>JAHRHZ010000234.1:0-18174 GCA_024137785.1 Ginglymostoma cirratum
TTGCTCGAGCACCAGAACAATACAAGGCAGACTGAAAAATAAGACATCTTTAACTCAAAGATATTTTGTATTTCAATATTGTGGCTTGAACTAGCTCATTGGATAATCTTTCATTTTGTTAGGAACAAGGCAAATCTTTCAGAGGTTGCCTCAAAGTTTGAAAGACAAAGGATGGGAGCACTGATGTCTTCTATTCAGTTTCCTCTTTCTTGTCTACAAATGGCATTCAGTTTCAGTCACTTCATGAATGAATGGCAAATGGAATCAGTGTTGCTTTAATGCAAAATGAGACTTGTGTGGCAAGAGTGGAATTAATTTCACTTCCTTGATGTTAGAACTGCTCTTGTCCAGACTTTGTGGGTTCTGCTAGATCAGGGCGTGATTGCCAAGTTTTGTACTTAAAACTGCTGCTGTAAACTAAACACCTTGACAATAACTCAAAACTGAAACAACTATCTCAACAAATTGGCGTTATTGACTCCATAGTGGGCACTTGTATTATCTCACACATTGTGATCAAAGCTACATTCTATTAATTTTTCCCATCCTTTCCCATTCAAGTGTTATTCTAAGCACTGAAGATTGAATCATGTGACTGAAGAGAGCGTTTGTAGTAATCCCAGAAAATTGGTGGAGAGAATGCATGGGCTTAAAAAAAATTATTTCACTTTGTTGTAACAATCCTGTTTGCACTAAACATATGAAGAGTGGGCCAAAAGCTTGTTTCTAATCTTAGTTTCACAGGTATCATAGGTTCATCACTCATCAGTCAAACTGTCATATTTTGCATGCGTATCTTTTTTGTCTGGAGCCTGACCCGGACAAAGCAGTGAGGAGAAAATTGGACAGAGGGAAACCAGGCAGATTCTGTTCCCAGTGTGTGATCCTTCCTAACCAATTTTTCTGCATCCTGCCCAGGCTTAATACTCAGAAGGTCAAGCCATAAATCGACTCGGTCAGAAATCACACGACACCAGGTTTTGGAGCATAGCCCCTTCATCATGTAAAGGAGCTACCGTCTGAAAGCTTGTGTTTTCAAATAAACCTGTTGGACTATAACCTGGTGTCGTGTGATTTCTGACCTTGTCCATCCCAGTCCAACACCGGCATCTCCACATCATAAATCTACTCCACACTGGCTCAAACTGTATCTGACAAATTGAGGAATGTTTCTAATCCACATAGTGTAGTATGCTATTCATTTATAGATCAGAACCTTGAAACTTGCATGCGGCACTAAAGGCGAAGTATTAATTAAGTGTATGTCTTTTTATATATTTAGAAGTCTAACAGAAACTTGTTAGGGGCTGGTAAGTGACTTTAAAATTTTAAGTTAACTAAGTACATTTAAAATATACTAACTGGACAGTAGGCAAATCAATAGCCCATTTTCAAACAGCAAGGTCCCACAGATGGCAGTGAGATAATAAAAGTGACCATGTTTGAATGATGTTCACCAAAGATTAAATTTCAGCTACAGCAAATGCACTACAATTCTTTAAATAGTGCTTTGGGATATTTTACATCCACCGTGACAGTAGCAGAGCCTTAGTTTTTCGCAATTTATGTAAAAATTGCCACTTCTAATGAAGCAGCTCTCCTTCAATACTGGCCTCTTAGCTTAGATTCCATCCTCGATGAATTCTGGAGTCGGATTGATACTCATGACCATCAGTGTTGGGACTGCAATTGTTTACAATTTACAGAGATGATTTGGAGTTGGGGTCTAAGTGTGATGTGTCAAAATTTGCAGATGACACTGAGATGAGCGGTAGAGCAAAGTGTGCAGAAGACACTGAAAGTCTGCAGAGGGATATATAGTCTAAGTCAGTGGGCAAAGGCCTGGCAGATGGAGTACAATGTCGATAAATGTGAGGTCATCCATTTTAGTAGGAATAACAGCAAAATGGACTATGTTTTAAATGGTAAAAAATTGCAGCACGCTGCTGTGCAGAGGGACTTGGGTGTCCTTGTGCACGAATCGCTAAAAGTAGCATTGCAGAACAGCAGGTAATTAAAAAGGCAAATGGAATTTTGTCTGTCATTGCTCGGGGGATGGAGTTTAAAACCAGGGAGGCTATGCTGCAGCTGTATACGGTCCTGGTGAGGCCACACCTGGAGTACTGTGTGCAGTTTTGGTCTCCTTACTTGAGAAGGGCATCAGTTTTAGAGGTCATTTCAAGGGGTCTGCGTATTTGAGGATATAATTACAGGGGGTTCTGTTTTAGGGATTATTTAAATTAAACTCCTTGTTTTACGGGTTATTGAAAGGGGTCTCTGAGGGTTTATTTACTGGAGGCACAGTTTTAGGAAGGATTTGCAAGTTGCACTGTGTTTCAGGGTTTATTTACAAGGAACTCTATATTTGACATGTTATTTACATGGGGCTCTGTTTTACATTTTACTTCCTGAGGAACCTTTCTTCGGTTATATGTGCTTGAGGGTGTCGTTATAGGTAGCTCTGTTTTTATCGTTTGTTTTAGTGAGGCTCTGCGTTGGAGATTATTTACAGAAAGCTTTGAGTTTCAGGCTTCATTGCATATAAACCCTAAAACGCATACATCCCCGTAAATGAAGCTCTGTGTTTTCGGGTTTATTTACAGGGGGTTATGTGCCGGTGGCTCTGTGGTTTACATTTTCCTGCCTGAGGGACCTTTCTTCGGGTTTACTTAAGGGGTCTCTGTGCTTGAGAGCGCATTTACAGGGGCCTGTTTTTTACTGTTTGTTTGAATGAGGCTCCGCGTCGGAGATTATTTCCAGGACGCATCGTGTTTCAGGGTTCATTGACAGGGATGTCTGTATTTTTGGGTGTACAGACACGATGCTGTGTTTTTGGGATTATTTATAGTGAACTCCGTGTTTTACAGGTTATTGAAAGGGGCCTCTGTTTTAGGGTTTGTTTGCAGGAGACTGTTTATTTAAAGTTAGATCTGTCTTTTTAGGGTTATTTGTGAGGGACCCTGTCTTACGGATAATTTACAGGTGGGCTACGTGTTGGGGTGTAATTAAAGGTGCTCAGTGTTTTCGTATTTATTCAGAAGGAGCCCTGTGTTTTACCTTATACTTCCTGGGCAATGTGTGTTCGAGTTCATGTTAAGGGGTCTGTGTCTTTGAGCGTATAATTGCAGGGGGCTCTGTTGTTGAAGTTTGTTTAAATAGGACTCTGTGCTTTCTGGGTTATTTACAGTGAAGTCCGCGGTTTCCGGGTTACTGACAGGGGCCTCTGTGCAGGCGGCTCCGTGTTTGATGGCCAGGAGTACGGCTGAAGCTGCGTTCGGTTTGGGCCTGAGGCTGTGGTTAGTGTGGGATGAGGCTAGCGTTCGGGCTTTGGGCTGAAGTTCGGCTTCGGGCTAACGGGAGGGTTAGCGTTATGGCTGAAATAGATTACAAAACTGGATTTAGATTTAAACCTTTCCTGCAGACAGGTCGTAACTGATTCAGTGGCTGTGTCAGTTGTGTGTCGAGGGTGGGAAACTGGGTGAGCTGGGATGATATACCAGATAAACTGCAGAATTACAGAGTATTGTTCACAGGAGCACATGATGTACCAGTGACGATGAGGTGGGTTTGAATTATTCCAGATACACATTGTGAGAAGAAGAGGGTTATATTTGTCGTACCTGCTGCTGAGGATGGAATGTAGTGTGAGAACCCCTGTTGATTTTTCATGATTTTTTTTTCAGTTTTGAGTTCCAACTTTGAAATGACTCGTGGACTGTGGGCAGCTAATGCTAAGGCTAGAATTTTAAAAAAACAAGACCAGAGAGGCTTTGTTTGTTTTTGAGATCAGGCCTGGAGTCTAATTACATGCTGAAGTTTAACATTTGAGATGTCCATTCAAAAGTCTGATAACAGTGGGAATGAGGCTGTTCTTGAGTCCCATTTGTCCGTGTATTGAAACTTTTACATTTTGTGTTCGACGCAAGGTGGAGAATGGTGTTGAAGAGAATATAAAAGGGGTGGGAGAGGTTTGGATTGTGTTGGTCGCTTACCAGAGGCAGCGGAAAGTATTGATGGAGTCAATGGTATTGATGGCAGCAATCATCAGCTCCCATCCCCACTCTGACTGATGATGGAGGGAAGGCCACTGATAAAGCAGCTGAAGATGGTTAGGTCCCGGACACGACCCTGAGGAACTCCCACAGAAATGTCCTGGACTTGAGATAACTGACTGGCAACAACCACGGTCAACTTCCAATTTACCAGATAGAACTCCAAACCAATGGAGAATTTGCACCCGATACCGGATGCTGGCAGCTGTGTTCGAGCTTCTAAATGCGACGCTCGGTCCAATGTTAAGGGCTGTCACTGCCACCTCACGTCACATTCGGCATAGGATTGTGTGTTTGAAGTCACAGCTTCTTGCAAGTAACTCCTTAAATTCTTCTTCAGGGCAATTTTTTTTCTCTTGTCGCATAAGGCTGTCAGTTATCAAGGAGGGATTGAGGTAATTTTGTTCACACATCTTGGACTCATTATTGGCAAGGCATGATTATTATTTTTAATCCTCTGTGCAATTTCTTGTCTTTGTTTCTTCCAGGTTATTTAAGACAATTGGTTCAATCTATGAACAGTTATTACATTCTGAATTTTGTGGTAATACAGACCCTCCTCTTCACTCACTATTTAGATACGATAAATAGAGCCGAGTATAACTTGTCATTTCCCACCATTTTGGTTTATTTCTGAGTTGGTTTGCTACACCATGTACATTTTGAAAATGCACCAATTCATTTTATGTTACAGGTAGACACCATCTACAGTGAATCAATGAATTAGAGAAAAATGGTCAGTGAATAAAACACAAAAGGAATAATAATGTACAAAGTAATAAACATGCTCGTAATGTAAACAGAGTGATAAAAATTTCAATAAAGACATGAAACTGTTACTGTGAAAATAACACTATGCTCTAGTTACAAAATTATCATATCTTAACAGAACCAATTCCCATTTAAGTGTTGCACGTGTTGCTGACGGCACCGACGAAACATGATAGAAATATAAAAAGCAAAAGAACTGCGGATGCTGTAAATTAGGAGCCAAAACAAAGTCGCTGGAAAAGCTCAGCAGGTCCGGCAGCATCTGTGGAGGAGAAAACAGAGTTAACGTTTCGGGTCCGGTTCTGAGGAAGGGTCACCGGACCAGAAACGTTAACTCTGCTTTCTCCTCCACAGATGATAGAAATGTAGGTGAAATAGCACAAAACCTTCTGACCGTGCATATGTTACTTCCCCAATTCCAGATGTCATCGCATCAAGAATGTTATTGCATTTTCGATTGACATATCTGTCTTGATTCGTGGACTCTCAAACTGAAACTTAACATGTAATCTGTATGCCTTTCTAAACATCTCTTTCATTTCTTTCAAATATTCCTTTCATCCTGATGGACCTCATATTTTGCAAATTGGGAAAAGACATAGCCATTTCTCGACACAAGTCAGTCTCGACGAAAGTTATAAATTCTCTCTTCCTGAAGTCCATTGTTCCTTGGCAGATGGGCATTTGAGAGTAAATGCAAAATGTTGACTCAGTGGTGGGGGAAGACAGGTTATGGTAATGATTATCCATTGAAGCTGTTGACATGCATTATATTCCCTCACCTGTGTATCCAACTCAGCGCTTTTTCTCTCACTCTCTCCAGTGTTATTTGAAACTTCTAGAGTGTAGGTAAATGCCTCATTACCGCTGGAATCAAACCTGCAAGTGGTTTGTCCGGTGGTGTAGAGAGGATCTGGACAAAGAATAGTTTTATCAATCTGCTGGCATTTTTTAATGGCTGTCCCCACAAAATCTCCCATTTTTCTACTGCATAAGGAAACCTTCCTAACTCCCATCCAGGTTACACTTTGAATCACTCAAAAAATTCCAGCTGTTGTAACATTTAATGGTTTGTCATCTATACACATAAAATGTATCTCTAACCTGTCCTGTTCCTTCCAATACACAGATTTTCAGTCCTCACTTTCGTTAATGGCCTTTAATTACATAGACTTTAATTTATGTTCCGACCTGAAGATTACTTTCATTATCATCATTTACTGTACCTAATATACCTTTAACTTATGAAGTTAATTGAGTTAATCGATCACTTATAGCACTGCTGTCTAGACCATTAATGTAGAAACTGTGAACCGCAAATGTCTGCAGCATCTCCGATCAATCTTCTGCATTTTCCGTTTCTTTCTTTCTCTCTGATTGTGTAACCCTCTTCATGGAACAACGTCTTGATCAAGTCCTTATAAATATAAGACAGACGTCTGGACACCGTGTTGGTGACTGAACACCTGAGAGATTCAAAGTCACTTGATGAAAGTTTCCATACATTACCCGTGCTTCACATAACCATCCCTCCTTTGGATCCTTCTTTTCCTACTGGGCACTCTGCAGGCTTTTCAGTCTTTTCTGAAATAAATGGAAGTGTTGTCTGAAATTCTGTGCAATTGTCAGGGAAATTGGACTTGATTTCCGTTTCTCAAGTAAAAGTAAACCGTGAAATTTTGGCGGCAGGGAGCGGGGCAGGGAGGCGCCTCCCAACGCCTCGGATCTGCCCACAACAACGCGTTATTAGACGTCGAATTCGACGCCTCATTTTATTTATAAGTACACAGACTAAAATTGGCCCTGCTGAAGGACTGGTTGAATAGTTAGTCTCCTATGTTCCACACGAGTCCAAGAGGGTTCTGTCTGTATTAATATTGTGACCCCCGTCCCAACCCTCCCACACCAAGAGACAGAGAGACGTCTGCTTACATTGTACACAAGTTGTCTGTTTCCACTGAACAATGAATTCCTGCCGTTCTCTCCTGCACTTCACTTGTGTAAACCAGCAATGCAGTTTCAATAATAAGCTTCATATTTTACCTGAAGTTCGAAAGCAAAAGCATTAAGGTATTATCTGTTATTGTTCGCAGGTTATCATTTACATTTATCTTAAACCTAAATTCTGTTCTTCCAAAAATTGTACTCATTAGGCTGGTTGTCTGAAAATATCTTGTTCAAAAACTTCGACTGATTTGCTCATCCAAAAATTCGTTCACTCAGGCGCTCTTACTTTAGCAGTCAAATCAATGATTGGTGTCATAACTTAATTTTATTTCCTTCATTCTCTCTCTCTCTCTCGAATTAGCCTCAGGAATAAGGAAATGGATTGGTGTAGCCTCTTGGATTTCATTAAATTCTTGTTCCAGGCCCTCTAAGCCTATGAAATATTAGAAAAGCACGTTGCACCGCTCTGGCACTCCAGGAGAAAAGCCTGTTCATTGCTAAGTTTGAAGTTTATACACTCCCTTCAATAATACAGTTTCAAATTTTGCCGTTTGTACGTCTCACTTTTCATAAGAACTAGTTTTCAAATCAGTTCCTGGGCTAATGCCCTAATGCTCATTTATGGTGTTGGAATTTCATTATTTATTTATTACTTTGGGTTTGTAGGAGTCTGACATTGGTGGACACAGGGAAACTTCATCCAAATATGTCAGAGGTGCACCCCAGTTGGAATTATATTCCTTCCCCACCCTCAACTGAATAGCTTACATGTTCAACATAAACCGATCCCCAATTGGAATTGTTCCTTTCCTTCCAAAGTTTCTCTCCGGGTCCCAAAGCACAGAAAAAATCTTGTCTGCCTTGAAAGAGTGACTTCAAATCTGCAATCTCTCGCTGGTACTTGGAATGATCAGTATTCTATAATTATTGCTGAAGCTGTGTGTGATCTCCAAGTGCCGCCTGCGGATCTTTGAATTTTTTATTTTCAAGTTCCTGAGCCTGAATTTCTGACTCGGACACCTGCCTCACTGTATTCTCTGCATTCCTCAAGTTACTGAGAGGAGTGGAATGGAGACACTGAGGAGAATAGGATGCAGTGACACACTGGTAGTGGACGCTGCTGTCAGAGCTGCATCCATTCAGGCAACAGGGAAAATTTTGACACCCTTGGGACGTGTGCCTTGTCGACAGTAGAAAGGTTTTGCTGATTCAGGAAGTGATTTACTCGCCGCAGTGTTCCTAGTTTTTGACCTACCATTGTAATCACGACGTTTATGTGGCAGTTCACATGAGTTTCTGGCCAATCGTAACTCCAGTATTGCTGATTAACGGGGATTCGGTCTTGGTAAAACCATTAAATCCCAAGGGGCAGCGGATAGATTGTCTCTTATCGCAAATGGTACCTGCGTGGCATTTGTGTGGCATGAACGTTATTTGCTACTTGTCAGCCCAGACTTGGATATTGCCCAGGTCTTGTTACATTGGACCACGGACTGACTCAGAATCAGAGGAGTCAGGAATGGTGCTGAGCATTGAGGATTAATTCAGAGCAATTGGAAGAGATGTGTTAACAGAAAGTCGCTTCAACTTCAAGAATACCTCTGCAGATTTATTTTTTAGTTGCTGTTCAATCGCAGCACATTGACGTCGCTAGAAGATAAACATTTGTTATCATAATGTCGTAGAGATCTACAGCACAGGAAGAAAAGAAGTTCCTTTGTCACAGTGCGTCCGCTGCAGAAAAGAACGTCTCTGTTAATCCCTTTTTCCAGCACTTGGTCCATTGTCTTTTATGTCGTTTCAACTGAATACCTGAATAATTCTTATTGGGTTGTTGTGCTGTCTAACAGGCAGTGAGGTCTAGATTCATACCGCCATCTCAGGTGTACACGTTATTCCTTAGATTTCCTTTTGACCCAACTCCTCTGAGCCTCCACTTTGAACCATCACTCTATGTCCCCTTTGTGATTTATCCCTGCATCAAGTGAAAAGTTCTTTGCTGTCTCCCTTAGTTTTGGCCACAATAATTATACACGTCACTATCACATCCCTTTACAATGTTCCCTCCCCTAATGAAAACAGACCCGGTCTGTCCAACCTCTCCTTGAAACTGAAACTCAACAGCCCAGGCAACATTCTGCTGAGCTCCTTTGCACCCTTGTCACTGTTGCCACACTCGTCCTATAATACATAAAGCATCTTTTCCCAGTTGTCCTTCAGAAGAAGATGGCAAGTTGCGTTCTGGAAGCGCCACATTCTGTGTGTTGCAGGTAGACTCACAATAATATCAGGGGGAATTCCAGGATTTCAACCCAACAACAATGATGAAAATGTGACATATTTCCAAGTAAGGATGGTGAGTTTCTTGGAGGGAAACATGCAGGTAATGGTGTTCCTATGTTTTGGTTGAAACTGTTCTTAGATCTGGAAGTGGTCGTGAGCTTGGAAGTTTCTTTCTAAGGAACTTCGACGAATTTCTGCAGTCAATCGTGTAGATGTTACACACTGCTTCCACTGAGCAACAGTGATGGAGCGGTGAATCGATGTTTGTATAATAACCACGAAAGTAATTTAAAAATAATGTGAAGAGTCCATTTTCTGATCTGAGTATGGAAAATCAGTGCCATACATTAGGATACCACAGACAGTGGAGGGAAAATGGATTGAGAGCAGAGGTGGATATTCACTAAAGTTATATCTCCAGATTGACTAAGGTCAGTCGTTTATCTCACACAAATAATCCAAAGGACTCTTGATGTGTGTAAGGAATAAAATTGAAATCATTGTTTCAGATTGTCTGTGATATCTCTTCATAGATAGCCGAATTAAAGGCAGTCTGTCGCCATTTGCACGTAAGAGTTGGTGTCCCTGGGTGGGCTTCGATAAGAAATGACCTGAAGCTATTCCGAATCTGAACCTACCAGCATTGCATTCTCCAAAATCAATCTTGAGCCTGAAAAAAGGGAAGCTGACAGGCATGATGACGAAAATTTAGTTGGGTGAATGGTGACAAAGGCGATCCAAGCAGCATTTGTGTTTTGCTTTTCAGATTTATTCAGAACATTTACGTTTTTCGATTATTGAATTTGACATTTAAACTGTATTTTGAAATCATTAACGATTGTCAACCTGAGTGGCAGAACTTGGTTGAGAAATATTTGAATGTGAATATGTAGATGTGGACAGCACATAGTTAAGCCCGTGATGTTATGAGTCCTGGTGCACTGAATCATTGTGTACAGTTAATGAAGAAGTCCTTGGAGAAGCTTGCATCGTAGCCCACGAAGCATCCACAAAAACAGAGAAATGTCGACCTAAGTGAGTTGAAGTCAGAAAATTAGGAATGGCAATCATAAAATGCAGTGTGGGAGAGAATTTCGAAGCCCACGAGATTTCCAGTCAAGAGAGAGCAGTTTTCCATTCGTGAAATACAGAATTAAAGGGAAAGTGTGAAGCATTACAAATGGGGAATGAGGGTAAGATAGTTTACTTCCCATGTTGTCAAAGTCAATTTGAGAAATGCAGAGAAAGTTCCGAGTCAGAAATTAAGACTCAGGAACTTGAAAACAAAAAGAAATATCCTTAGGAGGCAATTAACGTAGCGCATTACACACAGCTTCAGCAATAGTTGTAAAATGCTGATCACTCTATGTACCAGCGAAAGATTGCAGACTTGAAGCCACTCTTTCAAACCAGACAAGATTTTTCTGTGCTTTGGGACAAAGTAGAGAAATTATGGGAGGAAAGGAACAATTCAAATCATGATCAGTTTAGAATTAACCCGTTTGCTATTAAGTTCAGGGTGGGGAATGGTTATAATCCCAACTCCACCATATTTGAATGGAGGTTCCCTGTGTCCACCTGTATCCGTCTCCGACAAACCCAACGTAATAACCAACAAAAAAAGAAAATCCAGCAACATACTCAAGGGCAATAGACCAGTAACTGGTATATCAACCAGGTGTTTTGAAAAGTGAGATGAACATAAGTCACAGTTTGAAACTCTAGACTCAGCAATGAGAAGGCGTATCTCCTGGAGTGCCAGAGCATTGTAAGATGCTTTTCTGATATTCATTAGACTTAGAGAGACTGGAACGGGAATTTAGCAAAATCCAGGCAGCTACACCAAACAACTTCCTTATTCCTGTGACCAAACCGAGAGAGAGAATAAGGAGGAATAAAATTAAGTTTTGACACCAATCGTTGGTTCGTCTGCCAAAGTAGGAGCGCCTGGGTGAACGCGTTTTTGGATTAACAAATCGGTCGAAGTTTTTGAATCGAATATTGTCAGGTAATGAGTCTAATGAGTGCAATTTTTGAACGAAGAAAATTCAAGATCTGTATAAATGATAATTTGCAAATACCAGTAGATACTGCCTTAATCCTTTTGCTTTCGAACTTCAGATAAAACTTGGAGCTAATTATTGAAACCGTGTTGCTGGCTTACACACGTGAAGTGCAGGAATAAGCAGCCGGGATCCATCATTTTTGGATACAGTCATCTTGCGCACAATGTAACCAGAAGCCTCTCCGCGGCTCCGTGGGGGTCGCAATATGAACATGGACGACGCCTTCTTGGAATCAGTGAGGAACACAGAAGTCTCAGTCTTCAAACAGTCCTTCAGCAAGGCCAATTGTAGCCTGTGCACTGGTAAATATAACGAGGTGTCTAATTCTGCACCTAATCAATCTCTCAGGTATTCAGTTACCAACATGGTGTCCAGAACGTTCACCTCACATTCATAACGGACTGATCAAGATGAAGCTCAATGAAGAGGTTTACACAGTCAGAGAGAAAGAAACAAGACACGCAGAAAATTGGTCAGAGATGCTGCAGGCATTTGCGGTTCACAATTTCTACAGTTAATGGTCTAGACAGCAGTGCGACGAGTGACCAATTAACTTAATTCACTTCTCAAGTTAATGGTATCTTAGGTACAATAAATGGCGAACTAAACTTGTTGTGGAGCTAGATGAACACAGCAGGCCAAGCAACATCAGAGGAGCAGGAAAGCTGACGTTTCGGTTCCGGACACTTCTTCAGAATTCTTCATTTCTGAAGAGGGTCCCCACTCCAAATGTCAGCTTTCCTGCTGCTCTGATGCTGCCTGGCCTGCGGTGTTCATCCAGCTCCACACAGTGTTATCTCTGACTCCAGCATCGGCAGTTCTTACTATCTTTGACTAAACTTTGTATTCAGATGGGAACATTAATTAAAATTTCTGTGATTAAAGGTGATTAATGAAAGTGAGGACTGAAAATGTGTGTATTGGAGAGAACGGAATAGGTCTGTGTTCGGGATTTTTTGTGTGAATAGATGACAAGGCATTACTTTATGTAACAGTTTGAATATTTTTGACTGCTCCAAACTACAATCTTGATGAGTGTGGTTTCCTTATGGGGTAGAAAAAGGGGAGATTTGTGTGGGCAGCAATTAAAGAATGCCGACAGATTGGTAAAATTTCTTTGTCCCGATCCTCTCTACACAACTGGAAAAACCATATAAAAACCGAAAGAACTGCGGATGCTGTAAATCAGGACCAAAAACAAAGTTGCTGGAAAAGCTCAGCAGGTCTGGCAGCATCTGTGAAGAACAAAACATCAGTTTTAACGTTTCGGGTCCATTGATCCTGCCTCAGAACTCGTCAGACTGAGTTTTGAGGAAGGGTCACCGGACCCGAGATGTTAACTCGGATTTTTCTTTATCTTCAAAGATGCTGCAAGACTTGCTGAGCTTTCCAGCAACCTTGTGTTGGGCAAAGCACACGATGTTTATATTCCAGCGGTAACGAGACATTTAACTGTACTCTCGAAGTTTCAAATATCACGGTAGAGAAAAAGAAACGTAATGCTGAATATATAGGCGAGAAGATGCACTGTATGTCAAATGGATAATCGTTGTCATGTCTTGTCTCATCACTGATGCCACATTTTGCATTTTCTCTCAAATGCGCCGAGGAATAATGGAATTGGTGAACATCAGGAAAAGAGAATTTATGACTTTTGTCGAGAATGATTCAGAAAATGGTTATATCTTTTCACAGTTCGTAAAAAATTGAGACCTATAAGCCCAGTGAGAGGAATATTTGAAATAAATAATAAGGATTTTCAGAAAGGCACGCAAATTACATGTTAAGGTTCAGTATGACAGTCAGCGAATTAAGACAGGTATATATTTTAAATGCAGTAACGTTCTTGGTGCGGTGAGATCTGGAATCGGGGAAGGAATATATGCATGGGAGGAAGGTTTAGCATTCCTTCATATCTTGCTGTTATCATTTGGCGTAGTTATTGCATATTTCTACCACACCTTGTGATTGGCGTCAGCAACACGTGAAACGCTTGAAATTGGAGTTAGTTATGTTAATACATGATAATTTTACGACTAGAACGCTGTCTTATTTCACAGTAGCAGTGTCTTTATTGACATGTTTATTACTCTGTACATGATCATTACTTTTGTCTTAATTACTAATCATTTTTCTGTAATCCATTGATTCATTATAGTTTGTGTATGTCTGTCCCACATAATGGAATGGTGTATTTTTGAAGTGTACATAGTGTAGCAACTCAACTCGGAAATATACCATATGGTGGGAAGCGACCAGTTATACTCGGGTCTATTCATTACATTTAAAACAGTGAAGAATCAGGACGGTCTGTAATACTGTAAATTTCAGGCATTTAATAACTGTTCGTGAATTGAAATAATTGTCTGGAATAACCTGGAAAGGGACAAAGACAAGAAATTGTACAGGGCATTAAAAATAAGTGTCATGCCTTGCGAATAAGGAGTCTAAGATATGTGAACAAAATTGCCTCAACACTTGCTTGATAGCTGGCAGCCTTATGCAACAAGAACAAATCATTGCCCTGGAGAAAAAAAAATAAGGAGTTAGTCGCAAGAAGCTGTGACTTCAAACAGACAATCCTATTCCAAATGCGACGTGAGGTGAGAGCGACAGCCCTCAACGTCCAAGCTGCATTCGACCGAGTGTGGCATTGAGAAGCTCTGGCAAAACTGGGATCAATGACTATCAAGGTGCAGAATCTCTGTTGAATGGCATCTTATCTGGTAGATAGGAAGATGGCTATGATTGTAGCAAGCCAGTCATTACAGCTCCAGTTCATTTCTGCCCTACACCCAACTATCTTCAGCTGCTTTATCAATGACCTTCCCTCCATCAGAAGCTCATGGCAACCCAATACTTCTGGCTGCTGGCGACTGTCTGTCTGTAACGCTGGTGGCCGAGTCCCTTTGGACTTTAGCAGCTGGTTCAGCAGAGGTTTTGCCGACCCTCATTTGACCATGGATATTGAAGCCACCCAGAGTACATACTTTGGTCTATTCAGCCTCCGTGCTGTGTTTAAGTAGAGGCCTACTGATTCGAAAGATTTAGTACGTGGTAATCAGCACCAGGTTTCCTTGACCATATTTGACCCGTTGCCATTGGGCATCATGGGATCAATATTAAACACTATATTGTGTATACACCAATAAGCTGTCTTCCCTGCAGGATCTGTCCTGACAGTGGAACAGAACCTATCGGAGATGGCGATGGTGTTGTCTGGAACATATTTGTGTTCACAGAATCCTATTTTACAGAGAATATCTGACCTTTGTTTCATTATTTTGTGCAATACATATATCAGGAGAGTTTTATGATTTATGCAATAAAGAGTTATCATCAATTTATTTCTTAGATATGCTAAAACAAACCAAACTCAATGGATTTTCAGTTGAAGATAATTGAAGTGAACAATAATTACATTACCAGAGTGCACACATAATTATTGCATGATATAGTCATTATGACAAACAGCCGATTCATGTTCAGAGGGACGACTCCCGCAGCTGATCAAGATCCTGCGTCAATTTCTGATAAGCTTCTTCAATGTCCGCAATGGTGCCTAATTTAATGCCATCTGCAAACTTACTCATCATTCCTTGTACATTATCAACCAAATTCGTGACAGTGGTTGAGGGGGGGAATGCTGAATGTTGGATTTTCCAGCCTCCTGCACCCTGTTTATTAATGCTTATATTTCCTTTCTCAGTTAATGTGACAATGATTGTAATCCTTTCTCGTGGACAGTGCGGCCTCTCCAAATGTGTCACTGGCTACCTTGTGGCCATGGCAACCGCAGATCTCCTCCTGGTGATCTTCGACCTGATATTGAGACATATTCCTGTTCTTTATCCAGTAGAGTTTAAGTTTCTGCAGGATATGGGTGCGTGCAACATTCACGCTGCCCTGCTTTATGCACCCACTGACTGCTCCGTCTTTATCACCATCGCATTTACCTTTGATAGATCTGTAGCCATTTGTAACCAGAAGCTGAAAATGAAACATTGCACCGAGAAAACTGCTGCTGTAGTTCTGTGCACAATGACGGTGTTGAACTGTTTAAAGAACATAATCTGGTATTTAATGTACAACAACAGGTATCGTTTTATGAATGCTCCTGTATTTTGTGGTCTAGAATTAGGTGAAGCTAATTTAGAGTTCGGGGCAGCTATTGAAATTGCTCACTACATTCTCACACCTTGTGTCCCATTTGTACTGATTCTGCAGCTCAACGTTTTCACCGTCAGACACATTTTAGTGAGCAGCAAAGCCCGCAGGAGACTCCAGGCTCACAGAAATGGGGAGAGCCCCAAAGACTATCTATCTATCTATCCCCTCATCCATCCATCCACCTAACCACATCGCCAGATGTTGCCATGTGGGAAATATACGTTCAACCAAAATTGTGTGCATTGCACAAGAGAAATTTGTAATTACCCACAGGACAAAAAACACTTCAAACAGTCGAAACCTAAGAAGCGGACATGTGTGCTGTGGGCTTGATTGTCAGTAATTGACAGTGCTGGGAAACTGGTTGGATATTTGTTTCAACATTTATATATTTCAAGGTGCCTTCTCTCTACAGGTAACATGTAATTACTCACATTCATGCAATAAACTTATGTTCTGCTTTTATATACCAGCAGCAGTCTTGTGTAAAGTTGTTTTTTGAGTAACTACCATGTGGACTGTCTGGGATTTTTCAAGGACGTGCCCTGTGAAATCGTGTAACCTTTTGGGATCTGACCGAATCAGCATTTCTGCAATCAGGCTGAAAATGAAGTCGTCGTGATTTCGTAAGTTCAGTCCTTGCTCTACAGGCGACATAATGCAGAGAATTGCAATGTTGTTATTTTCATGTCCTTAAAGTACTCAATGAGGACAATATAGAGGCAGATTTACATAAACATTCAATGTTCACGCCTGGGAGTGTTTGATGGTGACAGTACAGACAGGCCTTGACTCTGTATCTATCCCGTTGCTGTTCCTGTCCTGTACTGCGACAATGTAGAACATTGTTTAGTCGAGATCTAGTCCCGTGCTTTCCATGTGCTGGGAAAGTTTGTTGTGGTCCATGTAGAATACAAATTATGCTGTATTAACCTCATGGTATTCCTGTCCTGGGAAAGCTTGATGGGCTTCAGTGCAGATGAAGGTTCAGTCTGTAGCTAACCCTGAGTTCTCATCGTTCCCCAACCCCGCACCGCCCGCTTCTATCTCCTCCCCAAAATCCACAAACCTGAATGCCCTGGTCGACCCATTGTCTCCGCCTGCTCCTGCCCCACCGAACTCATCTCCACCTACCTAGACTCCATTTTCACCCCCTTGGTCCAGGAACTCCCTACCTACGTCCGTGACACCACCCATGCCCTCCACCTCCTCCAGAACTTCCAATTCCCAGGTCCCCAACACCTCATTTTTACCATGGACGTCCAGTCCCTATATACCTGTATTCCCCATGCTGATGGCCTAAAGGCCCTCCGCTTCTTCCTGTCCCGCAGAACGGACCAATCCCCCTCCACCGACACCCTCATCCGCCTAGCCGAACTCGTCCTCACCCTCAACAACTTTTCTTTCAATTCCTCCCACTTCCTACAAACAAAGGGTGTGGCCATGGGTACCCGCATGGGTCCAAGCTATGCCTGCCTCTTCGTAGGTTATGTGGAACAATCCCTCTTCCGTACCTACACTGGCCCTAAACCCCACCTCTTCCTCCGTTACATTGATGACTGCATCGGCGCCGCCTCGTGCTCCCACGAGGAGCTCGAACAGTTCATCCAATTCACCAACACTTTCCACCCCAACCTGAAGTTCACCTGGACCATCTCTAACACTTCTCTCTCCTTCCTGGACCTCTCTGTCTCCATCTCGGGCAACCACCTAGAGACAGATGTCCATTTCAAGCCCACTGACTCCCACAGCTACCTGGAATACACCTCCTCCCACCCACCCTCCTGCAAAAATGCCATCCCCTATTCCCAATTCCTTCGCCTCCGCCGCATCTGTTCCCAGGATGAGACTTTCCAATCCCGCACATCTCAAATGTCCTCATTCTTCAAGGACCGCAACTTCCCCCCGACAGTGGTCGAGAACGCCCTCGACCGTGTCTCCCGCATTTCCCGGAACACATCCCTCACGCCCCGTCCCCGCAACAATAATCAAAAAAGAATCCCCCTCGTCCTCACATACCACCCCACCAACCTCCGGATCCAACGCATCATCCTCCGACACTTCCGCCATCTACAGTCAGACCCCACCACCAAAGACATCTTTCCCTCCCCACCCTTATCTGCCTTCCGGAGGGACCACTCCCTCCGCGACTCCCTTGTCCGCGCCACACTCCCCTCCAGCCCCACCACACCCGGCACTTTTCCTTGTAACCGCAGGAAGTGCTACACCTGCCCCCACACCTCCTCCCTCACCCCAATCCCAGGCCCCAAGAAGACATTCCACATCAGGCAGAGGTTCACCTGCACATCTGCCAATGTGGTATACTGCATCCGCTGCACCCGTTGTGGCTTCCTCTACATCGGGGAAACCAAGCGGAGGCTTGGGGACCGCTTTGCAGAACACCTGCGCTCAGTTCGCAACAAACAACTGCACCTCCCAGTCGCGAACCATTTCAACTCCCCCTCCCATTCCTCAGATGACATGTCCATCCTTGGCCTCCTACAATGCCACAGTGATGCCACCCGAAGGCTGCAGGAACAGCAAATCATATTCAGCCTGGGAACCCTGCAGCCCAATGGCATCAATGTGGATTTCACAAGTTTCAAAATCTCCCCTCCCCCAACCGCATCCCAAAACCAGCCCAGCTCATCTCCACCTCCCTAACCTGTTTTTCCTCTCACCTCAAGCCACACCCCCATCTCCTATCTACTAACATCATCCCGCCCCCTTGACCTGTCCGTCCTCCCTGGACTGACCTATCTCCTCCCTACCCCCCTACCTACACTCACCTTTACTGGCTCCATCCCTGCCTCTTCGACTTGTCTGCCTCCTCTCCACCTATCCTCTCCTCTATCCATCCTCTATCCGCCTCCCCCTCTCTCCCT
>JAHRHZ010000234.1:18274-88606 GCA_024137785.1 Ginglymostoma cirratum
CCCCCTACCTACACTCACCTTTACTGGCTCCATCCCCGCCTCTTCGACTTGTCTGCCTCCTCTCCACCTATCCTCTCCTCTGTCCATCCTCTATCCGCCTCCCCCTCTCTCCCTATTTATTTCAGAACCCTCTTCCCCTCCCCCATTTCTGATGAAGGGTTTAGGCCCGAAACGTCACGTTTTCCTGCTCCTATGATGCTGCTTGACCTGCTGTGTTCATCCAGCCCCATGCTTGTTATCTCGGATTCTCCAGCATCTGCAGTACCTTTTATCCCTGAGTTCTCTCTGCCTTCTGGAGCTTGATCGGGAGACAGTGTAATGAGGGCTTTATTCTGTATCGAGCCATGATGCAACGTAGAGGGGTCCTTACTCTGTATTTAAACCTGTAGTGTTCCTGGCTTGTAAGTGCCTGATTGGGGCAACAGTATAAAGTGAGCTTTACTCCGTATCTAAATCTGCACTGTCCGTGTCCTGGGAGTGTTTGTTGTGGGTACAGAGTATACGGAGCTTATCACTATATCTAACGCTGTGCTCTCCCTGTATTGAGTGTGCTAGATCGCGGAACATGGTAGAGAATACTTTACTCTGTATCTAAGCTTGTGCTATCCCGGTCTTCCATCACATGTAGCCCCTGTCCTGGGATGTTAGACACGAAGAGGAATCTTTACTCTGTATCTAACCACTTGCTGTTCCTGATTTGGGAGGGCTTGATGGGGCGACAGTGTAAAGGGAGCTTTGCTCTGTATCAAAACCCCTGTCCCTGTTGGAGTTTGATGTGGGACCTTTTATAGAGAGTTTTTGTCTGTATCTAACCCTGGACGATTACTGTCCTGTTAGGCTTTGTTGCAGGACGACGTAGAGGTGGTTTTAGAGATAACAAGGTGTGGGGCTGGATGAACACAGCAGGCCAAGCAGCATCATAGGAGCAGGAAAGCTTGACGTTTCGGGTCTAGACCCTTCGTCAGAAAAGGGTCTAGGTCCAAAACGTCAAGCTTCCCTGCTCCTATGATGCTGCTTGGCCTGCTGTGTTCATCCAGCCCCACACCTTGTTATCTTGGACTCTCCAGCATCTGCAGTTCCTATTATCTCTGATAGAGGTGGTTTTACTCTGCTTCTGAAACCATTATCCCTGACTTGGGTTTACATGTTTGGGACTGTGTAGAAGCACAGTTAAAGGTAAGGGAGAGTAGATTTCAAAGGGATGAGATGGCAGATCAGAGCGCCATGAGTGTCAGGAATTTGCTGCTTTGCTCTAAACAGAGGAACTCCCAAATCAATTGTGGAAAGAAGGAATTGGCCAAGAGATGGAGGAGAGTGTGTAATGGTCAATGCCACCTTTGGGAATGGAAGAAATTCTGTAGTGAAGCTCACCTGGGAGTTCGTTTTGGGGCAGGTGGACTGAGAAGTGGCGAGAGATGGGCGTTGTAGAGATAGGTGCGAAGACAGAGAGAGGCGGGGTTGGGGAGAGAGAGAGAGAGCGAGATAGAGAGAACTAGAGGTATAGAAGAGAGAAGGGGATAGATAAAAAGAGATTAAGACAGACGCAGTGAGAGAAACAGAGACAAACAGACCTGTACAGCACAGGAACAGACACTTCAGCACAACTCGTCCACGCCAACCAGATATCCTCAATTAGTCTTGAAACATTTGCCAACATTTAGCTCATAACCTTCTAAACCCTTCCTGTTGATATGCACATCCAGATGCCCTTTAAATGTTGTAATTGAACTAGCCCCCACCACTTCTTCTGGAAGCTCATAACATATACTCATCAACCTCTGCGTGAAAATGTTGTCCCTAAAGTCCCTTTTAAATCTCTCCCCTGTTAGCTTAAACCTACGGCTTCAATTTCTGGTGGAAAATGTTGGCGATTCACGTTGTCTATGCCCCTCACGATTTAATATTCCTCTGTATCGTCACCCTCAACTTCTGAATCTCCAGGGAAAATCGGCCCAGACAATTCAGTCTTTCCCCGTAGCTCAAACTGTACAAATCTAGTGTCATCCTTGTTAATCTTTTCTGAACCCTTTCAAGTTTCAAAACATCCTTCCTATAGCAGGGAGACCAGAATTGCACGCAGTATTCCAGAAGTCGCCAAACAAATGTCCTGTACAGCTGCAACATGGCCTCCCATCTACTCTGCTCAATGCGCAGACCAATAAAGGCAAACATCCTTAAAGCCTTCTACTCGATCCTGTCTACCTGAAAGTCTACCTTCAAGTTTCTTTGAACCTACACTCTAAGTTCTCTTTTTCCGGCAGCACTCCCCAGGACCGAACCATTAAGAGTATTAGCCCTGCCCTGAGTTACCTTTCCAAAATGCAGCACCTCACAGTTATCTAAATTAAATTCCAATCGCCACTCCTCGACCCATTGGCCCATCTAATCAATGTCCAGTTGTATTCTACTGTAATCTCCTTCACTGTCCACAACGCCTCCAATTTTTTTGACATCTGAAATCGTACGAACCATACCTCCAATATTCACATCCAAGTCATTTATATAAATGAAGAAAAGCAGTGGACCTCGCACTGATCTTTGTCTCACACCACTGGTCAAAGGCCTCCAGCGTGAAATGTAACCCTTCACTACCACAGTCTGTCTCCTTCCTTCGAGCCAGTTCGTTAACCAAATGGTTAGTCTCCATGTATTCCAGGTTATCTAACCTTGCCAACCAATATTCCCTGAGGGACCTTGTCGAACAAATTACTGAAGTCCATACAGAACATATCCACCGCTCTTCCCTCATCAATTCTCTTCGTTACTTCTTTAGAAAATGCAATCAAGTTACTGAGAAACGACCTGCAGCTATTGATGTTACGAAACATCTCAACAAGGGTCCCAGCCATCACTTGCCAAATTTGACAAAGAGTTCTATGGTATATCTGATCAGGTCTCGGGGATTTACCCGCTTTTCTGGGTTTTAAGACATCAAGCGCCTCCTCATATGTAATATAGACAGAGAGAAGTGGGGTGTCGGGTGTTGGAGACAGAGGCAGAGACAGAGAGAAAGAGATAGACAGAGAGTGAGTGGGGACGGGTGAAGGGAAGAGGGAGAGAAGTGACGTACAAGGGCTGGCCAGGAATGAGAAACTTCTGAAATGAGCAGAGGTCGCAAAAGTTGATTGTTCTCCTCAGAGAGAAATTGGCTCACAGCGGGAATTCATTTAGAGATTTTCAAAATCATGAGTTGCGTGCTGGACATAGGAGATAGGGAGAAGCCTTTAGTACTACCAAAAGGACCGGTAAAGTAGGGAGGAATAGTTAACGTTGTGTGCAAATGATTCAAGTGTGGTTTGAGAG
The DNA here is from genome assembly GCA_024137785.1 of Ginglymostoma cirratum. Classification (NCBI taxonomy): domain Eukaryota; kingdom Metazoa; phylum Chordata; class Chondrichthyes; order Orectolobiformes; family Ginglymostomatidae; genus Ginglymostoma; species Ginglymostoma cirratum. Next base: position 21,578 of record JAHRHZ010000234.1, read on the forward strand.
AACAATTTTTCATACAGTGAATGATGAGAGTGTGAAATGTACTGCCTGAAATTATGGAGGAATTCCGGTTCAGTAGAGAGGCATTAGGTGATTATTCTATGAAAATGGTTGTACGGAAATGTGGAAAAGCTAGAAAATTGGCATCTGGAGGATTGAAATGTCATTGGTTTTGATGAGCGAAATGGTCCGCTTTTGCACATAATATCTGTGAGATTCTCTGAGTTCAGAAGTTTCGTGAAAAGCACGTGAAACACAATAGCCTCTATCTACGAGGCAGGAACTGGGCAATGAGACTGGGGAAGATTGTATCGTGGACACAGGGGGCCGATGGGCCTATTTCAAAGACGCAGACAATCGACCACTGTTTTGTTTGGAATGGAGGGCCATTCACCTTCTCACCTCATCACAGTCTTGGATCAAACATGGGCAAAAGAGCCAAACTCTAGTGTTGAGGTGGGCGTGGTTGCTCTTGACGTCAATGCAGCTTTTGAACGAGTGTTGCATCAATGATTCCTAACAATGCTGGTGTATCCAGAGCAAGCTCTGCCCTGGTTTGACTCCTACTTGGCATGCCGAAAGAGGATTGTGGTTGCTGTCGTCAGTCATCTCAACTCCAGGAGAGTTCTACACGAATTCCTCAGGTGTGTTTCCTAGGCCCAACCATCTTCAACTGCTTCATTGATGACCTTCCCTCCATTGAATGGCCAGAAGTGGGGTGTTCAACGATGACTGCACAACATTCATCACCATTCTTGGCTCGTCAGGTACTGAAGCAATCTCTGATCAAATCCATTGGTCGTGCTAAATTGCCTGTCACGTCTCCGGATGTGCAAGCTAGGTGGGTTAGCTAGGGGAAATAAAGGTTACATTGGTAAGGGAGAGGATAGGTCTCGGTGAGATTCTTTTCGGAGGATATGTGTGGACTCGATTTGCTGACTCACCTGCTGCCACACAGCAGGGGTTCTATAGTTTTCTAAAAATAGATCAAAACGGTCGTGGGACCGTTGGGAGTGGATGAATTTCCGCAGTGCACTTCGTAGGGAGTACACCCTGCTGTGACTGGGTACTGGTTTGGAGGGACAGAGTGCTGATGAGGGAGGTTCATGCGGCGATTGAGCAGGTGTGCTCCTGGATGGTGTCAAGCTTCTTGAGAGTTGTCGGTGCTGTGTTCATCGAGACAAATGTGGAGTATTCTGTAGCACTCCTGGCATGCACCTTGTCGACAGGTTTTGCGTTCGGGAGGAGTTGAGCATTAAGAGAGACACTTCCTGCAGGATTTCCAACAACTCGTATTCATCTAGAAAGTTCGGTTCATATTCAGAGCTGTTCTGGACTTTGACTGGGCCACAGCTGTAGTGTTGTATGCAAAACTGATCTCCAGAATATAATGTAGATGTGAATGCACTAGAGAGGATGCAGAGAAGATTCATCAGAATGTCAAATGGTTGGACCAGTTTATCTGTGAAGGGAGACTGGATTATGTCAATAAAAACCGAAAGGACGACAGATGTTGAAAATGGAGAACAAAAACAGAAGTTACTGGAAAAGCTCAGCAGGTATGGCAGCATCTGCGAAGAAAAATCAGAGGTAAAGTTTCGGGTCCGTTGACTCTTCCTCAGAACTGGGGCCACTTCTGTACTGTCTGATCCACAAAAATGCCAGCAATATTGGGCGAGGCAAAAACCCCTTGTGTCTTTGAAGAAGATTTCAGATGTGCATTTGCATTGACAAAGCATACAAGTTTATGAGCCAACTGTTGGAAAATGCAATGGTGGGCATTGTGGACTGAAGGATAGTCTTTGTTTTGCTCCATTTCCTGATGACACACGGATAGACAAATAAATTGTTTTTTTTCGGTACAGGGGAAAAGTAACCAAGGACGTATGTCATTATCCCCAATCCACAGGACTTGTGAGATGCTTAATTTGCGTGCCAGGCCCATCCTGTCTTTCAATTTGCCCTCTCCAGTTTGCTCTCACTACCTCGCAGGAAGCACAGGTCAATTGATAAAGAACCTGCGAAGGCTCTGAGTGACTGGTTAAAGGCCACAGTTAGCCCTACTGACATGGAAACACAAATAAGCTGTTTGCAGGGCTTTAGACAGGTTAGTGAAGACAGCGGTACACCATCTGCTGAGGTCCAAACCTTCTGCTACTATCATGTACACCCACAAGCTCTTCAGCTAACCAGGAGCTGAACATCTGCTCTTAGCAGCTGGGTGCAGTTCGAACCACATTTATTACCGTTTCCCTGGCGCCTGCCCATATACAAACTCTCTTCCACTTGGAGGCCCTGCAATCTTCAAAGCTCAATAATGATTCCAATAATTTCAGAGTACAGATATTACATTCATTGTGCTTAATCATTTTCATACTACAGAGCAATAACGAAACACACTGCATTTTACACTGCCAGCACCCATTTCACCAACACAGCAGGCCCACTCCACTGATCGTCCCATTATCACCTATCTAGATCGAGTTTTTTTTGCCTGGTTTATGAAGAACATTCACTTTGTTTGTCTATCTTCACATTATACCTCTCTCACTCTTCCTCTGCTTCTCGGTCTCTGTCTCTCAAACTCTCTCCACTGATCAGGTGGATCAGTGGTCCACTGATCCTCCCCACACGCTATCTCCACTCATCCGGCAGACACATCCCCCTTCCAGTCATTGCCATAAATAACACTATTCAAAGTTCCTTATACTTCTGAAGAAGGGTCACTGGATTCGAAACGTTAACTCTGTGTCTCTCTCCATGAATGCTGCCAGACGTGCTCAATCTCTTTGATAACTGTACATGCCGTTTTGGCTTCAAACTGGACCTGTCAGTAATGTCTCGCTAGCTCATTTCGGATTCAATTTAGTTTTACCCTGATATCTCATTTGAATGAGCGCCTCACGCATAAACTCGCACTCTGTTTTATTTTGTCATGCCATAACAATGAACAACATCCTTTGACAGTCAAGGACAAACTTTGGAGGCTTCACCTGTCAACGTACTTTGTTTTCGGAAATGCCTTCATTCGATTCACAAGCCTTCCGCCTCGAATGACATTCAGTTCCCACTATTTCCAAAGTTCTCACAAAAGTCAATGATATTGTTAAATTTTCGCAAATATTTGCCAGAATTCCAGCCCAGAACTGCAGGACTGAGGGCTGAACTCCGTGTAATGGGTCGATGATTCCAAAGGTCTTCCACTGTACCAGGTAATTATTGTTAAAATGCTGTAGTGTTAGACATCAGAAGGGTCATACCTTTCACATCAATGCCGGACTATTCCATCAACCACTATAGATAGTACACGATCGAGCGGTCAGTTGGGCCTAAGTCTAGAGAAAGCAGGAAGAAGATTTCTGTGCTTGCCCAGAATCACTATACGTTACAAACAAGTAGCCTCAGACAACAGGTAAGCAAGCATGAATGAACAGCATATAACTCTGCCAAATACAGCACGCACTCCATAATCAAAATGCCTCCTCGCACAGGCGCAGGCAGGGAGAAAAATAAAGTGGTACTGGAAAAGGAAAACACTGCAAAAGCGGTACTTTCCTCCCAGTGCCTCGATGAGTGCCACAAAAACATTCAAGAAGCTTGACAACCATTCAAGACAAAGCAGCCCGCTTGATTGGCACCACATCCACAATCATCCATTCCCTCACCACCGATGCTCAGTAGCAGCAGTGTGTACTATCTGCAAGATGTACTGCAGAAATTCACCAAAGGTCTTCAGAAAGCACTTTCCGAACCCGTGGCCACTTTGACCTGTAAGGCCCAGGGGAGCAGACATATGGGAATATCACCAGTTTCCCTCAAAGCCATTCACCATCCCGACTAGGAAGTGTATGGCAGTTCCTTCACCGTCACTGGGTCAGAATCCAGGAATTCACTGCCTAAGTTAATTTTGGTTAAACCACTGGGGGCAGACTACAGCGGTTCAAGAAGGCAGGTGAGCACCGCCTTCTCAAGGGCAACAATGGATGGGCAAGAATTGCTGGCCCTGTCACCGACGCATGCATCCCACAAATGAAGAGAAAAATTAAAGTTGAAGCACAGACTTTAAGACTGAGGAGGTAGTTCTGGAGCTGTATTCAACCTTTGGGGAGGCAAATGGAATAATGATAATGGAATAGTGTAGGTTAGATGGGCTTCAGATTGGCTTCACAGCTCGGCGCAACATCGAGAGCCGAAGGGCCTGTACTGCACTGTAATGTTCTATGTTCTATGTTCAAAGTTCGTGTATCGTATCCACGTAAACTCAAATCCACGCCAGAGGAGGCACATGGTTGTCCTGGGGAGGCTGGGTTGGAAATTTACCAGGACATTGCCCAGGCAGGAAAGATCTGGCTTGTTTTTATTCATTCACAGGATGACGGCATTTATTACCCATCCCTAATTGCCGGGGGTGGGGGGGGAGGTGCAGGTAAAAGCCAGGGACATTGCGGTGGGTTTGGAGTCACATGTCGGCTTGACTGGGTAAGGACGGCAGATTTCCTTCCCTCAACGACGTTAGTGAAACAGATGGGTTTCCTGATAATTGGAATGGATTCATGGCCACAATTAGGCCGTTACATCCAGATGTTTATTGAATTCAAATTCCACCACCTCCTGTGTCGGGATTTGAACCTGGGTATTTACCTATGTCTCTGTGTTAACAGTCCAGCGATAATACCACTAAGCCATCACATATATCCCTGACAATTTTGTTTGCATAAGAGGAGAGGAGACAGGGGAGGATGTGATTAAGATAGATGATATGATGAGGGGCATAGAGAGTTTGGATAGGGAGTAATACAGTCCCTTGACAGAGCCAAGGCCAGGCACAAAAATTTAAGATCAGGGTCAAGAGGTTTCTAGAAGATCTGAGTCAAAACATTTTTAATGTAGAGGATGGCGATAATCTAGAACACACTGTCTGCAGTGTTGGTCAAGGGAGTGCCCTTCATTGCACGAAAGAAGTCATGAGATGTGTAATTGTGATGCAGGGTCAGGGCCTGGGTGCTGGAAAATCAGGCTGAAACAACCCAGTGGATATACTGGTCGATATCGCTGAGGCGATAGGCTCAAGGGTTTGCTCATGCACTGTAGAGCTCTATTTCTGCTCAGAATGCAAAGCTCAATTTGGTTATTCCCCACCATCACTCCTGACATCAGCTCCTCTGTACCTAGGTCGCCACGATTGCTTATGTTAGCTCTGTAACTAGTGCTTACAATGAGCGTGAGGTTACTTGGTAGAGGAACTCGTTTCCCTCCCCATTTCAATACACAATATAAAACACATCATTTAAAAAAACAGTTTATTGTGTTACAAAAGACCCATCCTTCAACTCTTGGGTCAGTTGGCTAGCACAGTGACTCTTACACTGTCGAACTTTTGGAGTCCAGTTTGACCACTGGATTTGAAGTTTATCAAAAGAAAGTTTGGATTTATTGGGGTTCACTGAAACTATCTGCTTGGTGACTGTAAATGGAATAAACAAGCCTGTTTACAGAGCTCAGGTGTTCATGATGAACACAGCTAGGTCCACCATCACTGAATAATGTCTCTCAGGGACTTCTCTCTCTGCTGTATATAAGGATTCCCCTTCACAGGGATTAAATTGTTCCAGGTGCACTCCACAAAATTACCCTTCACCCACTGGTGGAAGAAGAATCATGAATTTCAGCGATTTCTCTTCATATATTTTGGAGGGGTATTACATCGCACTTTCACTCTATAATGGGGAGTACTACATACAAGATATCTTTCAGGATTTCGAGAGAATATACTACCCTATACTTGCTGTTGTCAGTGTCCCCAGTAAGTGTTAACTTCCGTTATCAATTCTCTAAACCGTGTTATACTGTTCTCTAAATCTCCTAAATTGTTTACTGTTCTGTGTTCTGAATTGGTCCAGCTTTGATTATAGATGGACTGTCAGTCCATCCTCACTTCTTTGGGGTACATGGCGAGTTGTAACCCTATGTTAGACCAGTTTACCTTACATCGCATACATAGCAACGACCGAAGCCAATTTGAATGATTCGCTGCTGCTAATTTTCTTTGATACCAGTCTAAGATCTAATGAGCAAGTGTGGAAAGATCACATGAAAGCTTTTGTAGAAGCTAGCGATAGATTACAAAGACTTTGTACATAATTCTGATGAGGTAGCTACGTCATATTTAGAATAAGATGATCTCATGTCAGACACACATACACACACATCCTCTCACAGAAATGTGCACACACACACAAACACCCTCCCTCACAGACACTGTCACAGAAATGCACACATATGCAACCTCTCTCACAGACTCTCTCCCTCACTGAAATTCACACTTACGCACACCATCTCTCACAGATGCACTCTCCCATAGAAACGCACACACACCCACTCTCACTCACGCACATTCTCTCACACACTCATGCAAACACTCATAAACACCTTCTCTCTGCCTCGCACGCTCAGGCACACTCACTCATATGTGTACTCTGTCACGGAAACACAAGAACTCAAGCTTTATCTCCCTCTCTTAGGTACACTCAGTGGCTTACATGGACAATCTCACTCTCTCATACACTGCCTGCCTCTCACTCACGGACTCACACACTCCCACTGCCATACAAAGCCGCTTGCACGTAAAACTAACACTGGTACACAAATAGAATCTCATACTCACACACACACGCTCCCACATATTCTGTCCAACACATCCCATCACTCGAATATGTAAATAATGAAAAAACTGAATCACTGATTTCTTACCTTTATTGATACACGACGTTGGATTAAATTTGACCAACAAAACTGCAGCTTATGTCTCATGTTTTGTGCCCTCATTGACATCCATAGTTTATCCTCTCTGATGTACTTTCACTACCAGGATACTTCGGTGGAGCGGAAGAATATTGTAGGGTGGATCATGCATGGACTATTCATGATTTGCTTGTGGGTGTTGAGCACGAGGCCATAACCTGTGTACAAGTTCAGTCAGAGGGGTAGTGTTGGATAATGACGTGGTATATTAAGAGGGTACAGAGGTCAGTCAGTTTGAGGCAGATCTTCTGAAATTCCACAAGGCACTCTGTAGAGGTTACAGAAGTGTATCAGTCTGAGCCAGACCTTCTGAATTTCTGCAAGGTGTCTTGTAAAGGATGCTGAGCTGAGTCAGTCTGAGGCAGCTCTTCTGAACTTCAGCAAAGCGTCCTGCAGAGGGTACAGACGTGAGTCAGTCTGAGGCAGCCCTTCTGAATTTTTGCAAAGCATTCCACAGAGGGTACATAAATGATTTATTCTAAGGCAGGCCTACTGAATTTCAGAAAAGTGTCTGGTAGATTGCACTATCTTCTGCCACGTGAGATTAATTAGTGGAGGGAGTGAATTATTATGGATTTGAGACTGATTCTACTGAAAGACAGTTTGTTGTCCTGGGTGCTGGATACAAACCTATCTCTCCAAATACCTGTTAATCGAAATATCATTCTTTTATCTCTCCAAATATCTGTCCTACTCAATTTCTGTCTTTTAAATATCTGTTTGTCTGTTCAACTGTCTATCAATCCCTCATCTTTCTATCCATCCGTGTGTCTATCTGAGTACCAGTCTACTTGTGTAACTCTTTTTCTCATTCTCTGTCTCCAATACCTGTCTTCCTGCCTCTCTGTCTGTCCGACTATCTAACTATCCATCCATCCATCTATCTATATATCTATCTATCTATCTATCTATTTTTCTATCTATCTGTCTATCTATCTATCTCTCGATAGATAGATAGATTTCACTCTGTCAGTAAATCTATCTATATTGCCTCTAATCTCCTGCATTTCAATTCCAAATGATGCTCCCTTATTGACTCGTCAACTAAGGGGAATAGCCGAATTCTATCCAGCCCTGTCCCTGTCTCTCATAGTCGTATGCCCATCTGTCCGGTCCCCCAAAACATACTCTTCTCTACACAAAACGATTTGAGCTTCTCTAGCATCTCTTCATTGCTGATATTCTCCATCCCATAGCAACATCCTGGTGAATCCACGCTGCACTCCAGCGCAATCACATCCCTCCTGCATTGCAGGTACCAGAATTGCAAACAGCAATCCAGCTGTGGCGTAATCAAAATTCTTTACAAGTCCGAGGTAACCTCCATGTTCTTATAATTGATGCCCTGCCTGAAAAAGACAAGTGTCCTCTATGTTTTCTTGATCAGCCTATTGACCTGTAATCCCACCTTCTGGGATCTGTGAATCCACACTCTCTGTGAGGATTCTTAGTAGGCGGCCATTCACGGAGTACTCCCTTCTCATTACCCTTTAGAAAGATAGTTTTGGGTAAACACCACCTACCAGTTATCTTCCTGATCCATCTGCATCGCCTTGCAGCCTTGACACCTGCCAGATTTCCTTATAGGCCCCTACATTCTTATCAGTGTCCTTTAGGTGTCTTGCAAACAATTGGGGCCCCAGCGCTGATTCCTGTGATATGCCACTGCATTCCAGTAACGCACAATCAGGCTTCCACCATCACCTTCCTCCCCTAAGCCATTTTTGGATTCATGATTCCATTTCAATCCGAATCCCGAGTACTTTTTCCTTCTTCAGCAGGTACAGAGAATCGGTGGTCAGCAAGTCCACAACAGTTTAACATCTGTCATGCAGTCCCTACCGTCTGACTAGCCCACGCCAATCAGGTTTTCCGAACCAAACTGGTTCTGCATGTGTTTGACACTTATCCATTGAAACCATATAATTGTGTCAATGTCTTTTAAATCTTATACGTGTTTTCACCTCTATGGTATCTTCTGGCAGCTCCTTCCATATAGTCACCATCACTGCCTGAAACAGCTGTTCTTAAGTCCCTTTTAAATCTTTCGCCTCTCATCTTAAATCTATTCCCTTCAGTTTTGGTCACCCCTACCCTCGTAAAATGACCTTGGGTATTCACCCTCTCCATGCCCTTCATGATTTTGTACACACCAATAAGGTCACCCCTCAGCTTCCTAAGCTCCAGGGGAAAAAAAGGAATGTCTCAGCCTGTTCAGACTCCCATTATAATTCAAACCTTCTACTTTCAGTAATATCCTTGCATATCTTATTTGTGCCTTGTTCAATTTAATTGCATCCTTCCTGCAGCAGGCTGACCAGATATGAACTCATTATTTCAAACGTGTCCTTATCAATACCTTGCACAACAGCAAAGTGACATTCCAACTCCTATATTATATCCGTGAACAGATGAAGGCAAGTGTACAAAACGCCCGCATCACCACCCTGTCTAACTTTGACACCACTGTCGAGAAACTATGTTTCTGCACCCCTCAGTCTCTCTGTTCCAAAAAAACTCGCGTTAAGGCCAACGATTGACTGCGTGAGCCCTGCTCTGGTTTTCCTGAACAAAATGCAACGCATCTCATTTATTCTTCATCTGCCCTTCCTCGGTCCACTGGTATAAGTCGATCAAGGTCCCATTGTAAGTATGGTCACAAGTTTATAGTTTAATTTAGATACCAGACTGAGCAAGTATTCCTTCAGCTAGTACTTTTTTGATATCTCTGAACAGAAGAATAACCCCAGAGGACTGGAATTTGCAGATGTTAAATTGTTAGAGAGCCCAATAAACTGCAGACCTTGACATCAATAGTGGGAGAACTGATGGATGCAGTTCAACCGGATGAGGCAAATGTTAACTGAGAGAAAAATGTTTTAATATGAAGCAATCAATATGGTTTTGTTGGCGTTGGGTCATGTCTGACAAAATTAATCAAGTTCTCTGAGGAGGCGACACAAGCAGTTGATGAGGGTAGTGTTCAGAATGTTGTACATTTAGACTCACAGAAGAGATGTGATGCAGTGCCCCATGGCATTCTGGCTAGTAAATTAGAAATATTTCAGATTGATTTGCCATTGGCAGCATGGGTTAGACGTTGGCTGAACGATAAGAAACGGAGGGCATGTATTAATGAGGATTTCGCAGATTGGAGATGAGGTGCGCCACATGTTCGCCATGGGTCAGTGTTCAGAACTTTATACTTTTCCTGATTTATGTGAACAAATTGAAGATGATTGTAGAAATCTCTAATTTTGCAGATGACAAGCAGCTATGGAGAATAGTGAACAGGGAGGATGACGCTTAGCAATTTCGAAGGGACATTGGTAAGTAGGCCTAATGGGCAGAAGTGGTGAGATAAATTGCAATGACAAAGTATAGGAGGTGATGCTGTTCGTGGAAGAGCATTCCAAACATCTACCACACTTTGCATGTGGAGAAGTGTTTTCTCACATCAGTCCCGAATCTCAATCTGTGCCCACTAGTTACACAATCTCCCATCTGTAGAGATATTATGTCTTTACATCCCTTGTCTTTTTCTGACTTATGAAGACTTAGATCTGATTGCACCATAAATTCCCAAATTTGCAGGAAAACGGCATAATTTTCATATTATTTCTGAAAACCTGAGCCCTGAAGTCCAGGAAATGCTGTCGTCAAACTATGCAGCATTCATTTCAAGGTCTATGGATGCCATAACATTGAAGGAGGATTTAGATGTCCACCTACAATGCCAAGGCTGCGGGCCAATTGATAGGATTATGGGATTTGAACAGTTAGATGCCTGGCTTTGACCCGCACACATACGTACATTGTACTCTCTCAAAGTTCGATATATCCTTCCCGAGGTGTGCCAAACATACATGATCACAGTCGTCCAAGTGGGAACTAGCCAGGATTTTGTTCCTGCAGCAGAGAAGGAGGCATTTGAGCCGACGAGGCAAATAGAAACAAATGGATACAGCCTGGTGGGGATGACCGAGCCGTGGTTACAGGGTTAATCAAGACTGGAGCTAAATGTACGTGGGTACTCAATATTCTGAAAGGGTGAACAAAGAGGAGCAGGAGATGGAGATGCTTTATTGGTTAAGGATGACATCAAGGCTGCATTCAGAAATGATATTGGCAAAAGGGAACAAACTGTTGAATTAGTCTGGGTGGAAATGAAAAGCAAAGGAAGGAGAACCTTGGTCGTGGTAATTTCCAGGACCCAAACACTACTTCTGCAGTAGGGCGCAGCATAAACTAGGCAATAATGTGTGGCTTACGACAAAGGTAGAATGGCAATTGTGGGTTGATTTGAATATCTGTATTGATTGGATTAATCAACCTGGCAAGGGTAGCTCAAAGAAAGACTCAGAGTGCATGAGAGATTGTTTGGAGAATTGGGAAAAATTTAAACTTCAGCAAAGGGTCAACGAAAATTAAAATATTTGAGCAAAGATGAACTACGAAAGGAAATTAGTACTGACCCTAAAAGCTTCTGTCAGTATGGGGAAAAAGGGGAAGAGAATCGTTAAGTTATACATTAGAACTTTAGAAGACCAAAATGACGAGGAAATGATGAGAAACTGCATCTGTGCATCCCAGTGTACTTAAAGGAGGTGGCAGCAAAGATGGTGAGTGCATTAGTTTTGAGTTTCCAAAATTCCCGGGAATCTGGAATGGTTCCAGTAGATTTGAAACATGTTAATGCGACATCCTTAGTGACCAGAGCAGATTGTAGTGAATGGCAAAACTATAGACCAGTTTGGCGGAACTGTCACTTGACCTGAAATGTTAACTCTGATTTCTTTTCACAGATGCTGCCAGACCTGCTGAGCTTTTTCAGCCACTTCTGGTTTCATTCCTGACATACAGCATCTACAGTTCTTTCATTTTTCATGAAGGTCATGTGGTGCTTGACAAAGGTCGTGTATTACTTGGAGGATGCAAGCCGTAAAGTGGATAATAGGTCTCCAGTTAAAGTGACATATTTAGATTGCCAGAAGATATTTGAAAAGGAGCCGCATTAAGGACTGATTCAGAGAATTAGATCCATGAAGGTTAACAGTTGAGTAATAGATTGCATAGGGGATTGATCGAGTGAAAGAAAGTATGTGGATAAATGGGTCGTGCTCTGGATGGTGGATGTAACTCGTGGTGTGTCGCAGGATTACTTCCTGGAGCTCAACCATTTGCAAACAGAGACAGAGTACGACATAGCGAAGTTTGTGTTACTAAAATATTTGTAAAAGCAGCCTGAGATGAGGAGATTGTGAATTTGCAGGTGGGTATTGGTAGACTAGGAAAAAGTGCCAGAATCTGGCAGATGAACATTAAATACGAGGTTGTCCACTTTGGTGGAAAATTAAAGAGAAAACTCATTTAATTGTTAATAGATCTCAAAGTGTGTCAGTGCAGAGGGATCTGGATGTCCTTGTACATGGAAGTGTGCGCGCACTTGCAGCATATAACACAGAGGCAAATGGAATATTTGCATTTATTGCGAAAGGGCAGGATTATAAACGTAAAGAAGTGTTGTTACAATTCTGTGAGGCGTTAGTGAGACGACAACTGGAATATTGGGTCCAGTATTGATATCCCTACGTGACAAAGAACGTGGTGACAATGAAGGCAAATCAGAAGATATTAACTAGGTTATTGTCTGGGGATGAAAATGTTGCCATACACTGAGCAGTTGAATACTTTTGCCAGGATTCAGAAGGATGATGTGGGGATCTGATTGAGGCATATGTATTTCTGAAGAGGCTTGATATGGTGAATGATGTTCTGATGTTACGACTTGTGGGATAGTATTGAACGAGAGGCCACACATATATAGAGAGACGAGGTGATTGAAAACTGAAATGAAGCGAATTTACATCTCAAAGAATTTTGTGACTCTCTCTCTATATATATAATCTGTCTGTCTGTCTGTCTGTCTATCTATCTATCTATCTATCTATCTATCCTTCCATCCATCTATGAATGTGTCTACCTAACAGGGTTGACAAACACAATCCATTGCATGTGCCATACTTGGATGAGACCTACTTAGGACTCAGTGAGGAATTTTGATATCTTCCTAAAAGAAAGGTTGAAGTTTAAAAGTTGAACATTCCGAAGACAGGAAAAACATGGTGTTGGAATAAGTGCTCCATTTTCCAAGTAGCTATGTGTATTAATGATTTAGATGAGGGAAGGAAACGTAATATCTCCCAGTTTGCTGACGACACAAACTTGTGTGAGAAAAAATAAAAGAGATACATCAGTATGATTTGGACTACTCGAGTGAGTGGACAAATGCACGGCAGTTGTGGATAGATGTGAGCATGGTGGGGTCTAGAACGCTCCACCTGAAAGGGATAGAGGCAGGAAATCTGACAGGACTGTACACCTGCGATCACTGGGGACACCTTTCCTGCTTTGAGGCAATCTTGTCCTGTTCGACCTTTTCTTAAGGTTTCTAAAGATTCTAAACTTCAATGCCACTTTCCTGAATATCTTTCAAAAACCCTTGGTGTGCTTCCTTGTAAAGCAATCTCTCTCTTTCTCTATTGTCTTGGCAGCCCTCTGCAGCTAAAAAAAAAATGACTTTGAACAATTCACTACCCTCTCGGAGAAGAAATTCTTCAATATGTCTGTTTGAAACGGATAATTCCCTGTTTTCTGGGATGGTGCGCTCTGGCCTGGTGCAGTCGATGTGCGGTATACAGACCCACAATGCCAACAAGGACGGAAGTCCAGGATTTACACCCACTAACACTGGCAGAGCGGTTATATATTTCCAAATCAGGTTGGGTAGTGGCATAGAGGGGAACTTGCAGGTTCGGGTGTTTCCATGAACATGCTGCGATTGTCGTTCCAGGTGGCAATGGTCATGAGTTTGGACGTTGTTGCGTAGTGAGCCTGCAGAATTTCTGCATGGCGAATCAGCGGCATCATGCTCTGATTGTGTCTCAGAGTTGGATGGAGTGAGTATCGACTGTATTGGTTCACGTGTCGAGTGAGGGTTTTGTCTGAAATGTCCTGGAGGATCCCAAGCTTCACAAGTGTTGTTGGATCTGAACCGATCCAGGCAACAGTGAATTGTTCCATTAGATTCCTGCCCCGTGCCTTGCCAATTGGGCGACAGGATTTGGGGTAGTTTTGAGGTGATGCGGATGTCTCAGGAGGTTTGTTATGCCCTGCAGGATTCCCAGACTCTTGCCTTTATACGGCAGCCACAGTTCAGCTTCAGTCCTTGCTGTAGCTGTTCAGGACTTTGGGTGGGCCACAACTGGACTATAGTTTGCATCGTTCGCCTTCACATTGTCGGAAGAATGTAATTGCACTGGAGACAATGCATAGGACATTCACGAGAATGCTTGTCTAATGAAGCATTTTAGGTACAAAAACAGGTCAGTTTATCTCATATTGATTCCTTTGGAGTAGAGATGGTTGGAAGTGGCCTCATTGAGGTGTACGAAACAATGAGAGGCTCGATCAGAGTGAATAAGAAGAATCCATTCCCCGAAGTTGTAGAGACAATATAATGGGGCATCATATTCCGGTGAAAGACAGCAGAGATTAAGAGGGTATATAAGGTAAATCTTGACATGATTAAAACCATGACAGAAAATTGCTTTAGGAATTTCACCAAATGTTACTCTAAGGTGTTTGTAAGGTGTTCAGCCATGATCCACTCACAGTCCTCCAAGTGAAGCCTCTCCAGGTATTGTACAGAGGAGGATGAGACGTTGAACATAACTAAGATCAGCATTTTTTACACCTTCGTAGATCTTCCTTTCACTCTGTCATTTTCTAATCCGCTTCAATTAATGAGTTCAACTAACTGGGCTGATACTGCTTTTCAGCCCCGACAACGTGGAATCCTGCATGATGCGTTATCCCTCACAGGGGTAACTTTGCAAATGCAGTGCCCGCTGTTTCCGAAGTCATTATAAAAGTTAAACAATTTATGGAGGACACATTTTACCAACTGGCTGATCACTTACAGCTCGGTCGGTAGAAAGCATGAAACAGATATCTGTACCTGCCAAGAATAATTTAATAGCCTTCAGCTACAGGTAGACAGTCGACATATAACTGTGATAGTTAAAACATTTGCACCCAATAAAACACCCAACAGCACACAGATGCGGACAGTATAAAGGAGTAGAGGAAAAGACTCAGAAAACACTTATTTGGTCCTTCTACACAGGAATTACTGGAAAGATCATTTTGTTACATATAATCTTGTTTCTTGACCTTGATTTTCAAGGTTTATTCATTTGTTTACTAAACGCATCGGTAGGCTAGTTCATGTGCAGAAAGCTCTGTAATTTTTCTGAACTACTTGGTCAGGCCATGGCCAGAGGGATCACCAAATTCTGCTCGTGGAGTGGTATAAAATCGTAGAATCCCTACAGTGTGGTAGCAGGCCCTCTGGCCCAACAAGTCCACACCAACCCTCTGAAGAGCATCCCACACGGACCACGCACCTGCCATTTACCTGGAAACGTACATTTCCCAGTACACACCCCTGATCACTGTGAGAAATTTAGCATAGTCAATGCACCTATCCTACACATCTTTGGACTGTGGAAGTAGACTGAAGAAAGCAGGAGAAATCCACGCAGACATGGGGAGAACATACAAACTCCATACAGAGAGTTACCCGAAGTTGGGAACGAACCTGGCCCGGAGGCGCTGTGAGGAAACAATGCTACCCAATGACGGTGGAGAACATTTTAGCAGCAGGGATGCAATAACTTGTTTATTTCAGCTTTAGGGTGAGACCATCAGTTAAGTTAATGATAGCTTGGAGAAAAAGACAAATCCAAGGGAACAAGGTTTAGACAGAGCAAAGGACATGACAAATTGGAAAAAAAGCAAGGAATTTTGGCGAAACCCACAATTACAGGCATTCGTAATAGACAGTCTAAGTTGGAGATGTCTAGGATCAGCATACCCGAAGCCTATAGTTCGTCAAGAATGAATAGTATGACCACACAACAGCAAAGACTCTGAGATAATTGAGTTCTGCGATATTAGGAAATGCAAATTAAACCTAACGTTACAAGGTGTGGTTGACTGTTTAAAAACAAGAAGGGATTGGAGAGGAGTCCCAATCCCTTCAGCGAAGCGGGTGCTGAGCGAAAACAAAGGTCAAAAGAGATAAACTCTAAAGGGGCACCAGCTTTTCTCTGAGGAGATAAACCATGGCAGCTTCACCACCTAAATAAGCGAACCTAAATAATAACGATGGAGACAGCTGAAGTGAATTGGTACGTTGGTGATGAAGGGAGGAAGGACACAGCTACATGAAAAGGGAGTAAGAACACAATTCGTGAAATTTCAGGAGTTCAGACAAGCCTGTTTACATGTGAAAGTGGTTGAGTGGCAATCTTGTTAATGGAATTTGTATAGATGCTGCCTTATGAACCTAACGAGTTATATTTATATTAGGGACAGCAAGCTTCATCTTAGAAGCAATGTCTTGTTTGAAACACACTTACACGTAATATGTTAAGAGAAGGAGTCATAATTACAACTGCGAGATGGATGGGCAGTGTTTGGCTGATCCTCCAAGGTCCAGTGAGTCAGAATATGCTCAAAATTCAGTGTCAAATGAATTTCAACATTCTCAGTAACCATATAACTTTATATAAACATACCCAATAATCCAAAAATATCATGAATTCCAGAGCAATTAGAAGGCATTAGCATCTCTGTGTCCCTCCTGTGATTAGGATAGTAGCAAATATAAGATGAACTGATATGGATAGCAGTAAATGCAGTGAAAAACAGAATTCGAACAGTCGCCAAAGAAGGCCAGACAAATGTCTGAGGAAATATGTAACGAAACAGTCGGATGTGAATTGATGAGATACATGTTAATATCCCAAGGCCTGATGATAACAATTTTTGAGGATCATTCTGAGATCTCAGGGCTGTTCACAGAGATCGTTGATTGCATGTTTACATGTTTGGGTGTATAGATTGGGTGGACAAGCCTAAAAATGACATCAATGTTGCTTTGATTTATTGTAACACAACTCTATGAAACTGCTTGACTTTACCGGGGGGGCCCGAGTGTTGAGCTGGCAGTGTTCCAGGAAACCCTCCCACGCTGCTTGGTAAAAGAGGTCTGAATAATCTTCGCTTATATTGCTGGAAACAGTACTAAAAAGTCCTCTTTGACGTCTCTCCCCAAAATTAACTCAAATAAATTCAGCAACTGATGAGGGGAACGAAACTGTTTATTTTCAGCCATTACATGTCGAGTATCTGCAGAAAGGTTTGGATAACCCAGAGATCCGACGTCTTGTCTGCAAACATTCTGCATCCTTTCCCTAAGATGTTCACCAATCCGTTTCTCATTCATTTCATCTCTCTCTTTCCGTCCCTTCTGAGGTTTTCGTTTCTTTTCATTTGTTCTCGCACTCTCAGTCTCAGGCACCCTGCACATCTGAGACTTTGAAGCGGGCTCAGTGATTGAGAGTGGGGACGCCAGAGACCAGCAACCTGGAGTGCGGACACCAGCGATCAGTGTGCCTGGAGCAAGGAGGCCTAATACCCGAAGGTAGCAGTGCAGAGTGGTAGCCGTTGCTCGGTGCAGAGCATGGTAGCATCGTCCCAGTGCTGAGCAGGGGCGGATGACCACTAGTACTCTGTGAAGTATTGAGGATCAAACGGATCTTTGTGTGTGTTTCCAGCAGTTTCATAAAGGTATCAGGCACGTTGATAATGTGTCCAAGAAGGTATATGATATGTCTTTCTTAGTCCAGACGTAGAGATTTAGAGAAGAGATTTAGAGGTGGTGCCGAACTGCATACAATATTGGTTAGGCCACGGCCAGAGAATGGCACACACGTCTGGAATCCACATTATTTGAAAGACGTGGTTGTCTGGAGAGGGTGAAGTAGATGTTGCCCGGGCTGGAGAGATTCAGTCATGAGGAGGTGTTTATATTACAACAGACGACTTTTGGAGGGGTAGTTATTGAAATGTTCAGAATAGCGAAGGGCATAGTCATGGTGGACAGGAGAATAGATGGAGAAGTTAAAGATTGTGCGCATACATTGAAAGCAAGTTGAAAAACATTTAAATGAGATGTAAGGAAAGACCTTTTGCACGCAGTCAAAAGCTGGAGCCTGGAATACACTGTTTTGTGATGTTGTGGGAGCGAGAGGTCTTCATAGCTCTGAAGAAGTTTTTAGATGTGCACTCCAGATGCTAAACCATGAGCCAAAGGATTCAAACGGTGATTCGAGCAGTTCCTTGGAAGCTTTCGCCAGTGAGAGCTGATGGGCTGAAGGCCATTTTCCTTCACTGTGCCTCTCAACGATTGCTGGTAAGCAGAAGTTAATTTGTTCACACCCCACTGCACACCATACCCACTCTGCTGCTCCTGCTCCTCCATAAGCACTCCTCTTCCATTGGAATTTGCCAACAGATGTGTAACCAGCACATACAATGAGCATGAGGCGACATATTTAAGTAAGTGCAGGAATGCTTTCTGCAATCCTCGGTGTTTAAAAATATTTCTCCCACCCCCATCACATGCCATCCACATCGACGCACATTGTAAAACACAGCACTTGTAAAACACAATAAAACACTTTTGTATATTACACGGGTTACCTACAGATGAGACTTCCAACATTTGATTGAGTTATTTAAAACAGTGACTGAGACTATGTAATTTTTGGACGTTAGTTTGATCACTGATTTTAAAATATAACAATGAAAAACATGTACATTGGAAGTGGTTAACTGAAAGCATTTGCCCAGTGATTGTGAACGCAATAAACATTCCTATTAACAGAGCTAAGATGTTTACGATGACATAACGCCAGTTGAGCAAAACAGAAAGAACAATTTCTCTCAGGGACTCTACTGTCTGCTTTATATAAGGATTCCTCTTCACTGGGCTCAAATTGTACTGGATAGATTCTACAGAATTATCTTCCAAACACTGATAGAAGAGACGTCATGAATTTGGATGAAATATTTTGTACGTAGTATGATGCCGCATTTTCACTTCATGATGGGACATTCAAAAAAAAATTTTATGATTTCGAGAGAATATACTACCCGCTACTTGCTGCTGTCAGCATCCCTCGTAAGTTCTAACTTCTGTCAATTGTCCAAATCGTGTTTGTTGTGTCCTGTGCTCAGTTTGTTTCATTTTCACTTATAGATAAACCGTCGGTTCCTCCTCAATCTTCACTGCACACAGTGAACTGTAACACTCTGTTACACCAGTCTACCCTGCATTGTTTGTACAGTAATTATGGGAGGCGACTTGGATAAGGGTCTAGGCCCGAAACATCGAGTTTTCCTGCTCCTATGATGCTGCTTGACCTGCTGTGTTCATCTAGCCCCATGCTTGTTATCTCGGATTCTCCAGCATCTGCAGTACCTTTTATCTCTGATACATATGATAACTTTCTTATCGGAGGTGGAGAACATGTGTTTGGAAGGTCATGTTGGAGGTGGCTGCAATGTACCTTCTGGATGGTACATGCCCCGCAACTGTACATCAATAGTGGATGGAGTCAATGGTGAATTTTTGTGGTTAACGTCCCTCATGTTTCCTGAAGTAATATGACCACGTTTCTTTTTCTACAGTTAACTTAGCAACGATTGCGATCTTGTCCCTTGGGAAGTGTGGTCTCTCTAGATGTGTGACTCGCTACCTCATCGCAGTGGCAATGGCAGATCTACTGGTGGTGATCATCGACCTGATATTGAGACATAATTCCTGTTGTTTATCAAGAGGCCTTTATTTTCCTCTTGGATATGGACGTGTGTAACGTTCATGTTGTCCTGCCCTATGCAACATCCGACTGCTCCATCTGGTTCACTGTCATGTTCACCTTCTATTGATTTGTGGCTATTTGCTGCCAGAAGCTGAAAACTAAATACTGTACTGAGAAAACGGCAGCCGTATTTCTTGGAGCGATGGCTGTGCTGAGCCTTTTAAATAACATTGCCTGGGTTTTTTTATGTCTAACAGTAATTATGGTCTATTTAATAATCCTGTGTTTTGTGGCATAGAATTAGATGATGCTAATTTAAAGTTATGGGCCGCAGTTGAAATTGCTCACTACATTCTCACTCCATGTCTCCCATTTGCACTGATTCTGCTGCTCGACGTTTTCACTGTCAGACACATTTTAGTGAGCAGCAGAGCTCGCAGGAGACTCCGGGCTCACACCAACAGAGAAAGTCCCAGAGACACTAAGATGGAGAGTCGAATGAGATCCATCATTTTACTGTTCCTTATTTCTGGCAATTTCATCCTGTTGTGGGCGGTGTATGCTGTGAGCTCGATACTTGAGCGAATGGACAATCTGGGCTATTTGATTTACCTGCCTGTATACATCCAAGAATTAGGATCCATTTTCCAGCTCCTGAGTTGTTGCACGAACACAGGGATCTATGCCGTGACCCAGACAAAGTTCAGAAGACAATTGAGGAAGGTGGTAATATTTCCGTTCAGTCTAATAACTAAAATAGTGAAAACAATGAGAATATTTTTTTTTCCTCCTGGTACTGAATGGTGGATTAAATATTGAACAAAACCAACAGCCTGTGTTTGATCATTCATGCCCTCATTCTCACCCATGGTGTATATTCACTGCTATCCTGTCACTGGCAGAATTCTTGGGTGGATTAGAAAAATGTTGTGTACTGGATCATGCATGGACCAATCATAGTTAGTTAGAGGGTGTTGAGCTCGAAGCCACCAGCTGTGTACAAGTCCATTCAGGGGCCAGTATTGGATAATGAGGTGGTACACTAAGAAGATACAGAAGTGAATCAGTCTGAGGCCGCCTTTTTGAATTTCCACAAGGCTTCCTGTAGAGGATACAGAGGTGAGTCAGTGTGAGGCAGGTCTTCTGAATTTCATGAAGGTCTCCTGAAGATTGCATTATCTGCTGCCACTGAGCTTCGCTGGTGGAAGGAGGGAATGACTATGGATTTGACACTGAATCAACTGGAAGATAATCCTTTGTCCTGGGTAGTCGCTACCTACCTATCTCTCCCAAAACCTGTCAATCTAAATATCGGTCTGTTTGTCTCTCAAATTCGCTTCTACTCTCAATATCTGTCTGTTTATTGTAGATTACTCTGAAGGGAAGGAGTGTAGATTTCTTATGGACGTATAGTTTTCTCACAGATATGTATTAAGGCACAAATATCTCGTCAGGGTTAAAAGTATTGATTAAAAGACCACCTGCTTGCTGCTGTAGACACTGGAAGTTAGTTGAAAGATAGTTTCCAATGGAACAGGCCACAATATGTTCCAGGCTGGAAGCAAACTAGTCTGCAGATATTAGTGGCAAGGGGTCAGGGCGAGGAACGATGACAAACTGCATGTTTACGCTTGATAGAAGTTTCAATGGACAATAGCCCCACCATGTGATAATGTACGAGCCATACACCACTGATAGTCAACTGTATGGTGCTGTTTGATTTAAAGCTTATGCGAAATGTGGATAGTAATTAATACTGTTTCAGGGTTGAATCAGCCCGTTTGTGTAATGATATTACAGGACTACTTTCTTATCATTGTATTCAGAGAGAGTTCAAAGTCCCGAGTGAGGCTTCAACCCTTCCAAGTTCATCTGGTTATCAAAATTCTGTCGATCTACCCATCTGTCTAACAATCCATCCTCACGTGTATCCCTGTATGAGTCCATCAGTTCATCTCCTTCTCCAAGTACCTGCCTGTCTGTCTATCTGTCTGTCTGTCTATCTATCTATCGATCTATCCATCTCTCTGTCAGCATATATATCTCCCTATCGCTTCTAACCTCCTGGCTTTCACCTTCGAGTGATGACCCTTATTGACCTGCCTGCTAAGGGGGACAGCTGCATTCTACCCTGTCCTCTCCCTGTCCCTCGCCATCGTATACCCCTGTCAGGCCCCACTCAACGTTCTCTTCCCCAAAGAAAACTACTCGAGCTTCTCTAGCATCTCTTCATTGTTGAAATTCTTCATCACAGAGAACCATCTGGTGAATCACGGCCTTCATGTAACACAAACACAGAACTGTAAACATTAATTCAACCGTAGCCGAAACAAAATTCTTTGCATGTTCGAGGTAAACTCCCTGTTCTGATAATTGATGCCATCCCTGAAAAATCCAAATGTTCTGTATGCTTCTTGACTGGTCTATTACCCTCCCCTACCTTCTTCAGGGATCTGTGGACACACGCTGTCCGAGAGCTTCTTAGTATGCCCCCATTCATTGAGAAATCCCTTGTCTTATTACTTCATAGAAAGATGGGGTTTAGGGTCAATGCCTCGTCTGGAACTGGGGAAACAGCAGACCAAGTGGACAGATATATAGGTGAAACCCTATCTGACGTCAAAGGTTTGCTTTGGTCCTTGAATGGAGGTGAGGGGTGAGGTTTATTGATCGGTGTAGCCCTTCCTGCTTTTGCTGTGAAAGGTGTAGGGTGTGGTGGGGTTTGTGGGGAGTGGGGAGTGTACGAAACAGTCAAGGAGAGTGCGGTCTCAATGAAATGCAGATAGGGGTGGGGAGAGAAATATCTACTTGATTATTGGGTGGGATGTTAGGTGGTGGAAGTGGTGGAGAATGATACACTGGATGAGGATGTTGGTGGGGTGACATGTGAGGACAAGGAGGATTCTTTCTTTATTTTCATTCGTGGGAAGTGACGAGAGGGTAGATGTCCGCGATATGGAAGAGATGCGTTTGAGGGCGTTACTGCCCTGTGTCTACTTTACCTGCTGCTCCCGATGTGGCCTCCTCTTCATAAGTGATACCAAGTGTAGATGAAGAGATCGTTTCGTTGAGCATCTGCGCTCTGTATATGAAAAGCGGCAACACCTTCTGGTCGCCAACTATTTTAACTCCCAACCCCACTCACCACTCCCTGGGGGACATGTCCATTCCTGCCATCCTCCAATGTCACAATGACACCACCCGCAAACTGGAGAAGTGACGCCTCATATTCCATCTCAGGGGCCTACAACCAGATGACATAAACATGGAATTCAACAGTTTTCATTTCTCCCCACCCCCGCCTCATCCCATGTCCAACCCTGCCTCTCATCCCCGCCTCCTTGAACTGACACAGCCTGTCCGTCTTCTCTCCCACCCATCCACCCCACACGTCCCACTGACCAATCCCCACCACGGCCTACCTGTAGTCACCTGCCTCCGTCACATCTAAATTCCCGAGTCCACCCCTCCTCTTTCTATTTATTTTGCAGCTCCTTTCCCACTCCCCATTTCTGAAGAAGGGTCCCAAATGAAATGTCAACTTTCCTGGTCGTCTGATGCTGCCTGGCCTGCTGTGTTCCTCCAGATCCACACGGTGTTGTGTATATCATAAAGCGTCCTCGGAAAATTAATCTGAATGTATTCCCGAGTGTTAGCATCTCCAGGATAGAATCCTTAAGCGAAAATGGAGACCACGGCAGATTATTTCAGAAGAGACATGGGCCAAGGTGCACCAGATCGTGTTGTGGGATGCATACAGTCAGGAGGTATTAAGTTTAGAACACAAATTACTGGTAGGAGGTCAATTAGAAGATAGGAAGACTCATGTTAAAATACAAAAGCACTTCTGTTGGCCTGGATTACATAAGGATGTGTTTGAATTTTGCCGTACCTGACATACGCATCAGATGGTAGGAAAGCCTTAGACAGAAATACAACCAGTGCCTTTGATGCCAATCTCCACATTTGAAGAAGCTTTCACACGGGTTATAACTAATTGTTTAGGTTCCCCCCCCACTCCAGAAACCAAAAGTGGGAACCAGTATTTGCTAATCATAGTAGATGTGTCTACCAGATTTCCGGAAGCCATTCCATTACAGACGGACAAGGCAATAACATTTTTGGAAGAGTTGCTGGCTTTCTTCACCCTTTAGGGCCTACCCGGGGAGATTCAGTCAGACCAAGGGTCTAATTTTACTGCCAAATTATTTAAGGAGGTCATGGATAGTTTCGGCATCAAACATTTTAAATCAAGTGCGTACCATCCTGACCCCCCATGGAACATTGGAAAAGTGGCATCAGACGCTGAAAACAATGCTGAGGGCTTATTGCCGGGATTACATAAACGAGTGGGATAAAAGAATCCCATTTATATTGTTTGCTATTAGAGATGCTCCAAATGAATCAACTCAGTATACTCTATTTCATTTGATATTTGAACACAAAGTGAGAGTTTCTTTCATATAATATACGGAAAAGCTCGTAGGTCCGAAATCAGGGTTCGCACAGTTGGATTATGCATCTGAGTTAAGACAAAGATTAAATAGAGTTGGTGAATTAGCTATACAGCATTAGTAGGTGACACAGCAGCAAATGAAACAGGAATCAGGTCAGAAATCCAAAGTTTGTACACGTGCCCGTGGGGATAAAGTATTTGGGTTTTTCCCATTAGTAGGAGAACCCTTCAACCCATTTTTCCTGGTCTTTATCAGGTTGAGAAGAAGGTAACTCAGGTCAATTATGCAGTATAGATGCCAGTTCGATAAATACTTATCAGGTCTTTCATGTGAACATGCTGAAATCTTACTGCGACAGGAGAAGGAAACTCTGGAAACAGATATTAGTTGCTGCAACACAGAGTGAGGAATCAAATCCAGATGATTTGGTTTTTGACGTGACTCAGAATAACTTGAATAATGAGGAAGGCCTGAAGGAACTTGATAAGGTGGTGAGCTATCTGTCCCAGGAAGAGAGGAGTGAATTGAAAGAATTGTAACAATGCTCTGAGGACCTGTTTAGAAAGAGAATGGGCAGAACCAATGCAATAGAACAAGATGTTGACGTAGGCAGTTTTTATTCAGTAAAACAGCAAGATTAATCCTCCAAAGCAGCGCAGGTTCAGAAGGAAGTGGAAGTGATGCCCCAAGAAGACATCATGGAGATGAATGAAAGTGAATGGATTTGTTGACATTGCTTGTTCCTAAAGCTGATGGCGCTCAACAAATCTGCGTAGGTTATTGGATCAAATCTAACTCAGACGCAATTCCAAGGTTGGATGGCTGTTTGGAAGACGTAGAACAAGCCACTTCAATCACAAACTTACTTCACGATTATTGGCAAGTACTTTTTGTGTAAGAGAGCGATAGAAGTTTCTGCTTTTGTTACCCCAAATGGACAATATCAGTTTAAAGTCATGCCCTTTGGAATGAAAAAGAAAACAACGCACCAGCCAATTTTCAAAGGCTTATCGCAGAGTTGTTGCAGGAATTTAGCCACCAGCATAGATGACTTCGTGATCTCTTGCCATTCGCGGGAAGATGTCATGTTTCGTTTGGCAGAGCACTTTGAGAGATGTAGGGAGGACAATTTGGTCATAAACTTAGCAAAAACAGAATTTGCGAAGGCGGAAGTGACATTTTTAGAGTGTAACATCGGGTGCTACCGAGGAACGTGAAGACAAAGGCCGTTGATTAATTTCGAATATCGTCCTCAAAGGAGGAGGTGCTACTGTTCTTTGGATTGAGTGGTTTCTTCAGGAAATTTACACCAAACTTTAGTAACATGGTGGCACTGTTGACTGATTTGTTTAAAAAAAAAGACAAGAAATTTCATTAGACAGAACAAATCCAGAAAGCATTTGAGAAGTTAAAAGTAATGTTAACCACCTCTCCAGTTTTAGCCACGCCATAATTTTTGAAACGCTTCGAAGTCAACATCGATGCAAGTGATGTAGGCGTGGGAGATATGTCGTTCCAGGAGGACGGTCGTGGCATTTAACGGCCAGTCATCTATTTTTCAAAAAAGGACTGAATATCCACAAGAAAAATAATTCAACAGCTGAAAAAGAGTTATTGAGTTTGGTAATGGCCTAACAACATTTTAAAGTTTACACTGCAGACAATGCGTCAGAGACAATTGTGCGTTTCAATCACAATCCTTCGACATTTGTGGAAGGTTTTAAAGTCAAGACCACCAGGTTATTTCATTGGAGTCTTATGTTACAAGCATATAATTTGTAGATGGCACATGGCTCGAGTCGTGAATTTAATATCACAGATGTATTCTCGCGACTTTAATTTTCTTTATGAATAAGATAGAAACAGTCGTGTTCAATGTTATATGTGTAGATATAGAATTGATATAAAATGTGTAACTCTAGATTAATGCGCTATGGATCGAGAAATATAGTGGGGATAAGGTTTTTAAAGAAGATATTAAACCATTCTTTTATAGCGATGGTTCATTTGTTCTTAAGCGGGGAGGGGGGACGTTGTTGCAAAGTTTGGATTGGGAGGTAGAAAGTTAGAATGTGGGGTTTTTTAAATGCTGAACAGGGGGAAGCATTACCTGGTCCCTTTGTGGTCTTTCTGCGCTTACCGATTAAAAATGCACGCCTGCGAGCAGTAGCTTGAAACTTTGCAAGTATGCAGGGACCAAGCGAATTAAAACATTTGTATAAAATGTCTGTATAGTTGTCAGGCCAAGCAACGGTTTTTACCAATACAACGGACTTTTGGATTTAGCCAACCAATTTGAATCAGCTATGTAGATACCAAAATGAATTAAATTAAATCTGATGGATAGGGCCAATCCTTTCGTATAAAATTGACAATATAAAGGAAGGGGACACTTGGACAAAAGCCTCAGAGCTCACAGCTACCCGCCAGATCTAATAGCCCTCAACTCTCAAGAGAGAATCCCTGGTTCTCGCAGCTTCCCCTGAGTCTTTGAGGAAGCACCATCCGAATATCAGAAGTACTCACG
Source organism: Ginglymostoma cirratum (assembly GCA_024137785.1). Lineage (NCBI taxonomy): Eukaryota > Metazoa > Chordata > Chondrichthyes > Orectolobiformes > Ginglymostomatidae > Ginglymostoma > Ginglymostoma cirratum. The sequence continues at coordinate 48,094 of JAHRHZ010000234.1, forward strand.
ACAGTACTAATATTCCTCACAGAAGAATCGACATAAAAGGCACTCCTGAGGAAGAAGGCACGGACCATCTGGAAGACATGCAACCTGGCTGTAATTTCAAGAGACTAAGTTCTTTTTTTTTAAAGAAAATGGATGTAAGTGGGCCTTGTAAATATTGGAACAGCATACCATTGGAATCTTGCTTTATTCAGGAACAGTTAGTGGTTCGAAGGGACTTATTCAGTTTGTTAATAGTTCAGTTAATGTGTTCACTGTTAGAGTTAGATAATTAAACTGTTACTTGTCGATGTTAAAGTGACTGTCAAGGATTTATTTTATTTAGTTACTAGAAGTTGCTGAAAGACAGGTTACACCACTTTCCACACTACCTTTGCAGATTATAGGGAGAGGTGTTCTTCTATAGATGTTTCAGATTTAGTTCTTGGAGGGGGTTAAACTTCTGCTTTATAACATGCCATAAACATTTGTTCCTGCGCTGTTTAAAAATCTGTGCACTTGAGGCTTGAAATCAACAGACTCACTCCCCTCTGAGAGAAGATATTCCTCCTCATCTGAAATCGAAGGGTGAACCCCTTTACCTGGCATTGTGATCGCTGGCTGGATGCAGTCCGTGTGTTGTAGGGATTTGGAAGGGAATTCCAAGACTTGGACCCAGTGACGCTGTCATGTTGTTGATTAAATCCGAAGTTGGAATGACGAATGGCTTGGAGGGGAACTTGCAGGGGATTGTAATTCCATGTATCTGCTGATATCGTCATTGTAACCAGTGGATCAGTAGCTGTCTTGATACAGCAGGGAGCCGGGTTCGCTTCCACCATCAGCTCATTGTCTGTGTGAAGTTTGCACAGTCTTCCCGTCTCTGTGTGGTTTTCCTGTGGGTGCTCCAGTTTCCTCCCAGAGTCCAAAGATGTGTGGTTCTGTTGTATTGGCTATGGCAGATGGTCCATTGTGTCCATGAATGGGCATGTTGGATGGATTCACCCTGGGAAATGCAGGATAGATTTGGGGACGGGGGGCCAGGTGCGTAGGTCTGGGAAGAATATTCTTCGTAGGATCCATGTGGATACTTGGTCCGGATGGCCAAGTTTCCACATTGTGGAGATTCTATGAATCTAGATCATAGCGGTCGTGGGTTTGGACAGCACCATCTAAGGAGGTGTTGAATTTCCCCAGAGAATTTCGTAGAGGACATGCACTGCTGTGACCATGTCCCAGAGTTGCAGGGAAATAGTGTTGAAGAGGGCGGTTCACATCGTGTTGATCGAGTGGGGATGTTCCTGCATGGTGTTAAGCTTCTTTATTGTTGCTGGCACTGCAGTCGTGCAGGTAAGTGGGGATTTTTCGATCACACTTCTGGCATGTGCTTTGTCAATTGGTGGGCAGACTTTGAGTTTGGTGGAGGAGGGTGGTATGAGCGAATAAGTGAGCCACTGTCTGCAGGATTTAAAGCCTCTTCCATTTGTCTGTACATTGCAGTTCAGATTCTGATCCTGGTTGAGCTCTGCGGGACTTGGCTGAGGCCACAGCTGCAATAACATTTGCAGTTCAGGTCTACGAACTCCAAGAAGGATGTGATTGGACTGGAGACAGTGCACAAGAGACTCACCAGGATGTTGACAGGCGTGAAGCATTTTAACTACGAAGAGAAACTGGATTATCTCATGTCAATTTCTCTGGAGAGAAGAAGCATGGGGTGGAGGATTATGGGAGAGGTGCACAAATCATTGTGGCAGAGGGAAGACAAGTGAATACGAAGCAACTATTCCAATTAGTGATAGGATCAATGACAAAGGTTGGGAACGATGTCATATTCAGGTACAAAGCAGCGAGGTGTTGGGGAGATGTGAATATTTGACTTCCATCCAGAGTGTGACGGAGGTCTAGGATGCACTGCCTGGAATCACGGTTGAGGCAGGAAATTTCTTTTTTCTTTATTTGTCAACACTGCCAACATGTTACTAAAGTTTGGTACAAATTGTCTCTAGAATCTGCTCAATCCAAAAAAAAAAATCGTAGTAACTCCTCCTTCGCGGGTGGCCTTGGAAATTCCTCGATAGCCTTCATCATCACGTTCCTTGGTGTCAGCCGTCCGCGTCTGGCCAAATTTGCCTCCCATAGTCTCTCAAAGAGCGCTGCCAAATGCACCACGTGATCTTCCCATGAATGGTTAGAGACAAAATTCATAAATCCCGCAATGACTCTGTTCATAGATAAAAGGTACTGCAGATGCTGGAGAATCCGAGATAACAAGCATGGGGCTGGATGAGTACAGCAGGTCAAGCAGCATCATAGGAGCAGGAAAACTTGACGTTTCGGGCCTAAACCCTTCATCAGAAAATGGTTTTCTGATGAACGTGAGCTGTCTTGACTGGATTAACGCTATAGGGGTGTTGTTTTACCCAAGGAACGCTACCTACGTCAACCTCATGTACTACTGGATTTGCATAACTCTTGAACAACCTTTTGGCATTGACACTCCGCAATGGAATGGCCTCCCGAAATCTGGTAGACACGTCCATTACGGTTAGCAAATGCTGTTTCCCAATTTTGGTGTTAGGGAGGGGCCCTAAGCAATCAGTTACAACCCATGTGAAAGGTTCTCCAAATGTGGCAATTGGCATCAAATTTTATGGCTGCCTGTGTCCTAGCATCTGACACATATGACACGGTCGGTAAAATTCAATCACATCCTTATGCAATCCAGGCCAATAGAACTACTCTTGTAGTTTAGCCTGGGTCTTCCACTGACCTAAATGACCACCTACCAGTACTTTGTGGGTTACCCGCAATACCTCCTGTCTGTATGTAACCAGCAGCGCAGTGTGGGGCACTTAAGCGCATGTCTTTTCTGCACTAACCTGCTGTGGTCTCCATTTTCGTCTTAGGATTCTATCCTGGAGATGATAACACGCGGGAATACATTCTGATTCCTTTTCCGATTAAGGTTTAGCATACAGATCGGGCAGTGTCTCATCATTTTGATGTAACTTCAGTAATCTTTCAGCACTAATTCCTTTACTTGTTCAGGTCCTTCCTTGACCGTTTCATCAAACAGGGTGTCAGCTAATTGGACATCACTCCTTCAACTTTCTCTTTGCTTTCCCCCTCTTGCTTTAACCATTGACTGTGGGGTCTTTTCACAGCATAGTCCGGAATAAATCTGCGGTATTTTTCTTTTAACTCCTCAGTTCCTTGCTTTTCTTTCGGCTTCTCAGCTCAAGGGGCGTCACTTCCACTTTAGTCCTGCAAGGTCGTTTCCAAGAACAAACCGTATTCTTGGAATTCATAATCTCCCAATCACTCCCACATTCACTTCCCCAGTCTTGATTGGACTTTCCAACCTGATATTACGCAGGTAAACGGCAAATCTCTGTCCATCTCTTCCACAGATTATCGATCTATCGGGTAACATTTCAGAATGACACAAATATTTCCATATCTTCCAATTGGAGACTGACCAGCTCCCTTATCTCTCAATATTGTACCTTCTTTACCTTCTTCCCCTGTTCTTTCTGATTAAACCTTACCCACAGATGTGTTTTTTTTTGTAGAGATCAGCCAATGGCTCAGTATTAAGCACGTCACTCGGCTGCGCACTCTCCCGCAGCTCTTCAATGTTTTTTGGGATTCCCTTTATGTCCTCAAACCATTCGTTTCGCCTCTTTTGCCCGATTCTTTTTCCAGTGCCTTTCCTAAACGACCACCACTGTATCCTTATGTGTCCCACTCAATTCCAGTGAAAACACCTGAGGCCTCTTGTTTCTTTTCACTGCCATTCTTACCTAGCCTGGGCTACATGTAACTCCAGACCCATAGCAATGTGGTTGACTCTGAACTCCTCTCTGGGAAATTAGGGATGGGCAATAAATGCCAGCAAAGTCCTCATTCTGTTCATGAATAAATGAAAGTTTCCACCCTCTTTGATTTTCATTTAAGGATCACCCTTTCCCCAATTTCTATCCCTCACGAATTGAAATTGCTGTCGGAAGCTAAATTTCGATTTATGGAGTAATACATATTCATCTGTCAACTCAGCATCTGTTCTAACTTTGGCAACTTTCACAACTTTGTGTTACTAATTATGACTTCTTACCACTTCTGGGAGTGAATTTTTAAACTCCTCCAGAAAAATACCATCTCTAAGATCCTCATATGCTTTTTTTTTCAATCTTTAACGCTCTCACCCATCTATCGAAGTTGCTTTGTTTAATTCTTTCAAACGCGATGTGATTCTGACCTGGTTCCTTCCTTATATTTCTGAACCATTGTCTTCTGGTGCCAAACTGTTCAAAATATCCTCTTTAACCTCTTCACAATCTCTTGACACTTCCTCTGACAGCGCTGCGAACACCTCACTCGCCCTGCCTACCAACGTAGTCTGAATTAACATCACCCATACAGTCTCTGGCCAGTCCATCTGCCCAGCCTGTTTCTCAAATGAATTGAAAAAAATATATTTACGCATGTCTTTCATTAAATTTTGGTAACGTTTTGATATATTTACCTATATCCCTACCAGTCTGTTCGCAATAATGGGTTTGCTCACTCTCACCTCTATCTTGTACTTTTCCTTCTGCCATTTGAAGTCTTTTTGCTTCAAGTTCCAACTTCATCTTTTCCAACTCGAACATTCTTTCTCTTTCTTCTCTCACTCTTTCTCTTTCTCTGCCCCTCTCTTCTCTCTCTTTCGCTTTCTTCTGCTTGTTACCATAATTCAAACTCTCCCGCCTTCCTGTCATTCTCTAATGCCAGTTGTCTCATTTGCATTCAAAGTTTATTTCTAACTCCATTGAACTTGCCTGCTTCCCTGATATACCTAAGCGCCTGATGAACTCCATTATAATTTCAGTTTTCTTTTCCTCCCTCATTAAACCCAAATTTAATATGTTTGCTAATTCTTAAAAGTGCAGAATCGCTCTGTCTATCTAAACTTTCTTTCCAAATTTGGAAGCATCGTCAAACCCCAGAAACTCTTTGACAATGTTAAAAGACATTTCCCTCACTTTTAATTTTACCAACGACAATTAACTGAAATTAAACAGACGTTTTCCTCACCTAAGTTTTATTTAAAGACCGATGACGTTAATGCCCAATTATGCATAAATCTTTTACAATATCGTTCAGATCCCGTACACAAACTGTCCAGATCCCAGACTCGAATTGTCCAGACCCCAGACTCAATCTGTTTAAATCCGTGCGGATTCTAGACTTGAACTTTCCAGATTCCAGATTTGAGCTGTCTAAATCCATCCAGATGCAAGACCAACGATGAAATCATGGACGATTTCCCAATTTTGTTACGACGGGGAATGGCTGAACCCCTCTGATAATTAAATGAATACACAAGCCCCGATCTGTTGTTATAGTGGTAACTCCCAAAGAAACTCCCCTTTCCCTCGTAATCTATTAGAAATGTGATTAAAAGAAAGGAAAACCCTGATGTCCATTTTACAACTGACAAGAAACAATGTATTTACTCAACCCAACAATGAGAAAGAAATTAGTAGAATTACTAACACTCCGACAAATCCCCCTTGCGCAACTAACTACTATCTAACTGTTCTAAATTTTCCTGGAATGCTGTTTACGTAAAGACACGTTCCACTAATATGACTGCACTTAATAAGTAGTAATAAATTGCAATTTCATCTCTCCAAGTTTGCGAAGACTATCTTCTGGAATATTCTGTCATCTCTGCTCTCTTCGCTAACGTCTTTCTTCGCCAATTCTGCTGTCAGAGATATTTTATCTCTATTAGTTCTTCAATGACAACTTTGAGCTAAATTACTGTGATACCTTTATAGTTAGATGGACTTTCACTGAGAGCGAAATGGTGCTAACTCTGGCAGTTAGCAGATGGCTCTTTCTTTCAGGTGGCAGTTGGCTCTCACCGATTGTCCAAATTCCCTCATTTTACAAACTCAAAATGACATCGACGTATTCTTACAACACGTTTGCCTTCCGGCTGTCAAAACCAATAGATTTAACTTCAATTGGCTTTCTGTTTCTTGGTGTTTCATTTAAATTAATTGTCCAAATACAGTGTCGTTGTCACAACTTCAAAACGAAACTGCTATTTTGCCTGCCACTTGTAAAGCTTTTTAGATACTCTGGTTTCACGTCTTTATGGCTCCCCGTACTGATAACTTCACCTCTTGCTCACAGGTGTATATTTTTTTTGGAAAAGGTCAGTACGGACAAATTACAAATCCCTTAAAAGAACACCACTTTTTAACTTCCTGACTTCCAATTCAAAATTACTCTCCCAAACTTTGTAAGAGTAGACATCCCAATATGCAACTTTATCACTATTCCTTCAGTGCTAATCGATCCAAATTCTTGAATTATTTGCTGAATGACATTTTGGGTCTGCCTGCAGCTCGTGGACTGCACCAGGCTTCATTGCTAAATTTCACCCATCTAAAACAGAGATAAGGATGAATTTCTGCTCTCAGAATAGTTATTATCTCTTTGAGGAATGCCGAGGCGACAACGGGGAGATTTTTTTAATCAGAAAATTGCCCAAGGCTCATGGGGAAATGCAGGAAACTGGACTTGGATGTATGGCCGTCATAGAAAGCTAGAAAAGTTCAAACAGGATTAGGCTGGCTCAAAGCAGGAATGATGTTCCCGATGGTGGAGGCGCTCCAGAAAACCGAAGAGGTCACAGCCTAAGGATCCCTGTGAATATGAGGAGAAATTCTTTACCCGAGGAGTCTGATGCACCTGTGGAATTCTCCATCTCATACTGCATATTGTATCTTGTGGGGATGTCCATGTCTGAAAACGGCAGAGAACAGGTGAAGATTCATCTCAGTTGACATCGCTGGGGATATTGCTACCTGAAGGGCTAGCTTGTTTAGCCTGGCATCTAAATTAAACAATATTCTTGGGACTGTAAGTTCAATGGAACAGAGGAACGACAGATGAAATTTAATTCAAATAAATTCAGCCTTTGCACTTTGGTCAAGAAGACCAGTACAAGGCTTTTGCAATCAACCATAGGGTCCCTGTGGTCGAACAGGGAGATCTAGGTTCGCAGATACATAGATCCTCGAAAGCAGGTAGGCAGGTTGATGAACCAGGCGTTTGGCACATTTACCTTCATCTGCTAGCGGATTGAGCATAGGAGTTGGGACGGCACGTCGTGGTTGTTCAAGACATTGGTGAGGCCACATCTGGATTATTGAGTTCAGTTCTGGTCACCCCGCTACAAGAAGGATACAATTAAACTGCAAAGGGTACACATATGATTTACAAGGAAATCACTGAAAGTGGAAGGTTTGAATTACAAGGAGAGTCTGTATAGGCTGAGAATGTTTTCCCTTGGAGCGTAGGAGTCTGACTGGTGAACTTATGGAGGTTCATAAAAGCAGGAGGGTCATGCACAGAATGAATACCCAAGGTCGCTTTACGAGACAAAAACTGGAAGGCTTAAATTTAAGGTGAGGGGGGAAATATTTGAAAGGGGCCGAAAGGGCACCTATTTTTCATGCCGTAGTGGTGATTACATGGTGCGAGCTGCCAGAGGAAGTGGTAGAGGTCAATTTAAAGGAAATTTGAGTAGGTACATGGTCCCAATGGATAAAGAACAAACGCATGCAGATGGAATTGTTTTGTTTCAGGAAACCTAATTCGCATGGGTTAGTCGCACTGAAGGGAATGTATGACTCTTTCAAGTCCCTCATGCCTTCTTAACCACCTACTCTCTGTATCCTTCTCTCTACACATAGCCGTGGAGCTGCCTGCCACTGATCTTCCATACCCGCTGAAGAAGGGAAAAGAAATCGGAATTCAGATTAAACTGGGAACGTGGGTCTAAAAATGGCTTAATCGCAGGAGGGTGGTGGTGAAAGTCTAGTTGTGTGAGACTGGAACGCAGTGGTGTGTCACAGGAATCGGTGTTGATTGCAAGACACCGAAAAGACTCCGATGAGAATGTGGGGGTCTATAAACAAGTCAGCCAGTATGAGGATGAAGATGTCAAGGCTGCACAACGATGCAGATCGATCAGGCAGATCACTGGTAGGTTGCATTTACGCAAAACAATCTTTCTAAGAATTAATGAGACAAGGGAGTCCTTAATGAATGGCCACACACCTATAAGCTCACAGAGAATGTGGGTCTGCGGATTCCTTAAGTGGGATGACAGGTGAATAGGTTAATCAAGAAGGTATCCAGGACACTTGCCTTTTTCAGGCACTGCATCAATTACACTTAAGTACACAGGTACTTCGGAACTGTAAAGATCTTTGCAAACACAACAGATGAATTGCGGTTTGCAATTCTGGTGTCCGCATTGTAGGTAGGATGTGGTTTCGCTGGAGGGAGTGTAGAGGAGATTCACCAGGTTGTTGCCCTGGGATGGAGAATTTCAGCGATGAAGAAATGCTGGAGAAAGCTAGTGTAGTTTTGATAGAGAAGAGAGCATTGAGGCGGAACCTGCCAGAGGATTATACGACCACCAGGGACCGGGAGAGGTCTCGATAGAAAGCATCAATTCCACTTAGTTATTGAGTCAATAAGAGGGCATCACTTGGAAGTGAACGGCAAACATTTAGAGATGATATAGTGATAGATATACTGACAGGGGTAGAAAGACAGATAGATAGATAGATAGATAGATAGATAGATCGATAGATAGGTTTTATGTTTGATAGAGAAATAGATAGATAGGTAGATTCACAACAATATGTGAGATGTAGATACTTCTCAACTCACATTTGAACCTTCCCTCGTCTCCATCTAGAAAATACGATTTCTTGTTCGATACGGTCCCGGGGCGGGTGGGGGGGGAGGGTATCATCTGATCAAAACTCGCCTGACCAAGCCTCTTTTGAATTTTATGTCCCTCAGTCAGATCCCCACCTCATTCTTCGGACCTCCGGCGAACTGAAGCCCAAGGTATTCTACTGCTCCTTGTATGACAGCCCTGTCACCTTCCGATAATATCCGAGTGAACATCCTCTGCATTTAATGTCACCACGCCCTTCCTCAAGTAAGGACAGCCATACTGGACACTGTATTCCAGGCGTGGTCTCATCAAAGCCTCATATACTTGCAATTTTACTTCTTTGCGTTTATAATCTAGCCCTTTTGCAATAAATGCCAGGATTCCATTTGCCTCAGTTATTATATAATGCATCTGCGTTTCACACTTTCTTTCATACACGATCAAGGACAACCAGATCACTGCACCGGTGCACTTTGAATCTTCTTCGCAATTAAAAGAAAATTTTCACTTTTTTTCCATCCAAAGTGGACAGCCTCACACTTAACATTTATCTGCCAGATTCCGGCCCATTCTCCACGTCTATCAATACCCACCTGTAACCTTTTGATCTTCTCATCACAGCCTGCTTTTTCAAATAGTTTATTATCATCCGCTAAACTTGATGTACCACACTCTGTCTCTGTTTTCATGTCAGTTAAATAGATTATAAATAGTTGAGGTGCAAGAACTGAATCTTACAGCACCCTACAAGTTACGGTTCACCGACCAGAACAGGACACATTTATTCCCACACTTTATTGTCTTCCACTCAATCAATCCCCTATCCAAACTAAAACTCGACTATTAACTCCCCGGGATCTAATCAGCTGGATCAGCCTTGTATGTAGCACCTTATCAAATACCTTCGAGAAACGCATCTTGTAGATATTATACGCTGCTGGTACTGAGCATCGGTGGTGGAGGGAGTGAATGTTTGTGGATGTAGTGCCAATCAAGCGGGCTACTTTGTTCCGGATGGTGTCAAGCTTCTTGAGTGTTGTTGGGGCTGCACTCATTCAGGTAATTGGGGAATATTCCATCACACTCCTGACTTATGGCTTGTGGATGGTGGAGAGGCTATGAGGAGTCAGTGGATGAGTTATCGCCGTAACAGTTCCAGCTTCTGACCTACTCTTGTAACCACTCTATTAATGTGGTGAGTCCAGCTTAGTTTCTGGTTAATGGTAACCCCCAGGATGTTGATAGTGGGAGATTCAGTGATGGTAACACCATTGAATGTCAAGGGGCGGTGGTTAAATTGTCTCTTATTGTTGATGGAGAATCTGATTTTTCTGTAATGCTCGTGCATTAAGGAGTATGAGCAAAGGCACCAGCCCTTGGTATGTGAAGGTATGCTAAAATGCTGCGGAAATTCTTCGATTCTGGCAGCAAGTTTTTTTCTTTATACATTCACAGGATAAGGACAATGCTGGCGAGGCAGCATTTATTGCCCAGAGGGCAGTTAAGAGTCAACCACATTGCTGTGGGTCTGGAATCACATGTAGGCCAGACCAAGTAAGGATGGCAGTTTCCTTCCCTAAAGGACATTAGTGAACCAGAGATAACAAGCATGGGGCTGGATGACCACAGCAGGTCAAGCAGCATCATAGGAGCAGGAAAACTTGACGTTTCGGGCCTAAACCATTCATCAGAAATGGGGGAGGGGAAGAGGGTTCTGAAATAAATAGGGAGAGAGGGGGAGGCGGATAGAGAATGGATAGAGGAGAGGATAGGTGGAGAGGAGGCAGCCAAGTCGAAGAGGCAGGGATGGAGCCAGTAAAGGTGAGTGTAGGTGGGGGGGTAGGGAGGAGATAGGTCAGTCCAGGGAGGACGGACAGGTCAAGGGGGCGGGATGATGTTAGTAGATAGGAGAGGGGGGTGTGGCTTGAGGTGAGAGGAAAAACAGGTTAGGGAGGTGGAGATGAGCTGGGCTGGTTTTGGGATGCGGTTGGGGGAGGGGAGATTTTGAAGCTTGTGAAATCCACATTGATACCATTGGGCTGCAGGGTTACCAGGCTGAATATGATTTGCTGTTCCTGCAGCCTTTGGGTGGCATCACTGTGGCATTGCAGGAGGCCCAGGATGGACATGTCATCTGAGGAATGGGAGGAGGAGTTGAAATGGTTCGCGACTGGGAGGTGCAGTTGTTTGTTGCGAACTGAGCGCAGGTGTTCTGCAAAGTGGTCCCCAAGCCTCCGCGTGGTTTCCCTGATGTACAGGAAGCCACAACGGGTACAGCGGATGCAGTATACCACATTGGCAGATGTGCAGGTGAACATCTGCTTGATGTGGAAAGTCTTCTTGGGGCCTGGGATTGGGGTGAGGGAGGAGGTGTGGGGGCAGGTGTAGCACTTCCTGCGGTTACAAGGAAAAGTGCCGGGTGTGGTGGGGCTGGAGGGGAGTGTGGAGCGGACAAGGGAGTCGCGGAGGGAGTGGTCCCTCCAGAAGGCAGATAAGGGTGGGGAGGGAAAAATGTCTTTGGTGGTGGGGTCTGATTGCAGATGGCGGAAGTGTCGGAGGATGATGCGTTGGATCCGAAGGTTGGTGGGGTGGTATGTGAGGACGAGGGGGATTCTTTTTTGGTTATTATTGCGGGGACGGGGCGTGAGGGATGTGTTCCGGGAAATGCGGGAGACACGGTCGAGAGCGTTTTCAACCACTGTCGGGGGGAAGTTGCGGTCCTTGAATAATGAGGACATCTGAGATGTACGGGAGTGGAATGTCTCATCCTGGGAGCAGATGCGGCGGAGGCGAAGGAATTGGGAATAGGGGATGGCATTTTTGCAGGAGGGTGGGTGGGAGGAGGTGTATTCCAGGTAACTGTGGGAGTCAGTAGGCTTGAAATGGACATCTGTTTCTAGATGGTTGCCCGAGATGGAGACAGAGAGGTCCGGGAAGGAGAGAGAAGTGTTGGAGATGGTCCAGGTGAACTTCAGGTTGGGGTGGAAGGTGTTGATGAAGTGGATTAGTGAACCAGATGGGTTTTTCCCAACAATCGACAATCGGTTCATGGTCATCCTTAGGCTCTTAATTTCAGATATTTATTGAATTAAAATTCTACCATCTACCATGGCATGTTTCGAACCCATGTCCCCAGACATTATCCAGGGGTTTGGATTAGCACTGGGCCATCTCCTCCCCATAGCTGGTGAGAAAAAGAGAGTTAACTTTTCGAGTACAGTGACGATTCTTCAGGACGAGCAGCAGCTTCGAAAGAGAGGCATTTATGTTGATGATGGGGTGTTGGGTGCGGCCAGGTAGTGTATGAAACGAGTAACCAGATAAGTAGTGCGGTAGCCAAGAGAGCCAGAGAGAGGGAAATAAAGGGAGGCAGGCAAAGGGAATGTTGCTGTTACACCAAGAACGAAGAGAAGCAGTCCATGTTATCATGGGCTTCTGAGGTGGTGATCACAATTTGGGCACGCTGAATGCAAGCCATTTCAAGACAGGGCCTGGGTGTGGGTTTTGTTAACAAAGCTGAGTAGGGTATTCATGATCCGAGATTATTAAACGCGAATTTGAACCCTGAAGACGACAGGGTCTCCAAGTGGGCGTATGTTTGTAAATAAATCAGCATCATTGACTACATACAAAATGAGATTCGACATACTGTGGGCACTCACTATCTTTTTGATCCCTGGTGAGCGACGTTGGCAGAATTCTTTGGAACTTTGCAGGGGGCTGAACGTGCATCATTCGCTCCAGCAACCTGCCTACCTCAGAGACTTTGCATGCTGCGTGCCAGTTGGCCTGTGCCTCCTGTAAAAGAGTCGTGGCGACCTGGAGAAGTGAGATTGAAGAGCAACGCGACCAGCAAAGTGAAAGAGTCATCTGGCGTTCGTTGAAATGCACTCCCGTTTTAATTTCCCCTCTGTCCAAAACAATGATTTATTTTCTCTGTCTACGTGTTTTAGTCATAGAGGTCGTCAGCACAGGAAATCTCTTCGACACTAAGTTTTGCATTGGTCCAAAACAAACACCAAATTATTCTCACCACATATTAGAGCAGCTGTCCAAGAGACTTGTATACCCTGGCATCACAAGTGCACATCTAAGCGCTTCTTTAATTATTTAAGGCGTTTCTGCCTCAACTACTCTTACAGCTACTGTCCCATCAGAAGGGTCTAGGCCCGAAACGTCAAGCTTTCCTGCTCCTATGATGCTGCTTGGCTTGCTGTGTTCAACCAGCTCCACACCTTGTTATGTCAAGAAATACAGACTGCAAATTGACAGAGGAGGCACTTCGACTCCAGGAAACTACGTTCTCCAAAAAAAAACTACCATCAGTTAATAAACACTCGACCAGCTTTCCTGCGCTGGGTCCATGATCTTGATTGTCACGAAATTTCAAATGTTCGTTCAAAACACTTTTCAAAACGTTGCTTGATTTCCTGACTCAAGTTCATTACCGGGCAGTGCATTTTTGAACCTCATCACTCTGGGGACAGAAAGAAGATCCCCATGTCTCGTCTGAACCTCTGCTGCCTTTCACCTTCATTTGTTGTCCCCACCCCGCCACCTCGTGGAATTCATTTCCAAAGATCTCCCAGGCGGCGCATTACAATTTATGATAGTTCTCTGAGTAAAAATGTTTCTCATCCACTGACCCTGAGCTGTTTTTCTGACAATCGAGATATTCTTACCGCCAAGTTACTAACATACCACCAAGTGGCAACTAGATATCCTTCTTTGCACGGTCCAATTGTTCATAATTTCAAGCATTTCAAAGAGGTCACTTTTTTCATGTTCACTGCTGCATTGAGATTACGATTAATGACTCTAATCTTAAAATGCAACTGAAGTACTTCAATAACTCTTGCAAAGATCATTTTATCTTCTCTCTAGTGCTTTATGATGTTCCTGAAAGAAGGTGCCCAGGGATGAACACAAAAGTCCAAATGTAGCCCGTCAAATTATTTTTCGAAGTTAGCTATCACTTACTTCCTTTTAGATTCGATGGCTCTATTGATAAACCTTGGATTGTATTCGACTTATTAATAACTGTTTGAAATTCCTTGGTACCTTCCAGAATACATGCACGTTAAACCACATGGTCCCTCTTCTCCCGTGAGCCCCTCAAATTTATATAATTCAACTTGTGTTGTCTCTCCCAAAGTGCATCACCTCCCATACCTTGGCATTGCAATTTTTCTGCCAGGCTTCTGCCCATTGGGCTAACTAACCAATATCCCTTCGAAGTCACTCGGTGTCATCCTCCCTGCTCACTATTCTCTACAGCACCTTATCATCAGCAAAATTAGAGAATTCCAAACCATATCCAAATTGTTTAGAAAATTCAGGAAACGTACCAAGTGCCCAACACTAACCCGTGGCGAACATCTCGTCTCCAATGTCAGAAATGCCCATTTATACCTGCACTCTGTTTCCTTGGCTTCAGGCAGTTTATTATCCATGCTGCCAGTGACCCATTAATCTCAAACATTTTTAATTTCCTACCCCGCAAACCATGTATCACTGCATCAACTGATTTCTGTGAGTCTAAATGTCCAACATCCTCATCCACTCGCTGTGTCACCTCCACAGAGAACTCAATTAATTTTGTCAGACATGACCTGACCTGACAAAGCCACGTTGACTGCCTTGTGTTCACTCATTCTTCTCTAAGTGCACGTTTAATTTATCCTGCCAAAGTGCATCCAGCAGTTTTCTGCTAATGATGTCAATGTCTGTAGATTTTTGGGGTTTTTTTTAATTACTTTCCGAAACTAGTTTCACATCTTCAATCCTTCAGTCCCCTGGGATTAATACGTTTTTCAGGGACGTCTACCAACATTTTCCTGATTTGCTCCTGTACCTCTCTTAGCAATCTAGAATGCACCCCATCTGGCCCTCATGACTTCTCTGCCTGGATTGCTGCCAGCTTTTTCAGCACTGTGTCATCTTCAACCATCACTGTACGGCTCAGTTTCTCACCATCCAAACTTTCAAAGAGGCCATTACTACCATCTGGTAAATGAGTCACGACAAAGACAAAATATTCATTTAATACCTCTGCTGAACATTTTGCTTCTGTGAACAGTTTTTCCCGTTTGTTCTTTGTCAACCCAATCTATCTTTCACGACACTTTTGTTGTTAATATGCTGAGATAATATTGTCCTGTTTCTGTTAGCACAGCTCACTATCATTTCCTATGCTTGCTCTTAGGCTTCCATTTTCGATCCTTAGCCTCTCTCCTGCATTTGACAGACTGTTCCTGATTTCGCTTGCTATTTTTATTCCCGTATGCATCACCTACCACTTTTTTGTTCTCCCTCGTTTTCTCATCAGTGTCCTTAGTCAACCAGGGTGATGCACCTTTGAATGGCTCGAAATTATTTCTCCTGGGTTATATAGCATGCATTCACCCTGTTCAAAAATCCTTTGACATTATTCTATTTTTCCTTCATTGTTTTATTAACAAAATGCGTTTCTCATCAATATGCTGCAGTAGAACCATGAAATCGGCACTTTCCCAATCTGGTATTTGAACCGCTGACTGATTTTTAACTTTTTCAAACTGAATGTAGAAAATTATTACCTTGTGATCATTGTTTCCCAAATGCTCCCCGCTTCTGATTCCCTGCACTTGACCTGCTTCCTCCCTTGTACGACAGGAAATCTATATACACTACTTATCCTGAATATTTCTATAATCTGCTCACAAATGCTGTCTTCCACATCCTCCTCACTATTTAGATGTTTCTAATAAATACCCAATAAGATAATGCTCCGTTGCTGCTTCTCACTGCCTGCTTATAAGTTCAAACTCAGGAACTGCATCCCCTTCAAGGGTAATGATAAATCTTTGACCAAGAATGCTATCCCTCCTATGATTTTAGCCCCCTTTCTCCTGGAAGACATTTAAAACGGGACATTCATTATCTCGTCCTGTTCTGGCATTAACCATGTTTCTGTCAGTGAAACTATGTCATTATCACAGGAGGAATTTCTGCTTGTAGTTTTCCAATTTTGGACATTGTACCGTGGGCGTTCACACCGTAATCAAGCTCTCTCACCTTTCTTGCACATTGTAAAATGACTGCTTTTTATGCACAGTCAGCACTTAAGTTTTCCCACAGTTAGATTTGTTCCCATTCCCCGAAATCCCTTTACTCTCTGCTCTGACACTTCACAAAATAAAAAAAATATTTTGATTGATTTTATTGCCACGTGTAACAAAATACAATGTAAAAATGTGTTTACAAGCTGTAAAGGCAGGTGACAGCAACCAAAGGATGTAAAAGTCAAAGTAGACTTAGTGCCATACAGGTTACATTGCCGGTCACATTATATGAGGGTAGAGTTCATTCAGCAGTCTGCTAATGGCCGGAAAGAAGCTGTTCCTGAACCTAGCTCGTGTGGGTATTCAGGTTTCTGTATCTTCTGCCTGACACAAGAGGTTGTGGAAAATTATTACCAGGGTGTGATGAGTCTTTGACGATGTTGGCCGCCTTTCTGCGTCAGCGAGCCATGTACACAGAACCCGTGAGTGGAAGTTTGGTTTCCCTGATGGTCTGGGCTCTGCACACCACCTTGTGGAGCTTCTTACAGTCCTGGGCAGAGCAGTTACCACACCAGGCGGTTAGGCAACCGGCCAGCATGCTTTCAATGCTGCATTTGTACAAGTTGGTGATGGAGCTTATGGACGTGCCAAACATCCTGAGCTGCGTGAGTGAGAAGAGGTGGTCTTGCGTCTTCGTGTCTGTCACATATACATGGGCAGTCCAGGACAGGTCGCCAGTCACCGTCACTCTGTGGAACCTAACACTATCCATTATCTCAACCTCAGTTCCGTTGATGTACACGGAGACGTGTTCGCCTCCCTTCTTTCTAAATTCGATGATCAGTTCTTTTGTTTTACCAACCATGAGAGACAGATTGGGTTCATTGCACAACGTCACCAAGCCCTCTATCTCCCTTCTGTATTTTGACTCGTCATTGTTAGATATCGATCACACTATGCTGGGGTTGTCAGCGAACTTGTAGAAGGCTTTCATTTGGAATTTGGCAACACAGTCATAGGTGCTTAAACCCCATAATGAACATAATTTTGACCCCAACCCATCCCTAGGCTACTTACTGTCTCAGTCTGTAGATGAGTTCCATTTCTGCTCAGGTGAAGTTAATCTCTTCTGAACAGCGATCTCTTTCCGCAAAGTGATTCCAACATCCCAAAAGTCTAACATACTCCCTTTTACACAATAGAGCAAGTCGCGTGTGTATCTTCCTGCCGTCCCTTTGCCTGAATGATGAACCTGGTGGCAAAGGTAGTATGTCTGACAATACTACCCCGGAGGTGTTGCGTTTCACCTTACTCTGAACCCTTTCAGCCATCGCGCCCGGGTCACGTTGCACATTCGCCATTCATATAATATTCGGCCGTCCTGTTTTAGCTCCCAAAGCTGATATTCTTACACAAACCAATCCACAATGAACTGCATCTGCGGTGCATTTGTCCACTGTCTGAATGACTTTGCAACATCTCCGCACCCTCTTCGCAGCTCACCCTCCTACCCGGTTTTGTGTTGTCTGCAAACTTACTTATATTTTCCACTTCTAAATCGTTAATATATATTGTGATTGGATTTTTTTCAATTTTACACCTAAGCTTTTGGACCTAGCTACCTTGGGAACTACGATGCCTCAATGCATGGCAACTTTTTACGCTTCTCACTGTACTCCTGTACTTCCGTACTTGAGTACGTTTTACATTAATGCCTGAATATAAATTTAAAGTACCGATCCCTACGGGAGCCCACTAGGCACTGGGTGCGACTCAGAAAATGACACTTTCATCCGTCCTCTTTATTTCTGTTCTGCTAACCGTTCACAATTCCCGTTAGAACATTTCCCCAATTCCATGCAATTTAATTTTAAGACAACTACTCTCTAATTTGAACTTATTCGAACGTTTTCTGAAAGTCCCAGTCAACGACATTCTCTGGAACCCCGTTATCAAATTTACCAGAGGCATCTTTGAAATGAAGCCATGAGGGGCAGGATGGCAGCTAAGAGTTTAGCAGTACTGCCACACGGCACCAGTGACCCCGGTTCGAATCCAGGCCTGGATGACTGTCTGTATGGAGATTGCACATTCTCCTTGTGTCTACGTGGGTAAACTCAGGGTGCTCCGGTTTCCTACCACAGTTCAATTATGTGCAGTTTCGGTGGATCGGCCATGATGAGTTGCCAATAGGGAAGTGTATGTTAGGTGGATTACCCATGCGAGCTGCAGTGATAGGGTAGGGGTTGAGTCTGCTTGCTATGCCTTTCATTGATTCGGTGTGGAAACATTGGGCTGAATGGCCTGTTTCCACTCTGTAGACATTCTATGATATGTCAAGCATGATATCCATGCTCCTGTCACTGTTCTGACTCTGACTAAAGTTATGGAACCCTCCATTCTCCTGTATATAATGCCTCGACTGATAAACACAAATATATATTATGCCTCGTGAATCATTGCATCCACACCAGTTTCCAAGTATTATTGTGCTTTCAAGTCTCCTGTACGTAATTTTTTACAATGATGCCATGAAACGGCGATAGATATACACACAGATAGAAAGATGGATAGGTATACAAACAGATAGACAGATAGATAGATATGTAGATATGTAGATAGGTAGGTAGGTAGATAGGTAGGTAGGTAGATCGGTGGTTAGTTAGGTAGATAAGTGGTTAGTTAGGTAGGTAGGTAGATAGGTAGGTAAGTAATTCGGTAGGTAGGTAGATGGACAGGTAGGTAGATGGATAGACAGATAGATGGTTAGACAGATAGATGGACAGATAGACAGATAAATAGACAGACAGATAGATGGATAGATAGATAGACAGACAGACAGACAGACAAATGTATGGATGTGCGAACAGACACTGTGCCTTCAAGGAGGAACAGATCCCACAGCAGGTAAATCAACTTTGAATTCCCTTAAAGTGTGTTCACAGTTTGTAACGGCAGTAAATGATTTAGACACCCTACCTCATAAGGCCATCCGGACCACCCGGACCAAATACCTTCAAGCAGAAGTGTTGGTGTTAATTCCATAACCTTTTACGCCCTCCAACTCCAAAGATGGGTGTTTGTTGTTTGTAACACCTACCCGGTTCGCTGCCCAAGTTAGCAAAGAGCCCCGTTAACTTGTATACAGTTTTCGTGCACACGTCAATGCCCTGGATAGGTTCTAACACCTCTGAGCCACAACAATGCATGACCAGTCGCTGCATGACTCAGTACAAAACGCCACCATCTTCCCCAGTGTTCTGACTTTGCCACGATGTCAGTGTGTCTGTACGCTTGGTGTTGGTCGCTCCCCATCGGAGGTCCAATCAGGATTATTTGTTGGTCATTATTGAGTTTAAATCCGAACGAATTGATGGTTTGCGCCATTTAATTAATTTAGCGACTAGACTGAAGGGATATACCACTGCATTCTTCAATTGTCTTCCAAATCAAGACTGGGACACGGCATACATCCCCGCGTTTGAGTAACAACTCAAGAGCTGGAGTATGAATCCTAAATCTATGACATATGCAGGCACAACGAATGGGTCACCCAGATCCCCCGATTATTCAAGTATGGAGGTCACGGTAAACATTGCCCACAAGAGAATGAAAGTGCCAGAAACAGCAAACGGTAAAATAATGGATCTCCTCCAACTCTCCATCTCGCTGTGTCTGGGAATCTCCCCATTGCTGTGAGTCAGGAGTCTCCTGGGGGCTCTGTTGCTCACTGAAATGTGCCTAACAGTAAAAATGTTGAGCAGCAGAATCAGTGCAAGTGG
Organism: Ginglymostoma cirratum; assembly: GCA_024137785.1. Classification (NCBI taxonomy): domain Eukaryota; kingdom Metazoa; phylum Chordata; class Chondrichthyes; order Orectolobiformes; family Ginglymostomatidae; genus Ginglymostoma; species Ginglymostoma cirratum. Next base: position 67,653 of record JAHRHZ010000234.1, read on the forward strand.
GACAGAGGGTACGAGAATGTACTGAGTAATTTCAATTGGGACCCATAACTCTAAATTACCCTCAACTCATTCTGAACCACAAAACACAGGAGCATTTATAGAGCAATACATGTTGTTGTAAATAAAATTCCAGGTTACGCTCTTTGAACAGCTCAAAACCGCCACAGTTCCTGGAAACAGCCGCAGTTTCCTCGCTGTCGTATTTGATTTGCAACTTCAGGTTACAAATGGCTGCAGATCGATCAAGGTGAATGCGATGGTGAAACAGACGAAACAGACAGTGGCTGCATAAAACAGGGCAGCGTGACTGTTGCACACATCCACATCCTCCAGGAAAACTTTCTCGATAAAGGAATGGAATATGTCTCCATATCAGGTCGAGGATCTCTGTGAGCAGATCAGCTTTTGCTGACGAGGTAGCCAGTGACACATCTGGAGAGGCCGCACTTTCTACGGGAAAAGGACACAGTAGATACTGAGCTAACTGGGAAAGGAAACACAGGCATTAAAAAAGAACAGGATTCAATGGGCCTCAAACGCCAACATTCAGCATTCCTCTCCTCCACTACAGACACCGTCACTTCTATAAGAATGATGTGGATGGGATTGTACAAGGCATGATTAGTAAGCTTGCGATGACAATAAATTAGGCAGCATCGTGGACATCGAAGAAGATTATCAGAAATTGCAGTCGGATATTGATCATCATGGGAAGTGGGCTGAGAAATGGCAAATGGAGTTTAATATAGATATGTGCGAGGCATTGCATTGTGGATAGTCAAATCAAAGTTGGAGTTTCATGCTGATCAGTAGAGCCTTAAAGAATGTGTTGGATACCCTGTTGTTACTTCCTACTTGACATCAGGGATCTAGACTGTGATGATGTGAGAAGTTCTCCGAACAAAACAGTGATAAGCTTTCTATGTTCTGGAAATATGGCCTTTGGCCAACTATGACCACGTGACTATATCCTCCAGTCTCATTGCCCATTTCTTCCCTCGTAGACTGAGATGTTACCGCGTTTGAAGTGCTTTTCCCACTACTTCTGAAATCACAGAACCGCCGGCATGTTATGTACACAAGCTGGCCATTCAGCTGATGAGAGCCAACGCCATTCTGTCCACCAGGTCACGATTTTCTCGTATTTTCCCCAGTTCTGGGGAACCATTTCAATGTAAGTAACCATCCAATACCTCTCCACTGAAGCGTGCCTCGACAGAACCTGCCTCCAAAACAATCCAGGCAGTACATTCTGCGCTATCTCCATTCACTGTATGAAAAAGTGCTCCCTCATAACACAATTGATTCATTTGAAGATCACTTTAAATATTCCTTCCTCACGTTACTGTTCCTTTTGGAAGTTGATAGGGCTTCTCGCTATCACCTCTGTCCAGTACCCCACACATGATTTTGAAAACATTTATCAGAATTCCTGCTCTCAGCCAATTCGTCTCTGAGCAGAACAACCCCTGATTCTTCGGTCTCTCCTCATCCCTGAAGTTTATCAGTCCTGGCCCAGTCCTCGTAAATCGCTTCTTCTACATCCCTCTCTCTCTCTCTCTCTCTCCCTCTCTTACGACCTCTGTCTCTAACACTTCGCCACATTTCCTCTCTTTCTCTGTCAATATTGTAAATGAAGAGGCTGTGGATGGCTTAAAACACTTTAAAGCAGGTACGTCCCCAGGACCTGATCAGATGTATCCTTGAACTTTGTCGGAAGCACGGGGAGTGACTGCTGGGGCCTTTGTTGAGATATTTGCATCATCTATCGACGCAGGTGAGGAGCCGGAAGACTGGAGGTTGGCTAACGTGTTGCCACAATTGAAGGAAGGTGGAAAGGAAAAGCCAGAGAATTATAGACCAATGAGCCTCACATCGATGTTGGATATGGTGGTGAAGAGAACCATGAAGAACAAAATTTACACGCATTTGGAAATGCAAGGTCTGATTAGGATCAGTTAACATGCCTTTGTGCGTGGGAAATTGTGTCTCACTGACTTGATTCACTTTGTTTGAAGAAATAACGAAGAGGATTGCTGAAGTCAGAGCAGTGGATGTGTTCTGTATGGCCTTCAGTAAGTTGTTCATTAAGTTCCCTCATGGTAGACTCGTGAGCAAGAATATATCACTTGGAATACAGGGAGAACAAATCTTTTGGTAACAGAACTGGCTCGAAGCTAGGACGCAGACAGTATAGGTGGAGCGTTGCATTTCAGACTGGAGGCCTGTGAGCAGTGGTGTGCGAAAAGGATCGGTACTGGGTCCACTGTTTTTCGTTATTTATACAAGTGATTTGGATGAGAGCGTTGGGGATATGGTTAGTAGGTTGGCAGATAACACCAAAATTGGAGGTAACAAGCATGGGGCTGGATGAACACAGCAGGTCAAGCAGCATCATAGGAGCAGGAAAACTTGACATGTCGGGCCTAAACCCTTCATCAGAAGGGTTTCATTTTCCTTCATTTTCTGATGAAGGGTTTAGGCCTGAAACGTCAAGTTTTCCTGCTCCTATGATGCTGCTTGACCTGCTGTGTTCATCCAGCCCCACACCTTGTTATCTCGGATTCTCCAGCATCTGCAGTACCTTTTATCACCAAAATTGGAGGTGTTGTGGTTTGTGAAGAAGGTTACCTTCGAGTACAACTAGGCATTGAATAGATGGGACGATAGTCCGAGGAGTGGCATATGGATTTTAATTTCCATAAATGTGAGGTGATGAAAATCAGGGGAGGGCTAATACACATAATGTTAAGGTCCTGAGGCGTGTGGCCAAACAAGAATAACTTGTAGAGCAGGTTCAAAGAACCTTCAAACGGGATTCACGAATAGAAAGGACAGAGAAGAAGGCCTTTGGTGCATTTGCCTTTGTCATGCTCTAATGAGTGCATTATGTACAGGAGATGGGAGGCAATATTGCAGCCGTATAGGACTTTGATCAGGCAATGTTTGGAATACTCTGTGAAATTTAGGCCTCCCTGCTATAGGAAGGACGCTGTGAAACTTGAAAGGATTCAGAAATGTTTTACGAGGATTAGAACATAGAACATAGAGCATAGAACATTACAGCGCAGTACAGGCCCTTCGGCCCTCGATGTTGCACCGACCTGTGAAACCAATCTGAAGCCCATCTCACCTACACTATTCCGTTATCATCCATATGTTTATCCAAAGACCATTTAAATGCCCTTAAAGTTGGCGAGTCTACTACTGTTGCAGGCAGGGCATTCCACGCCTTTACTACTCTCCGAGTGAAGAACCCACCTCTGACATCTGTCCTAAAACTATCATCGTTCAATTTAAAGCTATGTCCCCTCGTGCTAGCCGTCACCATCCGAGGAAAAAGGCTCTCACTGTCCACCCTATCCAGTCCTCTGATCATCTTGTATGTCTCTATTAAGTCACCTCTTAACCTTCTTCTCTCTAACGGAAACAGCCTCAAGTCCCTCAGCCTTTCCTTATAAGGTCTTCCCTCCATATCAGGCAACATCCTGGTAAATCTCTTCTGCATCCTTTCCAATGCTTCCACATCCTTCCTCTAATGCGTCGACCAGAACTATACGCAATACTCCAAGTGCGGCCGCACCAGAGTTTTGGCACGTTTGGTGGGTTTACGCTATGAAGAGAGAATTAATAGGTTGCTGATATTTTCCCTGGAGCATCGAAGTTTGAGGTGTGATCTTATAGAATATTATTAAATCATAAGGGGCATTGACAAGGTGAATAGCCAAGGTCTTTTCTTCCCTGGAATGGGGGAATCTAAACTTGAGGCCATAGGTTTTAAGTGAGAGAGGTAAGATTTAAAAGGGACCAAAAGGGCAACTTTTTTCGTGCAGAGGGTAGAACGTGTATGGAACGAGGTGAAAGAGGAAGTCATGGAAGCTGGTACAATTACAATATTTAAAAGGCATATGGATGTGTATCTGAATAGGCAGGGCTTACAGGGATATGTGCTAAGTGCTGGCAAATGGGACCAGATTAATTCAGAATATCTATTCGGCCTGGGCGAGTTGGACCGAAGTGTCTGTTTCCGTGCTGTGGGACTCGATCTGATTGTCTATCTCAGCGTCTTTGTCTCTCTATGTTTCAATCTCTTTCTATCCCTTTCCTTCGCGCTATGTCTCCATATCACTTTCCTGCGCTCTCTCTCTCTCTCACTCACACTCTCTCTGCATCCCACCTCTCTCTCCCCAGCATCTCTCTCCCCCTCTCTGTCTGTCTGTCCCAATACCAACTTCCTGGTGAGTTCGTTACGAATCTTCCTCCATTCTCAAAGATAATATCGACAGTTATGAACCTCTTCCCATCACTTGAACATTTTCTATTAGGCACCGTTGACTTTGTAGTTCCTGTGTTTAGAAGTAAATGCAGCAAGTTCCTGATGTCCTAAACACACACAATTTACATTACATCCCCTTTCAATATGCTCTCCCTTATATTTGAATGTACACCTGATTATACTTCGGCCTCCTCTGCACTGATCCTCACAAATAGCCCCAGGTCAGAGACAATGATGCTTGATGTGGAGTCAAGCATCCTCTACATCATCCTTCGAACATGACGAATAGAAGTGTACTTGCCCGGGGTTAGATACAGAGTAAAGTTCGGACTATATGGCCCCACATCAATATCTCCCAGGTCAGGGGATTAGATGGAGAGTAAAGCTCCATCTGCATTGTTCCCCAATCAGACATTCCCAGGACACTGACAGCACCATTTTACACACAGAGCCTTTATACTGTTGACCCCACCAAGCACTCCCAGGTCAGGAACAGCACGGGGTTGATACAGAGTACGGCCCTATCTATATTATCCGCATCAAAAACTCCCAGTACATGGACCAAATGTGGTGAGAGATTGGGACAGCACAGGTTTAGATACAGAGTAAAGCTCCGTCGACATTGTCCCCCGAGCAATCACTCTCAAGACAGGTATAACAAAGGGTTAGATACAGAGTGCAGCTTCCTCTAAACTGCCACCCATTGAGCACTCGCAAAACAGGGACAGGATGGCGTTAGATACAGAGTAATGTAACCTCTTTCTGGGCACCAAAAAATATTCCCAGTACAGGGACAGCACGGGTTTAGATGCAGAGTAAATATCTGTCGAGACCGTCGCCATAAAAGACTCCCAGGCGTGGCCATGAATTGGTACGGTACAGTACAAGGCAGACCCTACATTGTTCTCATTAACCACTCTCAAGGCAATACAGTAATAAAAGTGAAATTCTCTGCATTATGTAGACTGCAAGAAAGATCATAGTCTGAATTTACGAAATCATGACGAATTCGTTTTCAGCCTGATTGCAGAAATGCTGATTAGGTCAGATTCCAGACCGTTAGATGGGTTGAAAGGTCACATTCTGGAATATTTCCAGTGCGTCCACGTTGTGGCTAGTCAATGAAACAAATTTACAAGAGGCTGCTCCTAGTATTTTAAAGCAGATGTATGTTTATTGCATGAGAGAAAGAAATGCATGAGAGAGAGAAGAGATGACGGTATGGATAGATTGATGGATGAATGAGTGAACAGTTAGACAGCTAGACAGAATCATAGATGGACAGGTGGAGAGTAAAATAGATAAATCGAAACATAGATATAAAGATCAATAGACAGATCAATAGATAGATCGTTCGATAGATAGATAGATAGACAAATAGATAGATAGATAGACAGAGGACAGACGGACAGTTAGGTAGATAGATAATTAGATAGATAGATAGACAGATAAACAGACAGACAGACAGATAGGCAGATAATCGATAGAACGTCCATGACCTTTTACACCCTCCAAATCCAAAGATCGGCTGTAGGTGTGATTACCATTCACCCGCTGAACTGCCAATGTTATCAAAGACTGACTGAGCCCTGTTCACTCGTATGCGGCCCTCATGCGTGACCTCAATATCCAATACTTCTACCTAGCTGAATACTAACAACTCTGCAACACTCCACGACTATATATGACAAGTCGCTGCATGACTCAGCCAACAACGCTCTCTTACTCGCCAGCATTCACCACAGTATTCCGCCTACACCAGTATGTGAATATATCTATAACCTGGAGTTGAGTAGGCGCCCACTGTAGGAGTATCGTTTACTTAATTTAGTTAACAGACTGATGGGGTATATGACCACATTTTTAAATTGTCCTCTGAACCTAGACTGGGTCACGGCGTAGATCCCAGTGTTTGTGCAACAACTCAGGAGCTGGAGCATGAAGCCTAAATCGGGGATATATTCGGGCACAATGAATCTGACACCCATGTGAGAAATTCGCTGAAGTATAGAGGTCACCGTAAATACTGACCACAAGAGAATGAAATTGCCAGAAATAGCAAACAGTAAAATAATGGATCTTCTTCGACTCTCCATCTCGGGGTCTCTGGGAATCTCTCCATTGCTGTGAGCCCGGAGTCTCCTGCGGGCTCTGCTGCTCACTAAAATGTGCCTGACAGTGAAAATGTTGAGCAGCAGAATCAGTGCAAATGGGACACAGGGTGTGAGAATATAGTGAGCAACTTCAAAAGCCGCCCAAAGCTCTAAGTTAGGATCACTTATTTCGATACCACAAAACATAGGTTCATTCAAAAAACGATACATGTTGTTGTACATAAAATACCAGATTACGTTCTTTAAACAGCTCAACGCAGTCACTGTTCCCAGAACTGTAACAGCAGTTTTCTCGCTGCAATATTTCACTTTCAGCTTCTGGTTGCTAATGGCCACAGATCGATCAAAGGTGAATGCGACGGTGAACCAGACGGAGCAATCTGTGGCTGCAAATAGCAGGGCAGCATGAATGTTACACGCACCCATATCCTTCAGAAACATAAAGCCTTCTGGATAAAGAACAGGAAGATGTCTCAATATCAGGTCGAGGATCACCACAAGGAGATCTGCGGTTGCCATGGCCAGGAGGTAGCCAGTGACGCATCTGGAGAGGCCGCACTTTCCACGGGAAAGGATTACAATCGTTACCACATTAACTGGGAAAGAAATATAAGAATTGAAAAGCAGGATTCATGATGCTGAAAACTCAAACATTCAACTTTCCTTCCCTCCACCACTGACACCGGCACATCTCTATCGTTGAATTGGTTGACAATGTACAAGGCACGATGAGTAAGTTTGTGGATGACACTAAAATAGGCGCTATCCTTGACATTGAGGGAGGTTATCAAAAATTTCAGCATGATGTTGATCGGCTAGCGAAGCCGTCCGATAGATGACAAATGGAGTTTATTGGAGATAAGTGTGAGGTGTTACAGTTTGGAAAGTCAGATCAATGTAGGAATTTCATGGTGAATGGTAGTACCTTAGGAAATGTGCTAGAAGAGAGAGATCTTGGAGTTCACCTGCACAATTCTCTGAAAGTGGAGTCACAGGGAGACATGGCAGTAAGAAGGCTTTTGACACATTGGCCTTCATCAGTCAAGACACCGTGTATAAAACTTGAGAAATTATTTTGCAGTTGTAGAGGAAATGTGATGAGGCTGCACTTTGAGCATCGTGTTCAGTTTTGGTCACCTTGCTACATGAATGATGTTACTGAAATGAAAATAGCACATAAGGAATTTGCTGGGATGTTGCCACGATTCGAGGGACTGACCTTGAGAGAGAGGTTGGACCATGTAGGACTTTACCTCTGTACAGCATAGGAGACTGTGGGGGAATCTTGTAGAAGAATATACGAACATGAGAGACATGGAAACGAGAAAGGCACTTGTTCGTTTCCCCATTGCTTGGGAATCGAGGACGAGATGCCATCAGTTTAAGGTCAGAGGGATAAGAATACATTGTGTCAGAGGGGCAAAATTTTTACACAGACTGTGGTATGCGGATGGAAAAAATTGCCAACAGAAGTGTTTCTTGAGGGTGTCGTAAAAATCATTTAAACAACATTTGAACGAATACTTAGATAGGAAAGGCTTAGAAGGCTATAGGACTAGTGCAGGCAAGTGTTTTTAGAGTGGAAAGACATTTCTTATCGTAATGGACACGTTTGGGCTGAAGGGCCAGTCTCCAGTGCGGATGAGTTAGAGTGGAAACGTATCTAACAAAGCATGGAGAACACAGTGAGTAAATAGGTATGTGTTTGTGGGAGAGTATGCGCGAATGTTTGTATGGACATGTATGTGTAAGACTTTGTGTTTGTGTGAGTGTACGCAAGTGTAGTAGAGAGTGCGAGACTGAATGCATAAAAGTGTGTGAGCGTGAGAGTTCATGAAATGGATTGCGGGTTTGGCAATAGTGACAGAGTGTTGGTCAGATACGAAGAGCGAGTGAGTGAGTTTGTGTTGCAAGTCCATGCTTGAGAGAATGTCTTGTTGTGATCGTATGTATGTGAGGGAGTGTGTTCTAAAAAGTATGTGAGAGGGAGTGCATATTTGGGAAACTGTGTGCGACAGAGAGAGTATGTTTCAGACAGTGTGCTTGTGAGGGACAGTGTGTTTGTGTGAGAGCCTCTGTGTGTGTGTGAGAGAAACAGAGCGAGTGTGAGTGTATGTATATCTGAGAGAGAAGATCTCATGTTTGAATTAAATCATAAATAGTTGTTATGTATTATGTACAAGCCTTTACAGTCTATCAAAACCAATTAAACCTCCATGGAAGATATCATATGGTCCTTTCCATCAGGGACCTCGAAAAATACCAACAAGGGTTTGCAAAAGTGAACAATTTCAAATTGATTTCGGTAGACTCCTGTCAATTTTGTGAGTTAGGCTTGTCTAACATAGAGTTAAAGTTCACAACGTACATCAAAGTATTGCGGGGAAACTAACAGCCCATCGAAAAAGGAAAGATGCCACAAACCGGAATTTAAAACACAATTGAGGAGACTAAGCGAAGTGCACAAAACGGTTTGGAGAATTGACAGCCGAGATGACCACTTACGAGGCAAGCTAACAGCCGCAAGTAGCGGGAAGTATATCCTCTCAACATCCCGAAATATAAACCGTATCCTAAACATCTTATGGTACCATGAGAGTGCATCAGCAATCGTCATGATGTCTCTTCAATCTGGCGATGGAGGCTAAATCCGTGAAGTGCAAGCGGCACATGTGGTTCCCAGTGACGGGGAATCCTTATATGGAACAGATAAAACAGTCCCTGAGAGACGTTGCTCTGTTTTTTTGGTTGAGCTGGCATACTTCATCGTGAACACCTGAGCTCTGTTTATCGGATTGCTCATTGCATTTACAGCCTCTGGGAAAATGATTTCAGTCAAATCCTTTCAGTCCAAATATATCTATTTATTATTATTATTGAAGCTGAAATGCAACGATGAAAATAAATTCTGAACGTTACAGACAGTTATAGACAGTCGTAGTGCGGATCTCTCGGTACACAATGTAATGATTTCGGTCTGAAACTGGTTTCTCTGATGCTCCCTGCCCTGATGATTTTCAAGCCTCACACCCACACTCATTCAAATAGTAAAATGCTGTGTTTAAAACGTAGAGTGATGTGGAGGAAAGAAATGCATTTTTAAAACACCAAGGATTGTTGAAGGTGGTCCCGCTTGTCCTAAAAAATAAGTTACTTCGAACTTTTGATGGGTCCTTTACATATTTGCTGGAGACATTGTGGAGGTGCAGTTACAGAGGTGGTGATGCCAAGGTTTCTTGGAGGTTTAGGAAAGAACTGGAGCTTTGACTGTTAGCGTGCTCACTCAATGAATTACAGTCTTTCGGATACACAGTAGAGAACTAGGCCCTTCAACCCATCACTTCTGTGATGAGCAAACCCAGCTAATGAACTGTTTGAGTCCCATTTTCCAGCGCATGTATGCAGATGCATTGTAAACGCACTTTTAAATACTGCTTTAATGTGTTCAGGGTTTCGAACAATCTGACACAAGGTGACTTCTGGATTCCCACCGTTCTCTGGATATAACAGTTTTGCATGTCGCCCAAACTTTCTGACACTTTAAATCAATGCCCTCATTGTCACTGATGTCTGCAACACCGGGAAAATCTATAGTGTCTATACCCCTCGTCAATCTTTTTCCATCTCAAACATTTTCCTTCTCAATCTCCTCATCTCTAATGTAAACAGCGTGAGTCTGCCCAATCTCTCTTCACTATGAAGTGTCTCCAGCCCAGGCAACATCCTGGTAAATCTCTCACTGTCCTTCCAGGAATCTGGATTGCAGACCTGCTCCAAATACTCTAGCTGTGGCCTGACAAACTTTTAATACATTTTATTTATCACGTGCCTGCTCTTAAACTTTGTGCCTTGAATAATACGCAACACCACTCCATTTTATACCACATGCAAAATTTCTAACATCAGTGTGGTATGTCTGGCAAAAGTGTCCCGCTACCAACAATGATGTGTTTCAGTTTAAGGGAGCTGAACTGCTCGTGGAGGGGAATGCTGTACCTTTGGAGGTGAGGGGGGGGTGGGGTGGGGAAGCATCAGATCTCCAGAATCTCTGAATTACTCTGCAAGAAAACAAAACGGTCGCGCATCGACGTAGTCATTTTCTTCCCCCTGGTCAGTTGCTGTAAAATGTGGCGTTTAGTTATGAAGAATGCCTTCCTCGATGTGAGCTAGCTACCTCGTCTATTCTTAAAAGAAGGCGAAGTACCTGGAGAAGGAAGTTTGAGGAACAGCATTCTGATGAACGAAAGGATCACCTCAGTCCACTGTGTGGACAGAGACCAAAGCACCCCTTCCTTATGTTTTTCCCTTTCCCAGTACCACATGTATTTTTCACTTTACCTGCGCACACGTGTGGGCTGTTGGTTCTGGAGTGTGTGCTGTAACTGGCAGAGTTATATGTAGTCGGCTCATTATTGCTTACCTGTTGTGTGAAACTACCTGTTTGTAACGTATAGTGATTCTGGGCAGGCACAGAAATCTTCTCCCTGCTTTCTCTAGACTTAGGTCCAACTGACCGCTCAATTTCATAATCCTGTGTACTATCTATAATGTTTCATGGAATAGTCCTGAATTGATATGAAAGATATGACACTTCCGATGGTTAACACTTCAGCAATTTAGCAAGGATTAACTGGTACTGTGGGAGACAACAACCTTTGACATCATTGATCCATTTCCCGGAGTTCCCTCAGACCTTCACTTCTGGGCAGAAAGTCTGGCAATTCTTTTTTCCGAAAATTTAACGATATCATTTACTTTTCTGAGAAATTTGAGAAGAGTGGGGACTGAATGTCATTCGAGACGGAAGGCTTGGAAATCAAATGGGGCCAGTGCTGAACACAAAGTACGTTGACAGATGAAGCCTGTAAAATGTGTTCTTCGATGTCAAAGGATGTTGTCCACGGTTATGAAGTCACAAAATAAAACAGAGTGCGAGTTTGTGGGCGAGGCGTGCATTCAAATAAGATATCAGGGTGAAACTAGATTGACTCTGAACTGAACTAGCGAGACAATTCTGACAGGTCCACGTTTGAAGCCAAAATGGCACGTTCAATTTCAGAGAGATTGAACAGGTCCGGCAGCATCCGTGGAGAGAGACTCAGAGTTAACGTTTCGAGTCCAGTGACCCGTCTTCAGAAGTCCAACGAACTTTGAAAAGTGATATTTATGGCAATGACTGGGAGGGCGACGTGACTACAGGATGGGTGCACATAGCATGTGGGGAAGAGGGACCTGATTAGTGCAGCAGAAGCCGAGAGACTTTGAGACACAGAGACAGAGAGGCAGAGTAAGATCAAGAGAGGTATAATGTAAGGATAGGCAAACAAAGTGAAAGCTCTTGGTAAGCCGGGCAAAAATTAAATCTTGAAAAGTGATAATAGGGCAGGCTGGAGAGTGGGTCTGCTGTGCTGGTGAATTGGGTGCTGGCTGTGCAAAATGCAGTGCGTCTCATGACTGCTCTGTGGTGTGAAGGCGATAAGGCATAATGAGTGTAATATTCGTACGTCGAAATAATTGAAATCGTTATTGAGTCTTGAAGGCTGCAGCGTCTCCAAATGGAAGGCAGTTTGTCTTTAGACAGGCACCAGGGACACAGGAATAAATGTGATTCGACATGCACCCAGCTGCTAATGGCAGCTTTTCACTCCTGGTTAGCTGAAGAGCTTGTGGGTGTGCACGATAGTGGCAGAAGACTTTGGACCTCAGCAAGCAGCAGATGGTTCACCACTCTCTTCACTTACCTGTCTAAAGCCCTGCAAACAGCTTATTTGTGTCAGTAAATCAGAGATTTTGCAGTTTCTTTATCAGTTGCCCTGTACCTCCTGCAAGCAAGTGAGAGCAAACCCTGGAGAGAAGAAATTGAAGAACAAGATGTCTCTGAGAAGCAAAGCAATGATCTCAGAAAGCCCTGTGGAAAGCTGACAATGACCTGACTTACTGATGATTTTTCCCCTGTACCGGACGAAACAATTTATTTGTCTATCCATGTGTCATCAGGAAATGGACCAAAACAAAGAGTGTCATTCAGTCCATAATGCCCACCGTGACATCTTCCAACAGTTGTCTCATAGGCTTGTATGTTTTGGCCATGCAAATGCACATCTGAAATCTTCTTGAAAGACATGAGAGGTTCTGCCTCGCTCAGTATTCTCGGCATTTTTGTGAAATTGCTGGTTCAGACAGTATAGAAGAGTCCCTGGTTCTGAGGAACAGTCAACGGACCCCTTAACTTTAACTCTGATTTTTAATCACAGATGCTGCCAGACCTGCTGAGCTTTTCCAGCAATTTCTGTTTTTGTTCTTCATTTACAACATCTGTAGTCCTTTCGGTTTTTATTGACATAATTCAGTCTCTCTTCGCCGTTAAATTGTCATCCAGGTGACATCCTGGTGAATCTTCTCTGCATTCTCTCCAGTGCAATTGCATCTCCTCTACAGTGTGGAGATCAGACCTGCACACAATACTACAGCTGTGGCCCAGTCAAAGTCCAGAACAGCTTTGAATATGAACCGGAATTTCCAGATGAATGGAAGAGGTTGGAAATCCTGCGGGAATGACACTCTTTCTGCCCAAATCCCCAAGAACTCAAAGCCTGTTCACCATCGACAAGGCACACGCCAGGACTTTTACGGAATATTTCACATTTGTCTGGATGAGCACAGCACTGACAACACTCAAGGAGCTTGACACCAACCAGGAACATACCCCGGCTCGATCGCTGCATGAACCGCCCTCTTCGTCATTCTGTCCCCCTAAACAAGGGCATGGTCACAGCAGGGTGCACTCTCCACAAAGTGCATGATGAAATTTATCTGCTCCTAAAGTGGCACCATCCAAACGCACGACCGCTTTGATCTATTTTCAGAAAACTGTAGAACCCCTGGTGTGTGGAAGCAGGCTCGTCAGCAAATCGAGCCCACACATATCCTCTGAAAAGAATCCCACTGAGACCCATCCCCTCTGTGACCTATGTAAACTTTCGCTTCCCCTGGTTAACCCACCCAGCCTGCACATCCGGAGACATGATTGGCAATTTAGCATGGCCAATCCACGTAACGTGCACAGCTTTGGACTGCAGGTGGAAACCGTAGCACATGGAGGAAATGTACGTAGACACGGGGAGTATGTGCAAACTCCACAGAGGCATTCGCTCGAAGGTGGCGTTGTGAGACAGGAGTGCTAACCACTGAGCCAATGCGCCGCCCAGAGACGAAGAAGGATGAGGGATACACGCAAATAACATTGACTTCAGCATTCCCTCCAAGCAATTCACCATTCCACTGAATTCAAATCCTGAAATTGCTTCCCAAATGGGATTGAGTGTTATTCACAGCACATAGCCTGCATTAGGCCAGAAGTCATAATCCAGGAAAAAGCTGTTTGCCTGTTGGCGACAGATTTGAAAAGAAATTTCTTATCTCAGAGGGGAGCGAATCTGTGGAATTCTTTACCACGGTAAGCTATCAAGGCTGAGTTAGGCATTTTTTTATTTCATCAAGATGGGAAACAAAGGTTATGGGGGAAAGCAGGAGTATGGAATGAGGGGAGGCCATATCTCAGAGATGCCAATGGAGTTTTAAGAGACGAGACAGCATCAATGCAAGAAGCACTTCCCGTTGAGTGGGCACAGTCCAGAACAAGGGGCGTTTCATAGTCTAAGGGTAAAGAATAGGACAGGGATGAGAGCACTTTTTACTTCCAGAGAATGGGGTGAGACTGTGGAATTGTCTGCCACAGAACGGTGTCTTGTAGACAGCATACAGCGATGTGAATGTGTCGCGTTGGTGAAGGGAGTGACTGTTGAAGGTGTAAGTCAGCGTGCTGAATTAGCGGGGGTGAGTCTGTGAGGCAGGGGGACTGCTATGTCTCTTATTAGTGACCAGCTTCTCGAGTGTTATGGGAGCTGCCCCAATCCTGAGCATTTCGCCATCCTGAATTGGAATTTTATTGTAATGCTTTCAGTTCCAATTCATCCAAATCCTGCAATTCCCTCCAGAATGGGATTGTCTGTTATTCACAACATGTGGCCTGCATCAGGCCAAGAGGTCACAATCCAGGATAAAGGGTTTTGCCTACTGAAGACAGAGATGAGCCGGAATTTCTTATCTCAGAGGTGAGTGAATCTGTCGAATTCAGGCATTTGTGGAGCATTCCACCATATTCCCGACTTGTGCTTTGTTGATGACAGACAGGCTTTGGGTGCGAAAAAATCAGGAGGTGACTGACCCACGGCTGAATACCTTGCCTCTTAGCAGCCCTTGCAGCCATAGTATTGGTACGGCTGTTTCAGTTCTGTTTTTCATCGTGGTAACCCCCAAGATGTGATAATTGTGATGTTCATGTTCGATGTTATGATAACGACATTAAACGTCAAGGGAGTGATGGTTAGATTCTCTCTTGTTGGAGATGGTAACCATTAGTTTATTGATAAGGAGGGATACAATGATGGGAACACAATTGAAGGTCAAATTGGCGATGGTTAGATTCTCTCTTGTTGGAGACAGTAATTGCCTGTTATTTGTGTGGCGCAAATGGTATTTGCCCCTTGTCAGCCTAGTCAAATATTCTCTCCAGGTCTGGCTGGATTTGATCAGAGAATGCTTCGTACTTGAAAACCCGAGAACCATGCAGTCATCGTTGAAAACCCCACTTCTGACCATTTGATGGAAGGAAGGTCATCGATGAAGAGGTGAAGATGGTTGAGTCCAGGAAACACCCCTGAGAAACTCTTGCAGAAATGTTGTGGAGTTGAGATGACTGGCCACCAGCAACCTCAACCCTCTCTCAGCGTGCCATGCATGAGTCCAAGTAGTGCAGCGTTTACCCTGGGTATCCATTGTATCCAACATATAACAGAGAACATAGAACATTACAGCGCAGTACAGGCCCTCCAGCCCTCCATGTTGCGCTGACCTGTGAAACCAACCTGAAGCCCATCTAGCCTATACTATTCCGTTATCATCCATATGTTTATCCAATGACCATTTAAATGCCCTTAAAGTTGGCGAGTCTACTACTGGTGCAGGCAGGGCATTCCACGCCCTTACTACTCTCTGAGTGAAGAACCTACCGCTGACATCTGTCCTATATCTATCACCCCTCAATTTAAAGCTATGTCTCCTCTTGCCAGCCATCACCATCTGAGGAAAAAGGCTCTCACTGTCCACCCTATCTAATCCTCTGATCATCTTGTATGTCTCTATTAAATCACCTCTTCACCTTCTTCTCTCTAACGAAAACAGCCTCAAGTCCCTCAGCCTTTCCTCATAAGGTCTTCCCTCCATACAGGGCAACATCCTGGTAAATATCCTCTGCACCCTTTCCAATGCTTCCACATCCTTCCTATAATGCAGTGACCAGAACTGTATGCAATATTCCAAGTGCAGCCGCACCAGAGTTTTGTACAGCTGCAACATGACCTCACAGCTCCGAAACTCAATCCCTCCACCACTAAAACCGAACACACTGTACGCCTTCTTAACAACCCTATCAACCTGGGTGGCAACCTTCAGGGATCTATGCACCTGGACACCGAGATCTCTCTGCTCGTCCACACTACAAATAATCTTACCATTAGCCCAGTACTCTGTATTCCTGTTACTCCTTCCAACGTGAATCACCTCACACTTTTCCGCATTAAGCTCCATTTGCCACCTCTCAGCCCAGCTCTGCAGCTTATCTATATCCCTCTGTAACCTGCAACATCATTCCACACTATCCACAACTCCACAGACTTTAGTTTCATCCGCAAATTTACTAACCCATCCTTCTACGCCCTCATCCAGGTCATTTATAAAAACGACAAGCAGCAGTGGCCCCAAAACAGATCCTTGCGGTACACCACTAGTAACTGAACTCCAGGATGAACATTTCCCATCAACCACCACCCTCTGTCTTCTTACAGCTAGCCAATTTTTGATCCAAACCGCTAAATCACCCTCAATCCCATGCCTCCGAATTTTCTGCAATAAACATTGTTCGGAATCCTTGATGCCACACTCATTCAAAGGAGGCATTGACGTCAGAAGCAGTCAATCTCATCTCAACACTGGAGTTCAGCTCTTTTTCTCATGTTTTCTCCAAGACGGTGATGAGGTGAACATGTGAGCAGGCTTCCTGTGTAGACAAATTAATGGTAGTTTCTCTACGTCCTTGAATAGGCCCTTCGGCTGACTCTATCCACGATAGTATCTTCTCCAGTCTCATTGCCCAGTTCTTCCCTCGTCGACTTAGAGGCGACTGTGTTCCACGTGATTTTCACAAAAATACAAATCACAGAGATGTTATGCACAGAAGAGGACCATTCTGCTCATCAAAGCCAATGAGATTTGAATGCACCAGGTGGATTTTCTAGTTTTTCCCCATTTCCATGCAACCATGTCCGTTTCAATAACCACCCAGAACCCTTCCAGTGAACCTGTTTCTACCATAACTTCAGGCAGCACATTCCACACTGTAGTCTTTCACTGTATGAAGAAAGCGTTCCCTTATTTCACACTTGAATCATTTGCAAACAACTTTAAACATACCTCCCTCACTTCACTGGTCCTTTTGGAAGTATTAAGGGTTTCTCCCTCGCTCCTCTGTGCAGCCACCTACTCATGGTAGTGAAAACCTCTGAATGAATTCCACTCTCAACCAATTTCTCTCTGAGGAGAACAATCAACATCTATGATCTCTCCCTATCACAGAAGTTTCTCATTCCTTGCTGGCCCTTGTACATCACTTCTCCCTCCCTCTTTCTCTCTCTCTCTCTCTCTCTCTGCCTCTGTGTCTGACACCCCGCCTCTCACTGAATGTCTACATTACAAATGAGGAGCCGTTGGATGTCTTAACAATCATAAAGGAGGGTAAATCCTGGCATTGATCAGATGTATCCCAGAACTCTGCGGGAAGCATGGGGAGTTACTGCTGGGGACTTTGTTGTGATATCTGTATCATCGAAAGCTCTGGGTGAGTTGCAGGAAGTCTGGATGTTGGCCAACATTGTGCCACAGTTTAAGAAAGCTGGGAATGAAAAGCCAGGGAATTATAGACCAATGAGTCTCAGATCGGTGGGGGACATGGCGATGAAGGAAATTCTGAGAGGATTTGCGTGCAATTGATAAATGAAGGGCAGATTGAGTACAATCAAAATGGCTATGTGCGTGGAAATCGTGTCTCACTAAGTTTATTTACTTTTTTGAGGAAATATCGAAGAGGTTGGCTGAGGGCGGAGGGGCGGATGTGTTCTTTATGGAGTTTATAAGTCGATCTAAAAGGTTCCTCATGGTCGTCTGATTAGCGAGATTACATCACGTGAATTGCAAGGAGAAATAACCATTTGGATACAGAAGTGACTCGAAAGCAGGAGACAGACGGTGATGGTGGAGGGTTGCATTTCAGACTGGAGCCTGTGAGCTGTGGTGTTCAACAAGATTCACGGATTTTCGTCATTTACCTAAATGATTTGGATGTGAACACAGTAGGCATGGTTACTCAGTTTCCGGATGACGCTGAGATTGGCGGTGTCGTGGATAGCGAAGAAGGTTACCTCAGAGTACAACTGATCAGATGAGGCCAATGGGCCGAGGAGGGGCGAATGGAGTTTAAATAAGATAAATGTGAGGTGCTGCATTTTGGAAAGGCAAATTAGGGCAGACTTACACACTTAATGGTAAGGTACTGGAAAGTTTTGCTGAACAAAGAGACCTTTGGGTGCACGTTAAAATAACCTTGCAACTGGATTCAAAGGTTGGGAGGATACAGAAGAACATGTTTGGTTTATTTGTCTTAATTGGTCAGTGCACTGAGGAAAAGAATGTGTCGGTCATGTTGCAGTTGTACAGGGCATTGGTTCAGCCACTTTTAGAAAACTGTGCACAATTATGGTGTCTCCGTTCTAGGAAGGATACTGTGAAACTTGAAAGCTTTCAGAGAAGGTTTACAGGGATGGTGCCGGGTTTGAGCTTTGGGGACTGATTGAATAGGCTGGGCCTATTCTCCATGGAAATTTGGAGTTTGAGGGGTGACCTCACAGAGGTTTATAACATCATGAGTGGCATAGAGAAGGTAAATATCCAATGCTTTCTTTTCGCCGGTGTGGGGGAGTCCAGAACAAAAGGCCGTAGGTTTAATGCGGGAGAGGAATTGTTAATAAGGGACGTAAGGGGCAGCTTTTTCACGGAGAGGGTGGTGCGTGTATGGAACGAGCTGTCAGAGGAAGTGGCGGATGCTGGTGTAAATACAGCATTTAAAAGGCATCTGGAAGTGTGTATGAATTGGAAGGTTTTAGAGTGATAAGGGCTAAATGCTCGCAAATGGGTCGAGGTTAATTTTAGATATCTGTTCGGCCTGGACGAGTTGTGCCAAAGAGTCTGTTTCGGTGCTGTATGAGTGCCTCTGTCTGTCTGTGTGTCTGTCTGTCTCCCTCAGTCTCTCGAACTCTCTTAATTTCTTTCTAGCCATTTTGTTCTCTCTCCCAGTCCCTTTCCTTCGCTCTCTCTCTGTCTCTCTCTCTTTCTCTCTCTCTCTTTCCCACATCTCTCTCACCCACATCTCCCTCCCCTTCTCTGTCTACCTGACACAATATTAACTCCCTGGTGTGCTCCACTGTAAACCTTCCTCCATTCCCAAACAAAATAACAATCGTTGCTGACTCTCTCCAATGTGTTGGCCATCTCCTTTTATTCCCAATTGACTTTGGAGATACTCTGCTTACCAATAAAGCAAGCGAAATCCTGGTACCCACCACACACTGCGTGCATGATCTGCCATCGCATTCCTGTTAAATCTGCTCTCCTTTATCTTTGAATGTGCCCCTGATCACAGCTGAACTCCCTCTATCCAGTCCCAAACACATAGACTCAGGTCAGGGACAATGGTGTTCGAAGCAGAGTAAAGGTCTCGCTACAATGCTCCCCAACGTCCCCCCAACAACTCCCCCTGCCACACACACACACACACACACACACACACACACACACACACACACACACACACACACACACACACACACACCACCCACACACCCATAAGAACGGGACGGTTTAGAATCAGAGTAAATCGTCCTTTATGCTTTTGTCCACATCCAAGTCAGGAGCAGCATGGGGTTAAGAACAGATTAAAGACCCTCTACATGGCCCCCAAAATTAACTCCCATGACAGGGACGTCCTGTAGTGAGACACCTGGTCATCACAATTATAAATACAGACTAAACATCTATCCCCCAATATCCCCCGATAAAACACTCCCAAGATAGGGAGGGCACAGGCTTAGATACAGAATAAAGCCCCCACTGCACTGAAGCCCATCGAGCAATCCCACAAAAGGGAGAGCATGAGGTAAGATAGAGGGTAATGTACCCTCTGTATGGATCCCAACAAACATTACCAGGGCAGGGACAGCACAGATTTAGATGCAAAGTCAAGCTTCCTCGATATAGTTTGCCATCAAACCCACCCAGGGTAGGGGCAGCAAAGGTTTGGATACAGTGTAAAGATCTGTCTATACTGTCGCCATCAAGAAATACCAGGCGTGGTAATCAATTGTTCGGTTACAGTGCAAATCTGCCACTACATGATCCTTATTAACCACTCTCAGTACAGGAAAGTAACAGAATTGCAATTGTCTACGTTATGTAGCCTGTAAGAAAGTTCAGAGCCTCATTTATGAATTCATGCCGCATTCATTTTCAGCCTGTTTGCAGAAATGCTGATGAGGTCAGATCCCAGAGGGTGAGGTGATTTGATCGGACACATCATTGAATATTCGTGAGTCGACATTTTGATATGTAAAAAAAAATTTGCACGAGGCTGCTGCTTGTATTTAGATGCAGAATATAAGTTTATTGCATGAAAGAAATAATTTCCAATTTACCTGTAGAGAGAAGGCACCTTGAAATATATGAACATAAACATTAAAATAAACATTCAAACTGTTTCCCAGCACTGTCAATTACTGATACTCAAGCCCGCTTCTTACATTTGGACTGTTTGGGGTGAATTTTCTGTGATTCATTCGCAATTTTTATTCCATGAAGTGTGCAAGTTTAGTTGAATGTGCATTTCCAGCACGACAACAGATGACGATATGGGTAGATGGATGAATGGATGAGTGGTAGATAGATAGACAGATTCATTGATGGATAGATATATAGATAGATGGTTAGATAGATAGATAGATACATAGTTTGGTACATAGATAGATAGATCAGTACATAGATAGATAGATAGACAGACAGGCAGGCAGGCAGATAGATAGATAGATAGGTAGATAGATAGACAGACAGACAGATAGACAGATAGATAGATAGATAGATAGATAGACAGACAGACAGACAGTTAGACAGATAGATAGATAGATAGATAAATAGATAGATATATAGATATATAGATAGATAGATAGATAGACAGATGGACAGACAGACAGATAGAAAGACAGACAGATAGATAGATAGACGGACAGATAGACAGACAGATAGATAGATAGATAGATAGATAGGTAGATAGATAGACATACAGACAGATAGATAGATAGACAGATAGACAGATAGATATATAGACAGATAGATAGATAGATAGA
>JAHRHZ010000234.1:88616-119588 GCA_024137785.1 Ginglymostoma cirratum
TAGACAGACAGATAGACAGATAGATATATAGACAGATAGATAGATAGTTAGATAGATAGATTGATAGATAGATAGACAGACAGACAGACAGATAGACAGATAGATAGATACATAGATAGATAGATACATAGATAGAGAGATAGATAGATAGACATACAGACAGATAGACAGATAGATAGACAGATAGATAGATAGATAGATAGACAGACAGTCAGATAGACAGACAGATAGAAAGACAGACAGACAGACAGATAGATAGATAGTTAGATAGACAGATAGATAGATAGATAGATAGATAGATACATAGCTAGATAGATAGATAGATAGATAGATAGATCGAACGATCTGCATCAGGCAGCCAAATCGGTGTAATGCCCATAAGCATTTTACGTCCCCCAACCCCAAACATCGATGTTAGTTCTGAGTACCATTGACGCGATGACCTGCTGAAGTGAACAAAGACTGCCTGAGCTCTGCTGACTTCTATATGGTCTTCATGCACAACCTCAACATCCAATAATTCTACCTTTCTGGAAGCTAACACCTCTGAAACACACTACCACAATATATTACAAGTCACTGCATTACTCAGTCCACAAAGCTTTCTAACTCGCCATCATTCACCCTTGTGTTTCGAATGAACCAGTATGTGAGTGTATTTATAATTTGGGTGTTAGTAGGTGCCCACAGTAGGAGCATTGTTTAGTTAATTTAGCTACTAGATTGCAGGGATGTATCATAGCATTCATCAGTTGTCCTCTGAACCGAGACTGGGTCACGGCATAGATCACAGTGTTTGTGCAACAACTCAGAAGCTGGAGCATGAAGCCTAAATCTATGACATATGTGGGCACAACGATTGTGTCACCCAGATGACCGATTCGCTCAAATATAGAGGTCACTGTTAAAACTGACCATAACAGAATGAAATTTCCAGAAATAGCAAACAATAAAATAATGGATTTTCTTCGACTCTTCATCTCCGTGTCTCTGGGATTCTCCCCATTGCTGCGAGCGCAGAGTCTCTTGCAGGCTCTGCTGCTCACTAAAATGTGTCTGATTGTGAAAATATTGAGAAACAGAATCAGCGCAAATGGCAGACAGGGAGTGAGAATGTAGTGAGCTATTTCAACTGCGGCCCATAACTCTAAATTAGCGTCACCTAATTCTACACCACAAAACACAGGATCATTAATAAAACGATACCTGTTGTTGTACATAAAATACCAGATTATGTTCTTTAAACAGCTCAACACTATCACTGTTCCCAGAACCACAGCAGCTGTTTTCTCGCTGCAATATTTCGTTTTCAATTTCTGGTTACAAATGGCCACAGCTCGGTCGAAGGTGAACGCAACCGTGAACCAGACTGAGCAGTCAGTGGCTGCATAAAGCAGGGCAGCGTGAATGTTGCACACATCCATATCCTGCAGAAACATAAAGTCTTCTCGATAAAGGACAGGAATATGTCTCAATATCAGGTCGAGGATCACCACGAGTAGATCTGCCATTGCCATGGCGACGAGGTAGCGAGTGACACATTTGGAGAGGCCACACTTTCCACGGGAAAGGATTACAATCGTTACAGTGTTAACTGAGAAAGGAAACATAGGTAGTATAGAACGCGATGCATCAGGCTGCAAAAGCCAACATTTTGCATTCCTTCCCTCCACCCCTGACACTGACACAACCATAAGTTATCAGAAATTGCATTACGATTTTTAACAGCTGGACCGAGAAGTGTCAAATCGTGTTTAAGATAGATATGTGTGAGGTGTTGCATTTTGGAAAACAAAATCAAGGTTGGAGTTTCATGGTGAATGCTAGCTCCTCAAGAAGTGTAGCGGAACAGGGGGACGCTGGAGCTCAAGTGCACGGTTCTCTGGAAGTGGATTCACTGGTAGACAGGACTGTGAAGACGGCGTTTGGCATACTCAGTCAGGCTGCTGAGAACTGAATTTGGGAAGTTATGTCGCAGTTGTACAGGATCAAATACAGAAGTTGCTGGAGCTTAGCAGGTCTGGCTGCGTCCACGAAAATAAAACAGGATCAACGTTTCGTGTCTATTGACCCGATCTCACAACAATGGTGCAGGACTTTGGTTGAAACTGACTGTTGATTTGACGAGAGTGAGAGCTGTCGGTCAGAGATAGAGTGCGAGTGAGAGAGAATGTGTGTGAACGGCTGTGCATAAGACAGTGTCTCTGTGTGACAGTATGTGCATGAGAGAGTGCGGGTTGGAAAGTGTGTGTGTGTGTGTGTGTGTGTGAGAGAGAGAGAGAGAAAGAGAAAGAGATAAGGGTTAGAGTGTGTGTGTGTGCCTGTGTGTGTGTGCGTGTGAGAGAGAGAGAGAGAGCACATGTTTGAGAAAGTATGTGTGTGAGGGAGAATGTGTGCAAGAGTGAGAGCCTGTGACAGAGTGTGTGTGTGTGTGTGAGAGAGAGAGATCGTGTGAGTGCGTGTGTATCTGAGACAGAACATCGCACGTCTGAAATATAATGTAATTAATCACAATGTATTCTGTATGAAGCCTTTACAGTCGATTAATAGCTACCAAACTTCTGCGAATGATACCATGTGGTCCTTCCCAACGTGGTATCAGGGGTCTAGAACAGTACAGCAATGATTTGAAGCAGTGAACAAATCCAACTTAATTTCGGTATTCACTGTGCCAACAATGAAATGTGGACGAGCCTGACATAAGTTTGCAGTTCACCACGGACACCAAAGAACTAACAGCCCATCGACAAGCAAACATGAACCAAATCGGAATGCAAAACACAACAAATAATTGAGGAGAGTAAGCAAAGTGAATAGCACGGTTTGGTGAATTGATAGACAAGATTATCACTTACGGGGCACACTAACTGCTGCAAGGAGCGGGAAGTATATCCTCTGGACACCCTGAAATATATATGCTATGTTATACACCTCCTTGTACCATGAAATTATACCAGCCAAATTCATGATGCCTCTTCCGTCGGTCGGTGGCGGGTCATTCCTTGGAGTGCAGCCGGCACAAGTTGTTCCCAGAGATGGGAAATCCTTATATAGAACAGACAACAGTCCCTGAGGAACATTTGGTGAGCTGGAATTAATTCATCGTGAGCAACTGAGCTCTGTTATTAGGATTGGTTATCGCGTTTACAGTCACTGGACAAATGATTTCAGTTAAATCCATCCAACCCAGACTTTATTTTTTAATATTGAAGATGGAATCCAGCAATGAATATTAATTCTGAAAGATACAGGGCGCCTGAGTCACTGCACTTATCAACTCGAGAGTTGGAGCACTGGTCTGTAGGTAAACAGCGTCATGATTTTGGCGTGAAACATTGACTTACCAGGCTCTCGGATACTGCCTACCCTCATGCTTTTCCAGGCTCACACCTACGGACTTTAAAACACAATGATTCCGCGTTTAAATCATGGACTGATGTGGAGTGGTGTGTGGGGGGGGTATCATTTTAGAATTGTTGAAGGTGTTCCTGCACGTTTGACAAACAAGTTATCTCTTGCCCATTGCAAGTGCTGTTTATGTAAGGTTGGAGACACTGGGGAGGCCCAGTTACAGAGGAGATGATGCCAAGGAGCGTCAAAGAGTTAGAAAATAACTGGAGGTTTGTCCGGTAGCATGCCCAGTCATGGGCTTACAATCATCAAGAGCTGAGAATCATGTCCCTCAGCCCTAACTTCTGCAATGAACAAACCCAGCTAATGAACTGTTTCAATCCCACTTTCCAGCACATGGCCCATAGTCTTGCACGCACTGGCATTGTAAAAGCACTTCTAAATGCTTCTTAAATGTTTTCAGTATTTCTGCCTCTCACAATTTTACAGGCATTGAATTCTAGGTTCTCAACATTGTCTACATAGAACGGTTTTGCCTCACGTTCCTCCAAACTTTCTGACACACACCTTAAATCAATGTCCCAATTGTAAAAGATTTCTCCAAGACGGGAAACAGTGTACCCCATGAATATCCCTCATCTTTACATCTCAATCATGTTCCCTATCAATCTCCTCTGCTCTAAGCTAAACAACGTCAGACTGTCCAATCTCCTAGCATGAGTAAATCCATCCAGCCCAGGCAACATCCTGGTAAGTCCCACCCTCTCTCCAGTGCAATCCTGTCCATCGTATAATGTGGATTGCAGGCCTGCTCACAATACTCTAGCTGTGGCCTAACCAACTTTCAATACAGTTCCACCACCAAGTCCCTGCTCTTAAACTCTGTGCCTCGACAAAAACTTAACATCACTCCATTCTATACTATCTGCGAAATTACTAACAGAAGTGCGTTTTGGCAGGCAAAAGTGTCCTGCAGACAACATTGATGAGTTTCAGTCTGGGGGACCTGAACAGCTTGTGGAGGGGAACGTTGTATCTTGACGGTGTGGGGAGGGGGTGGGGGTGGTGCGTGGGTGGGGAGGAGCATCAGATGTCCATAATCTCCGAACTACTCTGCAGGAAAACATAACTGTCACGCATCAACAGTTCGTTTCCCACCATCAGTCGGTGTAGACTTAGTTATTAAGAAAAAGCCTTACGAGCAAACTCATTATTTTGTGTCCACTGAAAAGAATCCAGTGTCCCTTTTTGAGAAGGAAGGCCGAGAAACCCCATTCCCATTAACAAAAGTAACATATCGGTATGCATTTTCTGATGAAGGGTTTAGGCCCGAAACGTCAAGCTTTCCTGCTCCTATGATGCTGCTTGACCTGCTGTGTTCATCCAGCTCCACACCTTGTTATCTCGGATTCTCCAGCATCTGCAGTACCTTTTATCTCTATCAGTATGCCTTGTGGATGGGGACCAATTTAGCGCTTTTTCATTTTTTTCCCAGTAGCACCCATAATTTTCACCCACCCTGCGCAGAGGTCCATTGATCATGGAGTTAGTGCTGTAATTGGTAGAGGTATATGGTAATGGTTCATGTTTGCATACCTGGTGTGTGAAGCTGCCTGTTTCAAATGTCGGGTTATTCTGGGCAAGCGCAGGAATATGTTTTCTGCTTCCTCTAGACATAGGTGCAAATGACCGATAAATTGGGAAATCCCGCGTTATTTATAAAATATTTTGTTGAATAACCGGGCATGGATATGAACAGCATCATCCTTGTGATGGCTAGCACTTTAGATAGGCTCAGCTCAGAGCGACCTTTGGCATGATCGAACAATTTCATGGCGTTCTGCTCTCACCCCTTCGCTTCTGGCAGGTAGGTCTGGCAAAATGTCTCAAAATTTGGTGCTAACATTAACTTTGACAATCGGTGATGGCTGAATTTTCATTCCAGACGGAAGGCTTGGGAATAGAATGAGGCCATCGCCGAAAACCAAGTAGGTTGACAGATGAAACATGCAAAATTTGTCCTTCACTGTCAAAGGATGTTGTCTCTGGCTATGACGCCACAAAATACAAGGGAGTGTGAGTTAATGCGTGAGGCGTGGATGCAACTGAGATATCAATCTGAACTGAACTAACGAGACAAATCTGGCAGGTCAACACATGAAACAAAATGGCTTTACAGTGGACCCGGCAGCATCCGTGTAGAGACAAAAGAAGTTAATGTTTTCAGTGCAGTGGCCCTTCTTCAGAAGTATAAGGAACTCAGAAAAGTGATATTTATGGCAATAACTTGGTGGGGGGATGTGGTCGCAGGGTGGGTGGAGATAGCCCGTGGGGACAAATGGCCTGATCAGTGGAGCAGAAGCCGAGAGAGTTTGAGAGACAGAGGCAGAGTGGCAGAGGAAGAGCGAGAGAGGTATAATGCAAGGGTGGGCAAACAAAGTGAAAATTCTTGGTTAGCCAGACACAAATTAAATCTCGATAAGTGATAATGGGGTGAAGAGGAGAGTGGGTCTGCTGTGTTGGTGAAATGGGAGCTGGCTGAGTAAAATGCAATGCATTTCATGACTGCTGTGTGGTGGGAAGGTGATAAGGCACAATGAATGCAATGTTAATGCTCTGAAGTTATTGAAATCGTCGTTGAACCTTGAAGACTGCGGTGTCTCCAGGTGGAAGACAGTTTGCATATGGGTAGGCACCAGGGACTGAGCAATAAATGAGGTTTAACATGCACACAGCTGCCAAAGGCACCTATCCAGCTCCTGGTTAGCTGAAGACCTTGTGGATGGGTAGAAGTTTCTGGAACTCAACGAGTAGCAGACAGAATACCGTTCTCTCCACTACCTTATCTAAAGACCTGCAGAGAGATGATTTGTGTTCCCACACCAATGGCTTGACTGTGGTCTTTACCCAGTAAATCAAAGAATTTGCAGCTTTGGTATCAATTGCTCTGTGGCTCATGCAAGGAAGTGAGAGCAACCTGGAGACGAGAAGTTGGAGAACAGGACGCCCTGACAGGAAAGGTGAGCATCTCAGAAAGCCCTGTGGACTGGGGACACTGAGATGCCATCCTGGTTATTTCTCCCCAGTATCGGAGATAATATCTTAGTTTCCTGTTTGTGTATCACCAGGAAATGGAGCACATCTGAAATCACCTTCAAAGACACGAGGGCTTCTGTGTTGACCACCTTTCGAGGCATTCTTGTAGAATCAGACAGGGGACGAGAACCCCCAGTTCTGAGGAAGGATCACCAGACCCGAAACTTCCACTGAATTTTCATCACAATACTCCAGCTGTTGTCCAGCCTAGGTCCAGCACAACTCTGAATCTGAGCCGGACTTCCTAGATAAACGGAAGCTGTTGTAAATCCTTCAGGAATTGACTCTCTTCTGCCTCCTCCCCCAAACTCAAAGCCTGTCCACCGTCGACAAGGCACAGTTCAGAACTGGAATGGAACATTCCGCATTTGCCTCGACGAGCACAGCTCCGACAACACTCAAGAAGCTTGATACCATCCAGGACCACGCACTCTGGTCGCCATATGAAGCTCCCTCTTCGGTACCCTGTCCCTCCAAGCCAGTGCACAGTCACAGCAGGGTGTACTCTCCACGAAGTGCACAGTGGAAATTGTGGCACCATTCAAACACACGATGCTTTTGATATATTTCTATAAAACCGTAGAGCCATTGCATTGTGGAAGCAGGCTAGTGGTCAAATCGACTCCCCACATATTCTCCGAAAAGAATCCCACCGAGACCCACACGCTCCCTGACCTGTGTAAACTTTCGTTTCCACTGGTTAACCTACCTAGCCTGCACATCCGTGGACATGATGGACAATTGAGCAGGGCTAATCCACAAAGTCTGCACAAATTTGTACGTGGAGGACGCAGACTCCGGGAGCGTGTGCAAACTCCAAAGAGGCATTCGCCCCATCATGGTGTTGTGAGGCCGTACAACTGAGCCAATGTGCTGCCCATACAAGGATGGCAGTTACTAGGAGATAACATTCCCTTCAGGTTTCCATTTAGGGATTTGCCTTTCTGAATTGGAATTTTATTGGCATGTATTCCATTCCACTGCATCCAAGTCGTGCAAATCCCTTCCTCATGGGATTGTGTCTTATTCACAGCATATGGCCTGCTTCAGGCCAGAGGTCACAATCCAGGATAAAGAATTTTCCCTACTGAAGACAGAGAGGAGCAGGAATTTCTTATGTCAGAGGGGAGCGAATCTGTGGAATTCAGGCATTTGGGGACCATTCCAAAACTTGGGCTTTGTTGATTACAGACAGGCTTTGGGGGCAAACGAACAAGGAGGTAAGTTACTCGCGGCTGAATACCTCGCCTCTGAGCAGTCCTTGCAGCCATAGCATTGGTACGACTGTTCCAGTTCCGTTTCTGGTCATGGTAACCCTCAAGATGTTGATAATTGTGATGTTCAGTTATGATAACAGCATTAAAAGTCAGGGAAGTGATGATTAGATTATCTCTTGTTGGAGATGGCTACCATTAGGTTATTGGGAAGGGGGGATTCACTGATGGGAACACCATTGAGGGTCAAATTGGCGACTGTTAGATTCGCTGTTGCTGGAGATAGTAATTGCCTGTTATTTGTGTGGGGCAAATGTTATTTGCCACTTGTCAGCCTAGTGTTAGCTTTTCTCCAGGTCTGGCTGGATTCGATCTGAGATTGCTTCAGCGCCCGAGGAGATGCAAATGGTACTGAATGTTGTGCAGTCTTCGTCGAAAACCCTACTTCTGACCATTAGACGGAGGGAAGGCCATCGATGAAGGAGGTGAAGATGGTTGGCCCCAGGAAACGCAGCTGAGGAACTCATGCAGAAATGTCCTGGAGTCGAGATAACTGAAGACCAGCAACCAGAACCCTCTTTCGGCGTGCCAAGCATGAGTCAAACCAGGGCAGAGTTTGCCCCATTGAATTCAGGATTGTTAAGAATCATTGATGCCACACTCGTCCGTTGATGTGAAGAGCAACCACGCCCACCTCAACACGAGAGTTCGGCTCTTTTGCCCATGTTTGATCCAAGACTGGGATGAGGTGAGAAGGTAAATGCTCCTCCATTCCAAACAAAACAGTGGTCGAATTTCTGTGTCTTTGAAATAGGCCCATCGGCCCCCTGTGTCCACGATACCATCTTCTCCAGCCTCATTGCCCAGTTCTTGCCTCGTAGATAGAAGCTATTGTGTTCCTCGTGCTTTTCACAAAACTTCTGAAATCACAGAGGTGTTATGTGCAGAAGACGACCATTTCACTCATCAAAGTCAAGACATTTCAATCCTACAGATGACAATTTTCTAGTTTTTTTCCCCATTTCCGTACAACCATTTCCATATAAATCATGACCAAATGCCCCTCCGCTGAACCTGATTCCACAAAAATTTCAGGGAGTACATTCCACACTCTCATCGTTCACCATATGAAATAGCGTTCCCTCGAATCACGCTTGAATTATTCGTGAACGACTACAAATATACCTCTGGCAATCACCTGGAAACCAATATCTAGTTCAAGCCGACCGACTCCCACAGCTGCCGAGAATACACCTCCTCTCACTCACCTTCCTGCAATAATGCCATCCTTTATTCCCAATTCCTTCGCCTCCACTGCATCTACTCCCGAGATGATGCATTCCACTCCCTGACATCCCAGATGTCCTCGTTTTTCAAGGTCTGAAATTTTCCCTCCACGGTGTTCGAAAACGCATCTAGACCGCATCTCTCGTGTTTCCCGCAACTCATCGCTCACATCCCTTCCCCGCAATGAAACAGAGACAGAATCCCCCTCGTCCTCACGTACCACCGAACCAACCTCCATTTTCAAGGCATCATCTTCCACCTTCCGTCACTCTGACCACACTACCAAGGACTTCTTTCCCTCCCCATCCTTATCTGCTTTTGTCTGCTCCACACTCCCCACTGCATCCACAGGAAGTGCGACACCTGCCCTACACCTCCCCCTTCACCCCCATCCCAGGCCCCGAGAAAACCTTCCCCATTAAAGAGATGTCCACCTGCACATCTGCCAATGTGGTATACTGTATCCGCTGTTCCCATTGTGGCCTCCTCGACATCGGGAAAGCCAAGCAGAGGCCTGGGGACCGCTTTGCAGAACACCTGCACTCAGTTCGCACTAAACAACGGCACCTCTCAGTCGCGAACCGTTTCAACACCCCCCTCCCGTTCCTCAGATGACATGTCCGTCTTGGGCCTCCTGCAGTGCCACAACGATGCCACCCGAAGGCTACAGGAACAGCACCTCATATTTCGCTCGGGAACCCTGCAGCCCAATGGTCTCAATGTGGACTTCACAAGCTTCAAAATCTCTCCACCCCCGACCTCATCCCAAAACCATTCCAGCACATCCCTACCTCCTTGCCCTGTCCATCTTTTCTCCCACCTATCCGCTCCTCCCACCTCACTGACCAACCCCCACGCCCACCTCCTACCTACCAGCCTCATTCAGCCTCCTTGACCTGTCCATCTTCTCTCCACTTATTTGCTTCTTGATCCACCGTCTATCATCTACTCCCTACCCCCGCTCTCTATTTATTTTACGTCCCCTTCCCCTCCCCCATTTCTGAAGGAGGGTCCATACCTGAAACGTCAGCTTTCTCGCACCTCTGATGCTGCTCGGCCTGTTGTGTTCCTCCAGATTGACACCCTGTTATCTCAGATTCTCCAACATTGGCAGTTCCTACTGTCTCTATAAATATACCTCCCTCACTTTACTATTCCTTTTGGATGCAGTAAAGAATTCTCTCTGTCTCCTCTGTCCAGCCCCCAGCGCATGATTTTGAAAATCTCTCAATGAATCTCCGCTCTCATCCAATTCCTCTTGGAGGAGGACAATCCCCAAATTCTTCGAACTGCCCTCATCAATAAATTTCCTCATTCCTGACCGGTCAATGTACATTTTTCTCTTTCTCTCTCTCTCTCTCTCTCCAATACCCAACACCGCACAATCCCTCTCTCTGACTTTATTACATATGTTCTGGAGCTGGATGTCTTAAAACCCATAACAGCAGGTAAATCCCCGGACCTGATCAGATGTACCCGAGAACTCTTTAGGAACCTCGGAAAGTGATTGCTGGAACCCCTGTTGAGAATTTTTTATTATCGATAGTTACAGATAGGGTGCTAGAATTCTGGAGGTTGGCTGGGATGGACCCACAATTTATGAAAGGTGGGAAAGAAAAGCCAGAGACTGAGAGATAGTAGGAACTGCAGACGCCGGAGAATGTGAGATAGAAGGTGTCGAGCTGGATGAACACAGAAGGCCAAGCAGCATCAGAAGAGCAGGAAGGCTGACGTTTCGAGTCTAGGCCCTTCTTCAGAAAATGAAGAAGGGTCTAGACCCGAATCGTCAGTTTTCCTGCTCCTCTGATGCTGCTTGGCCTGCTTTGTTCGTCCAGCTCTACATCTTGTTCTCCCAGAGATATATATGCCAATGAGCCTGATATCGGTGGTAGACGTGGTGATGTAGGGAATCCTAAACTCGGGATTTACATGTATTTAGAAAGGCAAGGACTGATTAGGCACAGTCAACATGGCTTTGTGCTTGGGAAATCATGTCTCACACATTTTATTGCATTTTCTGTGGAAGTAACGAAGAGGATTGATGACGGCAGAATGGTGAAAATGTGCAGACTTCAGTAAATCGTGCAATAAGGTTCCTCAGGGTAGGTCGGTTAACAAGGTCATATAACTTGGAATACAGAAGACTAACCATTTGGATGACGAAACCCTCGAAGGCAGGAGACAGACGGTGGTGGTGGAGGGTTGCATTTCATACTGGAGGCCTGTGACCAGTGGTGTGCGACAAGGATCGGCGCTGGTCCACTGCTCTTCTTCATTTATATAAATGATTTGAATGTGAATATTGTACGTATGATTGGTACGTTTGCAGATGACATCAAAATTGGAGGTGTGTGTACAGTGAAGAAGTTTACAGTAGAATACAACTAGACATTGATCCGATGGGCCAATGGGTCGAGGAGTGGCGAATGGAGGTCAGTTTAGGTAACTGTGAGGTGCTGCAGTTTGGAATGGCAAATCAGGGCAGGATTATCCTCTTAATGGTGAGGTCCTGGGGAGTGCTGCCGGACTAAGAGAACTTGGAATGTAGGTTCAAAAGAAACTTGAAGGCAGATTTGCAGATAGACAGGATAGAGAAGAAGGCTTTAGGCCTTTATTGGTCAGCGCATTGAGTAGAGGAGATGGGAGGCCATGCTGCAGCTCCACAGGACATTGGTGTGGCGACTTCTGGAATACTCCATGCAGTTCCGGTCTCCCTGCTATAGGAAGGATGTTGTGAAACTTGAAAGGGTTCGGAAAAGATTTACAAGAATGGCACTAGATTTGGAGCGTTTGAGCTACGGGGAAAGACTGAATAGTCTGGGGTTATTTTCACAGGAACTTGGGAAGTTGACTTGACAAAGGATTTTTAAATCGTGAGGAGCATAAACAACATGAATACCCAACAGTTTTTTTTCCCCAGAAACGGGGCAGTCCAGAAATTGAGGACGTATGCTTAAGCTAACTGGGAAAAGATTTAAAAGGGACTTAAGAGACAACCTTTTCACGAAGAAAGTGGTGAGGGTATGTAATGAGCTGCCAGAAGAAGTGTTGGGGTCTCATTCAATTACAACATTTAAAAGGCTTCTGGATGTACATATGAACAGGAAGGCTTCAGAAGATTATGGGCTAAATGTTGGTAAATGGATCGACACTGATTGAGGATCTGTTTCTGTGTTGTATGACTCTGTCCATCTGTCTATGTCTATTTCTCTCTCTGCGTCCGTCTTAATCTCTTTCTATCTATCCCTTTCTCCCTTCTATACCTCTACTCCTCTCTCTCTCTCTCTCGATCCCACCTGTCTCTATACCCCCCATCTCTCTCCCTTTCTCAGTCTGCCTGTCCCAATACGAACCCCCAGGTGAGCTTCACTGCAAACTTCCCTCCATTCCCAAAGGTGGTATTGACCATTACACACTCTCTCCCATCTCTGGGCCATTTCCTTTTATTTCACATTTGACTTGGGAGTTCCTCTGTTTAGAGCAAAGCGGCAAATTCCCGACACTGCACGCACTGATATGCCATCACATCTCTTTTAAATCTGCTCTCCCTTGCCTTTAAATGTGTCCCTGATTATAGATGGGCTGCCTCTACACCTTTCCAATCAAATAGTCCCACGTCAGGGGTAATGGTTTCAGAAGCAGAGTAAAGCCACCCCTACGTCGCCTTGCAACAAAGGCTAACAGGATAGTAATTGTCCGGGGTGAGATACAGACTAAAGCTCTCTGTAAAGTGTCCCACATCAAACTCTACCAGGACAGGTTGCTGGACGCAGAGTGAATCTCCCTGTACAGTGTCCTCCATCAAACACTCCCCGGA
Organism: Ginglymostoma cirratum; assembly: GCA_024137785.1. Taxonomy (NCBI): domain Eukaryota; kingdom Metazoa; phylum Chordata; class Chondrichthyes; order Orectolobiformes; family Ginglymostomatidae; genus Ginglymostoma; species Ginglymostoma cirratum. Next base: position 101,382 of record JAHRHZ010000234.1, read on the forward strand.
CACAGACAGCACAGGGATAGATACAGAGTAAAGCTCCCTTTACACTGTGCCCCCATCAATCACTCCCAAGTCAGGAACAGCACGCAGTTAGATACAAAGCAAGGACACCACTATGTGTCTAACACCCCAGGACAGAGACCGCATGTGGTGAGAGACCGGGACAGCACAAGCTTAGATACAGAATAAACCTCTCTCTACACTGGTCCCCAACCAAGCTCTCCCAAGACCGGGAGTGCTCATGGTTACCTGCGGAGTGAACATTCAACTACACTGAAGCCCATCAAGCTATCCCAGGAATGAGATAGCATGAGGTTCAATACAGGGTAATTTACATTCTACATGTACTCCCACAAACATTCCTAGGTCAGGGGCAGCATGGGGTTAAGATACAGAGTAAAACGCCCTCTACATTGTTCCAATACAAGCCAGGACAGTGACAGCAAGGGGATAGCTACACAGTAAAGGTCTGTCTGTACCGTCGCCATCAAACACTCTCAGATGTGGCCATCAAATCTGCCTCTACATTGCCCTCAGTGACTACTTTCAGGAAATGAAATGAACAGAATTGCAACTCTCTACATTATGTCGCCTGCAGGTCAGGGGCTGAGCTTACGAAACGGTGACAAATTCGTTTTCAGCCTAATTGCAGAAATGCTGATTTGGTCAGATCCCAGAAGATTAGGTGGTTTCACAGGACATGTCGTTGAAAAATCCCAAACAGTCCAAGTGATAGTGACTCGAAAATAAATTTACACAAGGTAGCTTGAGGTATATAAAAGCAGAAAATATGTTTATTGCATGAATGTGAGTAATTACAAGTTACCTGTAGAGAGAAGGCTCCTTGAAATATATAAATGTTGAAACAAGTATCCGACCTGTTTCCCAGCATTATCAATTACTGACAGTCAGCCCACAGGACTCATGTCCGCTGCTAAGGTTTCGACTGTTTGAAGTGATTTCTCTGTGATTCTGTGCGAATTTCTCTGGTGCGATGCACACAATTTTGGCTGAGCTTATATATTCTACATGGCAACAGCTGGCAATATGATTAGGTGGATGGATGGTTGAGTGGAAGATAGATAGATGATTAATAAATGTATAGATAGAGAGAAAGATAGATAGATAATTACTGAGGTAAATCGATCGGTTGATTGATAGATAGATCAATAGATAGATAAAGAGATAGATCGACTGATCTATAGATAGATAGATTGATACATAGATGGATCGATAGAGAGATAGAGAGCTAGATTGACAGATCAAGAAATAAATAGGTAGATAGGTAGATAGATAGATCAATAGAGAGATAGATTGACAGATCGAGAAATAGATAGATAGATACATAAATATGTAGATAGATTGACAGATCGAGGGATAGGTAGATAGATAGATTGACAGGTTAAGAGATAGATAGATAGATACATAGATAGAGAGATAGATTGACAGATCGAGAGATAGATAGATAGAGAGAGAGACAGACAGAAGGAGTGAGATACAGGGGGAGAGAGAGAGAGAGCTAGAAAGAGAGAAAGAGAGAGAGAGATCGACAGACAGGCAGACAGACAGAGTCATACAGCACGGAAACAGATACTTCATCTCAACTCATTTTCTGATGAAGGGTTTAGGCCCGAAACGTCAAGTTTTCCTGCTCCTATGATGCTGCTTGACCTGCTGTGTTCATCCAGCCCCATGCTTGTTATCTCTTCATCTCAACTCGTTCAGGCTGACCAGATATCTTGAATTAATCTATTCCCATTTGCCAGCATTAAGCGCATATCCACCGAAACACTTCCTATGTATATACACATTCAGATGCCTTTTAAAATTTGCGATTGTACCAGCCTCCATCACTTCCTCTGGCAGCTCGTTCCATACACACACTGCCCTCTCCGTCAAAAAGTTGCCACTTAGGGCCCTTTAAATATATCCCCTGTCAAGTTAAACTTTAGACCTCTAGGTCTGGACTCCCCCACTCCGCAGTAAAGACCTTGGATATATTCACCTTGCTTTTGCTGTTCACGGGTTTATAAACCTCTGTCAGGTGACAATCAACCTCCGATGCTCCATGGAAAATAGCCACAGATTATTCAGTCTCAAACCCGCCAAAACTGGCAACATCCTTGTTAATCTTTTCCGACCCTTTTCAAATTTCATAACATCATTCCTGTAGCAGGGAAATGAGAACTGCGCGCAATATTCCAAAAGTGGCCCCACCAATGTCCTGTACAGCTGCAACATGACCTCTCATTTCGCTGGCCAGTATCGGCAAGCATACCTAAATTCCTCTTCTCTATCCTGTCTACCTGAGAATCCGCTTTAAAGGTTATGTGGCATTGCACGCCCAGGTCTCTTTACTTGTCAATGCATCCCAGGAGCTTAGCATTAAGTGCATAATTCCTGCCCTGATTCGCCTTTCCAAAATGCAGCACTTTGCATTCACCCAAATTAAGTACTTTCGCCATTCCTCGTGCCATTGGCCCATCTTCAGTTGAACGGTGAGGTACCCTTCTTCGCTTTCCACCACACTGCCAATTTTGGTGTCATCCGCGAAGTTATTAACCATACCTCCTATGTTCACGTCCAAACCATTAATGGAAATGACGAAGAGCAGTGGAACCAGTACCAATAATTGTGGCCCGTCAATGTTCACAGAAATGCAACCCTCAACCACCATCGTTCGTCTCCTACCTTCGAGCCAGTTCTGTATCCAAACAGTTAGTTCTTCCTGCCTTCCAAGTAATCTAAGCGAGTTAACCAGTCTACCATGAGGAACCTGGTCGAACAACTTACTGAACTCCATAAGTAACACATCCACTGCCTCATCAATCCTCTGTGTTAGTTCCTCAAAAAATTCAGTCAAGTTGGCGAAACACGATCTCCAACTCACAGAGCCAAGTTGGCTGCCCCTAATTAATCCTTGCCTTTCCAAATACATGTAAATCCTGCCCATCAGGATTCCTAATGTCACCATGTCCACCGTCGCATCGGTCTGTAACTTCCTGGCTTTCCTTGCCACCTTTCTTAAATTGTGGCATCACGTTAGGCAACGTCCAGTTTTCCAGCCACTCACCTGTAGTTATCGACGATGCAAATATATCGAATAGGGTAGAGGTTCCCACAGAGTTACAGTGTATATTTGATCAGGTGCCGGAGGTTTACCCACTTTTTCCACTTTTAAGGTGTCCAGTGAGGTCTCATCTGTAATACGGACATAGAGAGAGGGGTTGTGGCTGGATGTTAGAGTCAAGTAGGAGGGGAGGGAGAGGGACAGAGTCAGAGAGAGAGTGAGAGAGACAGATAGAGAGATAAATGGATAGATAGATAGATAGATAGGTGGACAGATAGATAGATAGATTGATTGATTGATTGATAGATAGATAGTTAGATACACAGACAGACAGATAGATAGACAGATAGATACATACATACATAGTTAGATAGATAGACCAATCGACCGAGAGAGAGAGATAGAGACAGACAGAGAGAGAAAGAGAGACAGAGACAGGGAGCTGCCGAACGTGATTTATGTGAACTTAGCCAGGAATGAGAAAGTTCGATGATGTTGGTGAGTGTTCCCTTCGGAGAGGAATTGGCTGAGGGCGAAAATTCTGATCGAGGTTTTCAAAATCATGAGCGGGGGGCTGGACAGAGGAGATTGCGAGAAGTCGACTTCTAAAAGGAACACTACAGTGAAGGAGGTACATTTGAATTAGTGTGCAAATGATTTAAGGGTATTGAGGGAACGCATTTTCATTCAGTGAGTAGTCGGAGTGCGGAATGTACAGCCTGGAATCGTGCAGAAGGCCGGTTCAGGGGAGGGGCATTGGATGTTTATTTCTATGGAAGTGGCTGCAAAGAAATATGGGGGAAAGAAATGAGAAAATTGGCACCTGGACAGTAGAAATGGGCAGGCTTTGATGAACTGAATGGTCCTCTTATGCACACGACACCTCTGTGATTCTGTGATCGCAGACGTTTTGAGGGAAGCACGCGAATTACTGTAACATGTAAGGCTATGTGAGAAGAACTGGACAATGAGACTAGAGAAGATACAGTGGAACGAAAGGCTTATTTTAAGGACGTAGAAACTGTATCACTGTTTTGTTTGGAGAGAAGGCCCATTCATCTTCTCACCTCATCACAGTTCTGGTTCAAACGTAGGCAAAAGAGCTGAACTCCAGAATTGGGGTAACAGTAACTGCTCCTGACATCAATGCCGCATTTGAACGTGTGTGGCATCACGGATCACTGGATTCAATGGATTCTCTGGGCGAACTCTGCACTGGTTCGAGTATTACGTGGCATCGACGAAGAGAGTTGCAGGTGGTTGGTGCTCAGTCATCTCAACTCCAGGACATCTCTGCAGATGTTGCTCAGGGGCATATCCTAGACCTTCTGTCCACCGGATGGTCAGAAGTGGGCTGTTCACCCCTTTCTCCGCTCCTCAAGCAATCTGTGCTCAAAATCAATCCGACCTGGAGAATATGTAGCATTGGGCTGACAAGGGGCAACTAACATTTACGCCTCACAATTTCGGTCAGTTATCATCTCCAGTAAGACCGGCATGGTGGCTCAGTGGTTAGCACTGCTGCCTCACAGCTCCAGGGACCCGGGGTCAATTCCAGCCTCGGGCATCTGTCTGTGTGGAGTTTGCACATTCTCCGCCCGTCTGCGCGGGTTTCCTCCCACAGTCCAAAGATGTGCAGGTTAGGTGGATTGGCCGTGCTAAACTGCCCGTAGTGTTCAGGGAGGTGTAGTTTAGGTGGGTTGTTGGCTGGGTGGGATGCTCTGAGGTTCGGTGTGGACCTGTTGGGCCAAAGGGCCTGTTTCCACACTGTAGGGATTCTATGAATCCCTCCCTTGACATTTAATGATGTTACCGTTACTGGACATCACCATCGTCAACATCTTGGGCATCATAACGACCAGAAACTGAGCTGAAATAGCTATACTTTGGCTGCAAGAGCTGCTCAGAGGCTATGAATCCAGCAGCCAGTAACTCACCTCCAAATTCCTTCACCCCCAAAGCCTGTCCGCCTCCAACAAGGCACAAAACAGGAATGTGCTGGAATGCTCCTGAAATGCCAGGATTGCGGCTTCTCCGATAACACTCGAGAAGAAGGACGCTACCAAGGGATGTAGCTGAACCCATGCCTCACGGACACTCCCCCAGCTATTTCGAAACGCTGGCCTCTGCATTCGATAGTCAGTCCCCGCAAGGTCGTGGCCCAGTCTCCTCAGTACGTGCCGTCAACAAGGCTTTGCTCTGTAGCAGAGAATTTCACAATCTCACCCCACTCTCTGGAGGGAGAAATTACCCCTCATCCCTGTCCTATTCTTTATCCTTCGACTGTGAACTGGCTCCCATTCTGGACCGTCCCCAGTCATCGGGGAATACATCTTGCGTTGATGATATCTTGTCCTCTTAGAACTTCATCAGTATCTCTTAGATATAAACGTCCCCAATTCCACACACCTGCCTTTCCACCTAAACTTTGGTTTCCGTCCTGATTAAATAAAAAATACGTCTCTCTCAGCCACGGTACCCATCGGTAGCAAAGAATTCCACACATTCGCTCCCCTCTGAGATGTGAAACTCCTCTTCATCTGATTATTCAGTGGGGAACCACTTTATCCTGGATTGGGACCTTTATCTGTTGCAGACCGTGGGCTGTGAATAACACATAATCCCATTCAGGAGGCAATTCCTGAATTTAGATGCGGTGGAACTCAACAGATGCAATAAAATTCCAAGTCAGGATGGTGACTTACTTGGAAGGGAACCTGCAGGGAAGGGATTTCCATCTATCTCCTATACTTGTCCGTGTCTTGGGGGCATGCTGGCTCCCAGTTTACCACTACTGCCTCACAATGCCAGCGAGCTGAGTTTGATTCCATCTTCGGAAGAATGCCTTCGTGGGGTTTGCACATTCTCCCCATGTCTGAATGTGTTTCCTCCACGTGCTACGGTTTCCACCCGCAGTCCGAGGTTGTGCAAGTTACGTGGTTTGGCCGTGCTGAGTTGGCCGGAATGTGCCCCGATATGCAGGGCTAGGTGGGTCAGCCACGGGAAGTGCAAAGTTGCAGAGGTAAGGTAGGGAATGGGTCTGGGTAGGATTCTTTGCAGAGGATAAGTGTGGACTGGATGTGCCAACTGGACTGCAATGATTCTATAGTTTAATGATTGTAGATCACAACAGTCTTGGGTTTGGATGGTGTCGTGCAAGAATCCTATGATTTTCCGCAGTGCACCTCATCGATAGTACACCCTGCTGTGACTGTGCCCAGGTTTTGAGGGATTGAGTGCCCAACGTGATGGTTCACGTGACAATCGAGCGAAGGGCGTCCTGGATGGTTTCAAATCTCTCGAGTGTTTTTGGCTCTGCGCTCGTCCAGGGCACACTTCTAACATGTGCCCTGCCGACGTTGGACAGGCTTTGAGTGTCATCGAGTGGACCAAGGAAGAGATACACTCCCTGCAGGGTTACCAATCTCTTCCATTTATCTGGAAGCTCCAGCTCAGAGTTAGAACTGCGCAAGACTTTGTCTAGGCCACAGTTGCAGTGTTGTATGGAGTTCTGGTCCCCACACCGTACCATAGGTGTGATTGCACTGGAGAGGATTCGCCAGGATGTCAAGTGGTCGGACCAGGTTAACTTTTGAAAGGAAACTGGATTACCTCAGTAAAAAACCGAAAGAACTGCAAATGCTGAGAGTCAGGAACAAAAACAGAACTTGCTGGAAAAGATCAGCAGGTCTTGCACCATCTGTGAAGAAAAATCAGAGTTAACGCTTCGGGCCTGGTTATTCCTCTTCCTAACTGGGTCCTTTTCCTTACTCTTTGATTCGCCAATTCTAAGGCACTGGCTAGAAGGGTGGTTGAGGCAGAAATCCACGTAGCTTCAAAGAAAATTTCTGACGCACATTTGTGATATGAAAGCACACAAGGATAGCAGCCATCTGTGGGAAAAGTAACTATGGGAGTGATGTACGGAGGGTTTTTTTTGCTCTATTTCCCGATGACAGGCAAATAAATTATTATTTTCGATACAGGGGAAAAATATCCTGTAGGAATTTCATGATCCCGAGTCCACAGGGCTTGCTGAGATGATTCCTTTGCTTGTCAGCGCATCCAGCTTTTAAATTTCTTTCCACATGTTTGCTCTCTGCTTCTTTGCCAGAGGCAGAGGGTAATCGGTGCACGACCTGCAAAGTCTCTGACTTACTGGATGTAAGCCACAGTCACAGCCATTGGTGTGGGATCGTAAATCGGCTCTCGGCAGGGCTTTAGGCAGGTCGTTGGAGAGACCTGGCACTTGAGGAGGTCTGCCACTATCGTTGGCACCCACGAACTGTGCATTATCCTACTCTCGCTCTTTTTCTGCCTCTCTGTCTGTCTACCTCTCCCTCGGCTCCTGCTCCACTGGGGCGGGTAACCCCTCCCCACATGCTATCCCTACCCACCCTACAGCCACAATCCCTCACCGAGTCGTTGCCATAAATCTGACTTTTCTAGGTTCCATGTAATCCTGAGAGGGGTCACTGGACTCGAAACATGAACTCAACTTCTCACTCCACAGATGCTGTTGGACCTACGCAATCTCTCCCAGAGCTCCACACCACATGTTGGCTTCAAATGCTGACCTGGAAACTTAATTTCGATTCATCACTTCATATTCGATGTAGTTTCACTCGAAATCTCATTGCTATCTATGCGTCAGGCACTAACTCTATTTTATTCTGCTCCGTCATATCCCTGAACAGCATCATTTGACATTGATCGACAAACTTTGCATGTTTCCCCCGTCAACATACTTTTTTTTGGCGAAGACCTCGTTCTATTCCAATGCCTTCCATCTCGAACTACATTCAATCCCCACTATTCTCGAAGTTTGCACAAAAGTTGATGAAATTATCAAAGTTTTGCAACATTTTGCCAGGCTAATCTGCTCAGAAACGAAGGGCTGAGGATATAAATCCGGGAAATGGGTCGATCACGTCAAAGGTTGCCGTCTTCCTCCGTCCCACGTAAATCCTGGTAAGGCACTGAAGTGCCAACCATCCTGAAGGATGAGGGGCAATAAACTGGCTACGTTGACGCTTTTTTGTGTTCTCCTGAAGAGTAGTTCAGAGATTCTGGAGAGATGATGCGTGCCCCCATACCAAAGACACTACATTCCCCTCCACAAGCTGTCACGCTCCCCCTAAAGTGAAGCACATCGCTGTTGGCAGCAGGACGCTTTTGCCAGCCATAACACACTGACGTTGGCAATTTCTCAGATGGCATAAAATGGAGTGGTGTCAAGTATTAGCCGAGGGACAAGAGTTTAGTGATGGTGAAACAGTATTAATTGTCGGCTAGGTCACAGCTAGAATATTGTCAGAATGGCTGGCATGAAGGGATATCGGACAGACTTACATTGTTTTTAACATAGAGCAGAGGGGATTGAGAGGGACCAAGGCTGAGATGCAAAGAAAGTTATGAGGGATAGACAGGATCGACGTTTCAGCCGTGACTGAGGGATCAGACACTGATTTGAGGTCAGTTTCGAAATGTTTGGAGGACATGTGAGGCAAAACTGCTCTATCTAGAGAATGGTGTGAATCTAGAGGCCAAGACCTGTAGAGATGGCTTTCCTTCATTTGCAGAAACCGTGAATAAATTTAACAAGTGTTTGGAAATGCACTCACATTACCGCACATGCACAGTTATATGCCAAGTCCTGGAAAACAGGAATCGAATAGCTGGCAGTTAGTTATGTCGATCAGCGAAGTTTTCTTTTGCTGAAGGACCTTTTACTCTGCTGTAAATCAACATAACCGTGATTCCATGACTGAGTACGCTGACGGTCAAGTCTCCAGTTCTTTTCTAACTCTCCGGCAAAGCAGCTTGGCTTCATTTCCTCCTTAGCTGGGCCTACCGCGTTTCCCCAACCAGCGGCCGTGCAAAAAGTACTCACAAGGAGTGAGATGTAATTTATTTACCAAATCTGTGGGAACCCCTTCGACAGCCCTCGGTGATTGAAAATGAATGTTTTTTACGCGAGTGTAGAAACGTAAGAGTGTAGTGTTTTAACCCGCAGGGTAGATAGCGCAGAGAATACCAGTTTTGTGATTTTCATGTCCTGAAAGCAATTAATGAGGACATTATCGAGGCAGATTTGCACAATTGATGGCTACGCCTGGGAGTGATCGATGGTGAAAGTATAGACAGAGATTTACTCTGTATCTATCCCCTTGCTGTCCCTGTCCTGGCAATGTTTGTTGGGCGTCAGCGTAGATGAAGCTTTACTCTGTACCTAAATCTGAGCTCTCCCTGTCTTGGCAGTGCATCATCGGGGATAGGGTAGAGAGAGCTTTATCTGTATTTAAAACTGTTGCAAAGTAGAAGGGGTCCTTACTCTATGTGTAATGCAGTAGTGTTCCTGACTTGGGAGTAATTGAAGGGGACAACAGTGCAAAGGGAGCTTTACTCTGTATCTGAACCTGCACTGACGGCGTCCTGGGAGTGTTTGAAGGGGGGACGCTGTACAGGGGGCTTTACTCTGGATCTAACAACCTGTCCTGGGAGAGGTTGATGTGGGAGCATTTACAGAGAGCTTTACTCTGTATCTAATCCCAGATGATTATTGTCCTGTTCATTTTTTTTGGTGGACGATGTCGAGGTGGCTTTACTCTGGTTCTGACACTGTTGTCCCTGACCCTGGGACTATCTGTTTGGGACGGTAGAGATGCAGCCCCAGCTATAATCTGGGACATATTTAAAGGCAAGGGAGAGCAGATTTAAAAGGGATGCGATGGCAGATCGTGCACTCAGGTTCTGGTAGGTGTCAGGAATTTGCTGCTTTGCTGGTAAACGGAGGAACTCCAAAGTCAATTGTGAAAAATAAAGGAACTGGCCCAGAGATGGGAGAGTGTGTGTAATGGTCAATACCACCTTTGGGAAAGGAGGGAAGTTTTGTAGTGGGGCTCACCTTGGATGTAGTATTGGGACAGGCAGACAGAGAAAGTGAGAGAGACGGGGATTGTAGAGTTAGGTGGGATAGAAAGAGAGAGCGAGAGAGATGGGGGGAAGGAGAGGATAGCAGAGAAAAAGAGACAGATAGAAAGAGATTAAGAGGGACATAGAGAGAGAGACAGACAGACAGACAGAGTCGTACAGCACGGAAGCAGACGCTTCAGCACAACTCATCCAGGCCGACCAGATATCCTCGGCTGGTATCGACCCATTTGCCAACATTTAACACATAACCCTCTGAACCCTCCCTGTTCATATGCACGTTAAAATGCCTTTCAAATGTTGTAATTTAACGCGTCCCCAACAATTCTTCTGGCAGCTCGTTCCATACACTCACCACCCTCTGTGTGAAAATGTTGTCCCTTAAGTCCTTTTTAAATCGGTTAGCTTAAACCTAAAGCCTCAAGCTCTGGATTCCTCCGTTTTCTGGGAAAAGACCTTGGCCATTCACGTTGTCTATGTCCCTGATGTTTTAATCATCCCCTGTAACGTCACCCCTCAACCTCCAGGGAAAATAGCCCCCGCCGATTCGGTCTCTTCACTTGGCTGAAATCCTACAGGTCTAGTAAATATTTTTTGAAACCTCTCAAGTTTCACGAGACCCTTCCTATCGCAGGGAGACGAGATTTGCACGCAGTGGCCATACCATGACCTCCCATCTCCTATACTCAATGCACTAGCCAAAAAACCCCACCACCAAAGACTTTTTTCCCTCCCCACCTTTATCTGCCTTCCGGAGGGACCACTCTCTCCGGGACTCCCTTGTCCGCTCCATACTCCCCTCCAGCCCCACCACACCCGGCACTTTTCCCTGCAACCGCAGGAAGTGTTACACCTGCCCCCACACCTCCCCCTTCACCCCCATCCTAGGCACATTCACCTGCTAATGTGGTATACTGCATCCGCTGTACCCGTTGTGGCTTCCTCTACATCGGGGAAACCAAGTGGAGGCTTGGGGACCGCTTTGCAGAACACCTGTGCTCAGTTCGCAACAAACAACTGCACCTCCCAGTCGCGAACCATTTCAACTCCCCCTCCCATTCCTCAGACGACATGTCCATCCTTGGCCTCCTACAATGCCACAGTGATGCCACCCGAAGGTTGCAGGAACAGCAAATCATATTCAGCCTGGGAACCCTGCAGCCCAATGGTATCAATGTGGATTTCACAAGCTTCAAAACCTCCCCTCCCCCAACCGCATCCCAAAACCAGCCCAGCTCATCTCCACCTCCCTAACCTGTTTTTCCTCTCACCTATCCCCTCCTCCCACCTCAAGCCTCACCCCCATCTCCTATCTACTAGCCTCATCCCGCCCCCTTGATGTGTCCGTCCTCCCTGGACTGACCTATCTCCTCCCTACCTCCCCACCTACACTCACCTTTACTGGCTCCATCCCCGCCTCTTCGACTTGTCTGCCTCCTCTCCACCTATCCTCTCCTCTATCCATCCTCTATCCGCCTCCCCCTCTCTCCCTATTTATTTCAGAACCCTCTTCCCCTCCCCCATTTCTGAAGGGGGGTCTAGGCCCAAAACGTCAGTCTTCCTGCTCCTCTGATGCTGCTTGGCCTGCTGTGTTCATCCAGCTGTACACCTTGTATATCTCAAGCGTACCTAAAGCCTTCTTCTCTATCCTGTCTATTTGCAAATCCGCGTTCAAGTTCCTTTGAACCAACACTTCACTTTGTTCGTCAACACTCCCCAGGACCTAACCTTTAAGTGCATTATTCCTGCCCTGATTTGCCTTTCCAAAATGCAGAACCTCACATTTATCTCAATTAAACTCATTTGCCACTCCTTGGGCCATAGGCTCATCTGATCAATGTTCAGTTGTACTCTATGGCAGCCGTCTTTGCTGTCTACAGCGCCCCAATTTTGATGTCATCTGCAAATGTACCAAACGTACCTCCAATATTCACATCCGAATCATTTGCGCAAATGAAGTAAAGACCCAGCACCAATTGTGGTCGCACTCCACTTGTCACCGGCCTCCAGTCTGAAATGCAACCCTCCACCATCACCGTCTGCCTCCTGCATTTGCGCCAGTTCCGAGTTGAAGTGGTTAGTCTCCCTGTATTCCAAGTTCTCTAACCCTGCTAACCGATCTACCCTGAGGGACCTTGTTGCATAGCTTACTGAAGTCCGTACAGAACATATCCACCGCTGTGCCCTCATCAATCCTTTTCGTTACTTCTTCAAAGATGCACTCACGTTAACAAGACACGATTTCCCACGCAAGCCATGTTGACTGTCCCTAACCGGCCCGTGCCTTTGCAAATACATGTAACTCGTGTCTTTTGGATTCTCTGCATCGCCATGTCCACCGTCGACGTCAGGCTCAGCAGTCTATAAATCTCTGACTCTTCCTTCACACCTTTCGTAAATTGTGGTGTACTTTCTGCCAAGACCCAGTCGTTTGGCACCTCACCTGTCTCCATCAATGATACAAACATCTCAACAAGGGTCCCAGCAAACATTTCCCGAGTTTTCCAAAGAGGTCTAGGTTACAGCTGATCCGGTCCTGGGGATTCACCTATTTTTTAAATCAGTTTTGAAGCATCCAATGCCTCCTCATCTTCAATACGGATATATAGAAAGAGGTGGCGTGTAGGCTTTTAGGGACAGAGGCAGAGAGAAGAAGTGATGTACACGGCCTGGTCAGGAACGAGCAACCTCATGGATGAGGACAGGTCAAAGACGTCGGGGATTATGCTCCTCAGAGAGGGATTGGTTGAGCTTGGGAAATGCTTGGGAGGTTCTCAAAATCATGAGCTGGGGGCTGGACAGAGGAGATGGGGAGACTTCCAAACAGAGCAGTAAAGTGAGGGAGGTATATTTAAAGTCGTTTGCAAACGTTTGAAGTGTAACTTGAGGGGATGCTTTTTCATACGGTGAATAATTAGAGCGCAGAATTTACTGCCTGAAATGATGGTGGAGGCAGGTTCAGCAGAGGGGCACTGAATGGTTATTTAGATGGAAATGGGCAAAGTTGGCACCTGGAGGACTGAAATGGCATTGGATTTAATGACCTTCTGTACATAACACATCTGTGACTTTCCTTCTTTTAAACGAAAAGCATGTGAAACACAGTAGCCTTTAACTCAACAACGAAAGAACTGGACAACGAAAGTGGAGAAGAGTGTATCGTGGACACAGTGGGCCGAAGGGCCTATTCAAGGACCTCCTTGGTCACTATCACTGATGTGAGGGACAGGGGGCCCATACAGCTTCTCACCTCATCACAGTCTTGGATCAAATACGGACAAAAAAAAAAGCCGACCTCCAGAGATGAGGTGACAGTAACTGCTCCTGGCATAAATGCCACTTTTGAATGACCGTGGCATCAAGGGTCCCTAACACTGTTGGATTCAATAGATATGCGGGGCAAACTCTGCCCTGGTTCGACTCATGCTTGGCAAGCCGAAAGAGGGTTGTGGTTGGTGGTGGTCAGCCGTCTCAACTCCAGGACATCTCTGCAGGAATTGCCCAGGAGCGTTTCCGTCCTCACCAGCTTCATCGATGACCTTCCCTCCACCTAAGGGTCAGAAGTGAGTTCTTTTAACGGTGCCTGCTCAACATTCAGCACCATTCCTGACTACTCAGTTGTATCAACCGTTCAGTACGTCCCCTTCTGTTGCGTCAAGTCTCAAAACGCTTTCAGATTAAATCCTGCCGTGTGACGGCGAATCGCGGGTCAGAACAGATGCTCGACTTGTGAGGGAAGGTGTAGCAGGAGAGACGCGCGTGTCGACGGCTGGGCGCCGAGGGAGCAGGAGCTGTCGGAGGGTCAGCGCTGAGGGAGCGGGCGCTGATCGGAAGGACAGCATTATTGGAGGGTCAGTGCTGAGACAGCAGGCACTATCAGAGGGTCAATGCTGGACGGAGTGCCTCATTGTCAAAGGGTGAGCACTGAGGGGGGATGTGTGTGTGTGTGTGTGTGTGTGAAAGCGAGAGAGAGAGAGAGATGTGTGCGTGACTTTAAATATTTCTTTGCCAGATGGATTATGCCTTCTGCAAGACAGAATTATTTTCTCCTCTGTCTCCTGCTGGTAACGACTTAGAACAGAATCGAATCCCTACAGTGTGGAAACAGGCCCTTCGGCCCAACACGTCCACACCGAACCTCAGAGCATCCCACCCAGACACATCCCCCTACACCACGGGCAATTTAGCGTGGCCAATCAACCTAACCTGCACACCTTTGGACTCTGGGAGGAAACCGGAGCAAACCCACGCAGACACGAGGAGAATGTGCAAACTCCACGCAGACAGACGCCCGAGGCTGGAATCGAACCCGGGTCTCCGGTGCTGTGAGGCAGCATTGCTAACCACTGTGCCACGTTGGTGGACAGGATGGAGACTCACATCTGATTTCCAAGCACGAAGCGAATATTCTCCTGGCAGTTATTGGCGTTGATGGTTTTCGAAAATCTCATTCTCATGTATTACGTCACATCATTGGAACAGTCTCGGTGAACTGACCGGCAACACCTCTGTTAAACTCCTTCGAATTTACCCCTTAACTCTGCCTCGCAGTGTCTCTGGATGCGTGTGAGCAGGGGGCTAGAGTTCGGAGGGATTGGCTTTAAATTGTAGATGTTGCCGTTCAACTCTCCATGGCTAAGTCCCACTGCGTTAATAATCAAATGCCCATCCTGCCATTTGAACTACAAATTTTGTGCAAGGCTTTGTTCGTTCGAAAAGTCTGCTGAAAAAACGTTGGGGGCAATTTTCTGAGTCAGTTCTATAAATTCAGAGACGGTTGTGGGGTGGAAGGGCGGGAGAGAAATGTGCTGAATTAGTTTGCCCACCTATCTGCATGAGCTGACAGGTGCCTAGCAACATTTGGGGGATGGGATCAAGATGCGGATTCGAGGTGCCAACGTGCGCAAGACTCACGAGGCAAGTTCTGAGAAGTGGGACGGCCGGCTTCGAACGGTAGGGCTGAAGGGTCTTTTTCTCCGCGTCGTGCACTGCTGTGACTCGCTCTAGAGAAGCGTCGCGCCTCCGAAAGCTGCCCGGCTCCCCAGCCGAATAACATCGCCCCCTTCTTCCTCCCCTGAGAAAGTTCCGCATCCTCTTCGGGGCTGTTCCTTATCTGTCAAGAGTCCTTCTCCCGAGTTTGGGGGATGGAGGCGGCTCCCGAAAGGAGATGATTTAAGACTCAAAATTACTCTCGCTTGGGGGCAGCACACTCTGTTTTCGATTATTAACACCAGAGATGTAAATACTGTTTATTTACAGGAACCTTTGCGCTCAGCATTGGCTGTCAGAAAGCAAAACCAAACTTTGATTCACCAGGACAGTTACATAAATTTTCCTCCTCTTCATCTCTTCGGCCGTAGCTAATATTCAAAAAAAAGGCTTCGTTCTGGGGGATAGGCTGTTCTCTTCTGTTCTTCGGACTCTCCCAGCTGTTCCTGACGTGATCCCGTCTCCCTGTGCATCGATCGATTTCCCACCGCGGTTGTGATTCCTCTCGTGGCCGCTGCGGTCTGTCTAAATGCATTGCTCCCTGCGTCGTGGAGACCCGATATCGAAGCGTGTTCGTCGTTGTTTCCAGAACAACCTGCTCCATGAGGAGGCACCCGCTACCCCCCTCCCCGGCTCCTATTGTGCAAGCAGGGATAGCCCTGTTTCACGTTAGCCTGGGATCCCTCTGTGCCCCTGCGCGCCGCTCAAATACACTTTCCCATTCGTCCCATCGAGCTCAGTTTGAATCCCTGCCGTGTGTCCGAAGCCGGCCCTCAGAGCATACCACAGGCCCTTACCCACTTAATCTACACATCCCTGGGCACTATGGGGACATTTAGCACGGCCAATCCACCCTAACCTGCACATCTTTTGGACTGTGGGAGGAAACCGGAGGAAACTCATGCAGACACGGGGAGAATGTGCAAACTCCACACAGACAGTCACCCCAAGGGTGGGATCGAACCCAGGGTTCCTGGCGCCGTGAGGCAGCAGAGCTAACCACCGTACTCCCAACACCCACCACCCCCGCCAGTCCTTGCGCCTCGTCTGCGCCTCAGTTTCTCGTTGACGAAAGAGTGCCACTTTCACAGAGTCACGGTGACTCAGCCCGACCTTCCGAAGCTCCCTTGTGCCACACTCCCAACATGGAGCCAGGGATCCATGGAGGGAGGGAACAGAACATTCCATCCAAAGCAAATCCCATCCCACCTCCCAACACCCTGTCACGGACATCCCAATCTGACCCACTCCCATTTTCCCAGCGTGTGGCCCCATGCCCCTCTGAACCCATTTCCTACCCACGTAACCATCCGGATGCCATAGCTCCACCCCTTCCCTCTGGCAGCATGCTCCCCCCATGCCCTCTGCATGAGAAAATTTACCCCTCAGACCCCTCCCGAATCTCTCGCCCCAAATCCTCTCGTTTCGGGACACCCCACCCTCCTCACCTCAGGAGAAAGACTCTTTCACCTATCCGCGATTTCCAGAAAGTCACACCCCCCCACCCCAGCCTCAGCCGTCCCCCTCCTTTCCCCGACCCTCCAGCCCCTGTCTATCCAGCCTCTCCTCAAAACTCAAAACCTCCTTCTTCAACGTAGCCATCTTGACTTGGGTGGAAGAGACATTTTCCCTCGTGGCTGGAATTCTGAGAATCCCGGGAATTTTTTTTTGTTTGGGGGGGCAACGGCAATGTCTGAGAGACCCCAAGAATGCAGTACAGTGATAGATTTATTAATTTCATACATATATATATAGATATCTATATTTATACACATATATATCATATAGGGAAGGTGACACATTGGACTCCAGTGCCAATGCTGAGGGCACAGGAGGTGGCAAGTGAACAGAGCGCCCCCTGGTGGGAGGATCCGGGCGTTGAGCAGCCGGGGGACGAGGAGCAAAACACCCACCAACCCCCAACCCCACTACTTCTAAGCCCGACTCACCCTCAAAAATACCCATAGCAGCTGGTGCGGATGAGGGGCTACAGAGGGCATGGGTTCGGAGTGGGCGAAGAGTTGGGGAGTGGGTGACTAACCCCAACCCAACACCCTCCTCCCAAACCCGGGGAAAGATGTTCCCATGCCTACAACCCAACAAAGACCCCCTGGCGCAGTCCAGAGGTTTTCCATAGGGGGCAGTGGAGGGTGAGGGGTGGAGAGCTGGCCGAGGGATCATGAACTGGAGCCCGGCCAAGTGAGAGCGCTCCCCGGTCTTCCGCGGTTTGGCACTCTTGCGCGAGGGTCCTGATCGCGATCCTTTCAGGGCGACTACGATCTGGCGGAGAAAGTGCGGCCCCTCCAAATGTATTACCGCACCCCACCCCCCCACCCCTGCCACTGGTTCTGTGGCGACAGGTCGGCCTGTCCTTCGGCGGGCGGAGCTGGGAAGTGACGAGCCGGGACGTCGGGTGCCGGGATCCCATCCAAGGCTCGGTGGCGAACGCGCGGAGTCGGGGGTTGCGGGTGGGGGGGGGGGTAGCGGGGGAGTGTTGGTGCTGGCGCTGAGGAGCGTGGGCGGCGCGCGGTGGGCGTGGGGAAGAGGTGACCCCGCTTCTCCTCCGCCCGGCCTGGGGACATTCAGCTGGTGGAGGCGTCGTCGGCCGCTTTGCACAGAGCTTCCGTGGGGTTCGCTCCGGGTACGGGCGTCGCTGTATTCCTGAGTAGGGGATGGTGGGTGGGTAGGGGGGTGGGGGTGTGGAGGGAGAAAGAGAGGAGAGGGTCAGTCAGCGGAGAGAGGGAGAGAGAAAGAGAGAGAGAGAGAGTGCAGGATCAGACCAAACAGAATCACATAGCCCATTCGATTCTATCTCACTGGGAGACGGTAACCTCCAGGATGTTGGTATTTGGGGAGGGGGGGTTCCGGACGGTGCTGCTATTGGGAGGTGGGTGGACTGACCTGCGCTCAGACTGGGTCATGAGTTGTCGGCACGTTTCCATTTGAACGTCCAGCCCACGCTTCATGCTACACATTTCCATGTATTCGTGCAGGTGTCGGTTCATATCATTTTTCGCCGTTGCCAGTTCCAGCTGCACTTCGGGGTCGGGAGGGGGAACGGAGGGAGGGGTGGGAGAGACGAAGAGAAATGCATCGTCAGCCAGAGGGAGAGGAGGTCCCCCCAAAAGTTACGACGTCCCACTCAGCGCCCGGCACCGAATCCTCTACACGACTCCAGACGGACCCCACTCCCACCTCCGCAGACCCTCATGCTCCAC
>JAHRHZ010000235.1:0-14141 GCA_024137785.1 Ginglymostoma cirratum
GGCTTGAGGTGAGAGGAAAAACAGGTTAGGGAGGTGGAGACGAGCTGTGCTGGTTTTGGGATGCGGTTGGGAGAGGGGAGATTTTGAAGCTTGTGAAATCCACATTGATGCCATTGGGCTGCAGGGTTCCCAGGCTGAATATGATTTGCTGTTCCTGCAGCCTTCGGGTGGCATCACTGTGGCATTGCAGGAGGCTAAGGATGGACATGTCATCTGAGGAATGGGAGGGGGAGTTGAAATGGTTCGCGACTGGGAGGTGCAGTTGTTTGTTGCGAACTGAGCGCAGGTGTTCTGCAAAGCGGTCCCCAAGCCTCCGCTTGGTTTCCCCGACGTAGAGGAAGCCACAACGGGTACAGCGGATGCAGTATACAACATTTGCAGACGTGCAGGTGAACCTCTGCCTGATGTGGAAAGTCTTCTTGGGGACTGGGATTGGGGTGAGGGAGGAGGTGTGGGGGCAGGTGTAGCACTTCCTGCGGTTACAAAGAAAAGTGCCGGGTGTGGTGGGGCTGGAGGGGAGTGTGGAGCGGACAAGTGAGTTGCAGAGGGAGTGGTCCCTCTGGAACCCTCCTACCGCCCCCTGGATCGTGACCCCACCCCCGAGCACCAAACCATCATCTCCCAGACCATCCACAACCTCATCACCTCAGGTGACCTCCCACCCAACGCCTCCAACCTCATCGTTCCCCAACCCCGCACCGCCCGCTTCTATCTCCACCCCAAAATCCACAAACCTGAATGCCCTGGTCGACCCATTGTCTCCACCTGTTCCTGCCCCACCGAACTCATCTCCACCTACCTAGACTCCATTTTCACCCCCTTGGTCCAGGAACTCCCTACCTACGTCCGTGACACCACCCACGCCCTCCACCACCTACAGAACTTCCAATTCCCCGGTCCCCAACACTTCATTTTTACTATGGACGTCCAGTCCCTATACACCTGTATTCCACATGCTGATGGCCTAAAGGCCCTCCGCTTCTTCCTGTCCCGCAGAAAGGACCAATCCCCCTCCATCGACACCCTCATCCGCCTAGCCAAACTCGTCCTCACCCTCAACAAGTTTTCTTTCAATTCCTCCCACTTCCTACAGACAAAGGGAGTGGCCATGGGTACCCGCATGGGCCCAAGCTATGCCTGCCTCTTTGTAGGTTATGCGGAACAATCCCTCTTCCGTACCTACACTGGCCCGAAACCCCACCTCTTCCTCCGTTACATTGATGAATGCATCGGCGCCGCCTCGTGCTCCCACGAGGAGCTCGAACAGTTCATCCAATTCACCAACACCTTCCACCCCAACCTGAAGTTCATCTGGACCATCTCCAACACTTCTCTCTCCTTCCTGGACCTCTCTGTCTCCATCTCGCGCAACCACCTAGAGACAGATGTCCATTTCAAGCCCACTGACTCCCACAGCTACCTGGAATACACCTCCTCCCACCCACCCTCCTGCAAAAATGCCATCCCCTATTCCCAATTCCTTCGCCTCCTCCACTTCTGCTCCCAGGATGAGACATTCCAATCCTGCACATCTCAAATGTCCTCATTCTTCAAGGACCGCAACTTTCCCCTCACAGTGGTCGAGAACGCCCTCGACTGTGTCTCCCGCATTTCCCGGAACAAATCCCTCACGCCCCGTCCCCGCAACAATAACCAAAAAAGAATCCCCCTCGTCCTCACATACCACCCCACCAACCTCCGGATCCAACGCATCATCCTCCGACACTTCCGCCATCTGCAATCAGACCCCACCACCAAAGACATTCTTCCCTCCCCACCCTCATCTGCCTTCCGGTGGGACCGCTCCCTCTGCGACTCGCTTGTCCGCTCCACACTCCCCTCCAGCCCCACCACACCCGGCACTTTTCCTTGTAACCGCAGGAAATGCTACACCTGCCCCCACACCTCCTCCCTCACCCCAATCCCAGTCCCCAAGAAGACTTTCCACATCAGGCAGAGGTTCACCTGCACATCTGCAAATGTGGTATACTGCATCCGCTGTACCCGTTGTGGCTTCCTCTACGTCGGGGAAACCAAGCGGAGGCTTGGGGACCACTTTGCAGAACACCTGCGCTCAGTTCGCAACAAACAACTGCACCTCCCAGTCGCGAACCATTTCAACTCCCCCTCCCATTCCTCAGATGACATGTCCATCCTTGGCCTCCTACAATGCCACAGTGATGCCACCCGAAGGCTGCAGGAACAGCAAATCATATTCAGCCTGGGAACCCTGCAGCCCAATGGCATCAATGTGGATTTCACAAGCTTCAAAATCTCCCCTCCCCCAACCGCATTCCAAAACCAGCCCAGCTCGTCTCCACCTCCCTAACCTGTTTTTCCTCTCACCTCAAGCCACACCCCCATCTCCTATCTACTAGCATCATCCCGCCCCCTTGACCTGTCCGTCCTCCCTGGACTGACCTATCTCCTCCCTACCCCTCTACCTACACTCACCTTTACTGGCTCCATCCACGCCTCTTCGACTTGTCTGCCTCCTCTCCACCTATCCTCTCCTCTATCCATCCTCTATCCGCCTCCCCCTCTCTCCCTATTTATTTCAGAACCCTCTTCCCCTCCCCCATTTCTGATGAAGGGTTTAGGCCCGAAACGTCATGTTTTACTGCTCCTATGATGCTGCTTAACCTGCTGTGTTCATCCAGCCCCATGCTTGTTATCTCGGATTCTCCAGCATCTGAAGTACCTTTTATCTCTGATACAAACTCATTTTCAACTTTCACCACTATCAGGAGCCAATCACATTCCTTGAAAACTTTTCTATTTATATCATATCTAGTGACAGCAAACACAATCCAAAAGCAGCATCCTCATCAATGTAAACATCAAAATAATAATTAATCAAAATTAACTCTGCGAGGCAAGATATGGTTTTCATATACTACCAGACTCACAAAGCAACTGCACTGCCATGGAGCTCATTTACTCTTAGGCGGACAGCAGAAATGTTTCAGGGATGTCCTCAAAGTATTCCTAAAATAGTCCAATTCATGAGAGAATCTGGCTTGGAGAAATCTGTTTGAGGAGGCCACTGAGCACATCTAAAGACTGTCAAGATCATGTAGAGCTGAAGTCAAGACATCAGAGAGTGCACAAAGCTTCAAACATCTGACCTATCCAAACACTTCGAGCAAGCCTTGCCTTGCACGTGTCAGAATCTGCATATTGTGCAGCAGACTCATCAACCATCTTAGAATCTATTGAACTGGAGCAGGAGCAAGACATCCTCAGTCCTGATGGAGCCAAAGTGCAGACAATGCTTTTCTGGAGGATGTTAATTGATTGCCAAAGAGCTTACACCCCACTATCCTGAATGCAGGCTAACACTTCCTTTGCACATCTAAATATAATCAGCTAATCAAAAACCAACATCTATTTACCTTCTTACCTTCAACTATTAGGGATTTAACATCGATCAACAGAACTTATTTGATGCGACCACCAAGAGACTGACTAAGTAAAAAGATATTTACAAAAATGCTGATCTTTAATTGCTTGCACTGTGAAGGTCTAGGGTATTTCAGAAGGGAAGCTGTAGGAAACGTAATTGACATGATGAACGAATCGGCTGAACTGAAGAGCAGGGATAACCGGAAACAATCTTAAAGTTTCACCTGAGCAAGTGGCTGATCCATTTTGAGAGAGAGATCCCTTAAAAATGATTCTCAAACCTTCTCAAAGGCTATGTTATTCCAGACGTTTCTAATTAAATAGAAAGCATCTGCTATGTTAGTGCGATAAACTACTCCTTTTTCTGCCATTGTTTTGAGGACATTCCAAATTTAAATCAATTCCAGCAGAACTTTATTGCTTGATAATGGAGAGCAACGTCTTTACTATGCTGTAAAATCAATGCTTTTACGTATGGCCTTCCCTTCCGAAAACCACAATCTCCAATGAAATGCAAAATTAACATTCCACTTATGTCAACCCAGTGTTTGGGACTATCATAACTGCGTTACTATTGCTAAATCAATATTGAATGATCGAGCTGAACCAGCATAGTGGAATGTAAAAATTCCAAGTCTATTACACCTAGAGGTTCATTATAATTGTGGGGCAGTCAAGTTACTCCATAAGTTAATTCTGAACAAAAACCTGTTATGCTGAACCTAATTTGGGTGCATCCTACCGATTGAATTCTTATTTGCTGCAGCAAAGATCAATCATAAACTGGCAGTCTGCATTCTAAGTTTTCATGGTATTTGCACTTTAGTTTTTGCACTTTGGTAGTAGTTTCTGACTAGTTCACCAATGAAAGTATTGCCTCTTTTTCTCATCTCGTCAAATCCCATCTTGTCCAGGTGTTTTACAGGCGTGGAAACATTACTGGAAGGCTCTATGGGAGGATGGTCAACTGGAAAACAAAGAAACAATTAACATTGTACACATCTACTGTGAAGTATAGAACGTCTGTATAACCAAGCAAACTTAGAGCCTCCTTTCTTCTACATGGTTGGATATTCATTTTGATTTAATTGAAACTGAATATAACTGCAGTAATTCATAGAAAATACACATCAGGGAATGAGCAGCATATACGAGTAACTGCAGTGTGTCAGAAAATGGATGAATTAAAGTGCCAATATTTATTAAAGCCGTCTCAACCCTAGGGTGCAATCCTGTCAGTGGTTAATATACTTACATATCGTGATAGATTTCTCCTTTTGTTTTTGCGTATGAGGATGCCTCAGGCAATAACAATGGACAGGTTGACATTATGGAATGGAATCAGGAGTCTTGGCAACTATCACACCGATTTGAAAGAAGAAACATAGAGACAATCTCCCTTCAACCCCAGCTACCAAAGACAAGGCAACTGGTCATTCACTAAATTTCTGTCTGTGGGTCCATTGTTGTGGTCTTTGCCTACCCTTTGTGTTAGGTCGCCAACTATATATTCTGCAAGGGGAAAGTAAATTAGGCTCATTGTCCTGAAAACATGTAAAAACATGTTACAAATATGTTGAGGGTACTGGAAAATTTACTCAAACAAATTGTCAAAAAAATCCAGAGAGACATATATCACATGATCAGTTCCCGCTTCAAAAATACAAAAAAAATCCAATGCCTAACTGCACTCCCAATGTAACTACTGTTTTTCTCATGTCATGTACATTGCAATCCAATTTAAAAAGGACTTTCACTTGTACAGTTAAGTCGAAATAATAACCTTCTTCAGAGGATTGACACAGAGCTGCTTTCAAGTTGTACTTTTTGTTGCCATTGCCAATCTTTTTTAAAGTAATTCATCGGAATGTTCGTATATATTAAATTGGCATGTATGCTTTCCATCCTATGGACAAAAGACTTCTGCATTACAAAGCAGAAAAATACATGGTGTTAAAAAAAGTTTCTTTTTAAATTGAGGTAGTTTGTTGAAATGGTATTTACTCTTTATCTGAGAATCTTGCAGTATTTCACTGAGAATGGGAGTGGGAAACATTACAAAGGTGGGACTAAAGAAGTAGAAATCCTGGAAAGTAATCAGCAACTTCACTTCCATATAATTACCTGTTTCCCATCTACACTCCTTAGTTGCTTACGTTAAATCTTCTAAAATTCCACTTCTTTCTATCATCCGAAAGAGTCTGAAACTAATAGCATAATGACTGTCATAGTCACAAATAAATCCAGTAGGCAATATGAGACAAAATTCTGCACTTGAAATTGGTAGAATATTGAATTTTCTACCACAAGGTGTCACAGTGGTAACTAAATTTGAGAGATTTAAGGGGAAGCTCGAGAAGTATAGTAGGGAGAAAACAGTAGGGAGGTATGCAGATAGGGTTAGATGAAGTTAATTTGGTCCAAGTCAGGATTGGCATACCAGTTGAATAGAATGGCCTTTTTTCTGTGCTGTAAATTCCATCCAATTCCTACTTTGCTTAATTCAAATAATTGCTTAAGGTAAAAATAATCCAACTTCAAATGGTTGTATATATATACTACACTGTGGCTCTGCTGTGACAGATATCAGTAAATATGTTCTGGTTTTATACAACCTTTCGATGCCATATACCAGCTCCATTCCCAAGAAGATCAGTGTTCTGTCACTTTCATGCCGATACAAATGGAATTGCACCTTCAGCCATTAGGACAGCTACAACTCTCCACTTTTCCATTTCAACAACCCCAGCCTGTTTCAATCCCATTGGGAAGGGCACCACCTCGTAAAAAAATGACTTTGGACCATTAACAGATTGTACAGGTAAAGTCTTGAACTGAAAATTTAACAAAATGAAGCAGTTAATGATCTGTAGTGTTGGCTGGTCAGGGAACGCTTCAAGAGAACCAGGTAACTCAATAACATTAGTTAATAGACAAAATGTTTTGAAGGAAAAGGTGATGACGGTTAAAATGCAAGAATGGCGCTTGCTCCACAGATATATTCCCATTTCTACCTCTAGCCTCAATGAATAGTGACAAACAGAAAGAATCAAATGTACATCAGTAAATTTTATTAACAATCATCGTGTGGTCTTACCAGTCATGGCTCCAATACATTTCATTAAAGTCAAAGGTCCACTACCTTAATGAAACCCGCTGTCAAGTCCCACACAAAAATACTGACTAGTTCAACAAGACATCAGAAGGAAATTCTAGTCGCTGTTAGCTAGTCATGTAGCTAAGCATCGCTGTCTTCCAGGCAGAGGGAAGCGGAGAAAGTTGATATGAAGATGATTAAATCTGAACTTGAGGAAAAGTGGTGTGAATGTTTGCAAATATACTGTTAGCACTTTAAATTCAGCCATTTCATTAATTCATGCTAACCATCAAGGTGTGCTAAAAGCTGTTATAAATGTGAAACTTAAGCTTCTCTGGTGATATGAGTTTGCTACATCTATTGCTTGCAGCATCCGAAGCAAAAATGAAGAAAGATGAAGATGCTAAATCTTTGTCATGATTTTCTGCCCTCAGAAAATTCCTTCAGGGATTCTGAATGACCAAGCTAACAACAAAGAGTCAACAAGTGTTCCATAAACTGGAAAGTTGATCGCTGATAAGCCTCTTCCCTGTAGCTCAGTCAGGAAAAAGGTTTTATTTTTATAAAGTTCACTCGTAGGATGTAGACGTAACTGCTGAGCGAACATTTATTGCTGGTCCCTCACTACTCTTGAGAAGGTGGTACTGCACTAGTGCCTGGGTGTGATTCCAATTTTCTACTGAGTTGACTTACCTTAGCTGTAGTGAATGCAAACACTTCAATTAGCCTCAGCAGTTCCAAGTTATAGAATGGCGTTATAGAGACCTGGACACAGTGGAGGTGGAGGAATATTTCCACCAGTAGGAGAGAATATAACCTGAGGGCACAGCCTCAGATCGAAGGGGTAACCCTTTAGAATTGATCTGAGGAGGAATTTGTTCAGCCGGATGATGATGATTCTGTGGAACTCATTGCCATAGATAACTGTGGAGGCCAAGTAATTGAATGTATTTAAGACAGAGATAGATAGGTTCTTGATTAGTCAGGGAATCAAAGATTACAGGAAGAAGGCAGGAGAATGGGACTGAGAAACATGCAAGCCACAATCAAATGGCAGAGTAGACTCGATGGGCCAAATGGCCTGATTCTGCTTCTGTATTTTATGATTTTAATGGTAAGTCAGTGTGGAACTGGGTGGAAGCGAAGTTATTTGGTTTATATGTGCATGACCAGTTTGCTTTTTCTGAATATGACAAAGCAACTTGAGCCTTGTTACTGCTGTAGCAATCTTGGCAACTGGAAGGTATAGCATCACAATGTTGAATAGCGACTTATATGTACTGGGAAGATTCTTGGAAACAAGGAGATAAGCCACAGAATATACATCTTCTGATCATTTTAATACTCACGATACAGAAGAAACAGAATAGCTCTCGAACAGAAGGAAACCTTCACCAAAAGCAAGAACAGCTCGACTAGTCCAGCTACAGGCCAAATTTTCCATCGAAGATGCTGAGAGGCCGAGATGTTATACGTATGGAGAGGACGTTTCCCCCTCTGGAAGATTCCTGAACGGGGCTGGTCCCAGGAGGGGCGCATTGCCAACAGAAATGAGATAAAATAATTTCTCACAAAGGAGTGTGAATGTGTGTGGAACTTTGCTTCCAGCACCTTTTCAGGAAGAGAGTTGTTGGCCATTTTTACAGCAAATTGTTGTCAAACAAGGGGGTGAAAAGCGATCAGGTGGGGGGGGGGGCTGTGGGTTTGAGGTTACAGTCAAATCAGACAGCAGCTTACTGAATAGTGGAACAGGATCTAGGGCTGAATGGCCTTCTCCTGTTCTAATTCATACCTTTACGTGTACATCTGAGAGAGAACAAAACATGGGGGACAGAGAGCGATAGACAGAGAGACAAAGAAATAGATGGGGAGAGGGAGATGGGGCGAGGGAGAAACAGGGAGAAAGACAGAGCTGAAAATAAACAAAAGTAAAGAGTAGACTTGGCCAGTGATAAATAGAGAGACATAAACACAGGGAAGGACAGATCGAGAGACAGACAGAGAGAGAAGGAGACTTTGTCACTGATGCAGATGGACAAGTGGAAGGATCGACAAAGATAGTGAAAGACAGGAAAGAGGGAAACGGTAGAGCTGTGTGGCTGAGTGACAGAGCCATGGAGATTAACAACACAAAAAATGGCCCTTCGGCCCATGGCGTCTGCACCAGTCAAAAACAACCATCTCACTTTACTTTTCTGATCCCATTTCCCAGCACTTGGCCTATTGCCTTTTAGACCTTGGCATTACAAGTTCACATCTAAACACCTCTTCAATGTTCTGAAGGTTTCTGCCTCTCCCACTCTTACAGACAGTGAGTTCCAGATTCCCACCACCCTCTGAGTGAAAACAGCTTTTCCTCACATGTCCTCTAAGCCTCCTGCCCATTACTTTAAGTCTGTGTCCCCAGTCACAGATCCGGCAATACCTCCACAGAGGCTGGTATCCCATCACCAAGTAACCCTTTATTTACACATGAACTGTCCTTGACTGTCGTGCCTCATACAGAGTCAAGCACCAAACAGTCAGAATCCCCAACCTTTTTCAGTCCGCGAGTACTCTTTCCGTTATATCCTTGCAAATGTTTGAACTTCTCTTTTGAAACCCAGTTGGGATTTTTTAATGACACTGAATCTTCGACACAATCTCACCTATCTTGATGCTCATCCTTGTCTGGTTAATTTTTTCCATTTCCTTCTCTTCTTTCAGTTCGTTTCGTTTCAGTAACATCTGAGACATTTCCATGAAGCAAAAGTTGCTGGAAGCTCAGCAGGGATGGCAGCATCTGTGAAGAAAAGAATCAGAGATAACGTTTTCTGTCTGGTGACCCTTCCTTAGAATGGACATTGGACCCAAAACGTTAACGCTGATATTTTTCTTTACAGATGCGGCCTGACCTTCTGAGCTTCCAGCAACTTCTATTTTCTGTTCATGATTTGCAGCGTTCACAGATCTTTCAGTTTTTATATTTCCATGGAGGATCTGTACTTTGATTTAATTTATTGTGGTCACATGTACCTAAGTCGAATGAAAAGCTTTGTTTTGTGAGCAGTACAGGCAGATCAGAGCAAACAAGGACCTGCAGTTCAGAGGGTGCTTAGACAGAGAGGAATAAAAAGTTACAGTTGCACAGGAGGTGCACAAAATGAGACCACCACGAGCAAGATCAATATTATTTGAAGTTAAAGCGGTGCAATCAGCAGTATAACAATGGCAGGGAGGAAGCTGTTCTTGAACCTGTTGGTGTATGCGTTCGAGCTTTTCTATCTTCTGCCCAACAAAAATGCCTGGAAGAGAGTGTTGCCAGGGTGGGAGGGCAGCTTTTCCATAACAACAAGAAGTGTAAATGTTGACCATAGATAGGAGTTCAGCTTCCGTGACGGTCTGGACTGTGCACACAACTTTCCATTGTTTCTGATAGTGCTGGGCAAAGCAGTTGATGTACCAAGCCATTATGCACCCGGATAGTATACTTTCAATGGTGCATCTGTGGGAGTTGGTGAGGGTCCTTATGCACATACCGAATTTCTGAATTTGCCTGAGGAAAGAGGCTTTGTTGTGCCTTCAGGACCATTGCATCTCGGACAGATTGTCGGTTATTGTCACTCCCAGGAACTTAACACTCCGGACCCTCTCCACCTCAGCTCCGTTGATGTAGATCGGGGTGTGTGTTCCTTTCTCCAGTTGCTGAGTGTGGAGCCAAGATCTAGGTCTTATGAGTTTTATGATTAGTCTGGTAGGAATTATGGTGTTGAAGGCAGAAATGTAGTCGATGAGTCGGAGCCTGGAATAGATGTCCTTGCTATTTAGATGTTCCAGAGATGTTTTTAGCTCTAGGGAAATGGTGTCCGCTATTGGCCTGTTTTTACGGTCAGCAAATTGTAGAGGATTGAGGCAGGCTGGGAGGCCAGAGTTGATGTGGGCCATGACCAGCCTCTCGAAGCACTTCATGATTATTGAGTTCAGAGACACTGGGCGGTTGTCATTCATGTGTTTTCTTTAGTACTGGGATGATGGCCGTCTTCTACTCGAAACCACCAGAGAGATGTTCCCAGCACTTCAATGGAAGGAAGGCGAATGTTTGCAGCAAGCCTGCACTGTGCTCTTGTGTACCTTGTTCGAAGGATTCCTTGTGATCTGCCAGCCTTCATCCCGGCCTGAAAACTACCTTGAACATTGGAAGGAAATGTCCAGGGTGCAGGTTAACATGGTGCAAAAAGCCTTTCA
Source organism: Ginglymostoma cirratum (assembly GCA_024137785.1). NCBI lineage: Eukaryota > Metazoa > Chordata > Chondrichthyes > Orectolobiformes > Ginglymostomatidae > Ginglymostoma > Ginglymostoma cirratum. The sequence goes on from JAHRHZ010000235.1 coordinate 10,727, forward strand.
GCTGAAGCTCCAGTGTTTGTGCTCAGTGTGCATTTTCACTTTGTTCATTTCTCCCCTTTTCCATGGTAATGAAGAAAGTACTGTTGTTCGTACAATCTTTATTGTCTCAGGATATTCAAAGCTGTGTTCACAGTGCTGTCACGTTCACGTGGACAAGATGGTGAGTTCCCACTAACAGCAAACGAATGACTGGACAAACCTGTTTTGGTCACTTGAGATGAATATTGAACAGGGCACCTGAGAGAATCTCTTCTGAGTGTTATCTTGTAGATCCACCTGGTCTGTTCCTAATGTGCCCTCCATATCGCCCACTGGTGTCAGATAAGTTCTAGTATGACTGACCTTTAGGTTATTCATCATCCAATGATTATTTTGTCGTCTCTGTCTGAAGGATAAATGTTCGTTCTGATAACCACCCACTTTTATTTTATTCGGCTGCTAATGGATGGCAAGATTACCCATACTCCTCAGTGCTGTGCAAGTACTGCATAGACAGTAGATGGCTGCACTTTCACTGTCCCTGAACAATGCAAACTAGGGTCTGCTCGGATCCGACCAGCTCAATCTGCAGAGATAGAAAGAGAGAGTGAAAGAGAGGACAGCTTTAGAAACAAAATGCTAATCGCACCAGAATGAAAATTTCACCTGTGATGTGGTACATCAATATATCTGTGGGAAAATACTTTGGCATGAGTTTTGATTGTCCGCACAGTGTGTGCTGCTTTGTTCACTCTGTGATGCACATAGACCCTGTCAATGTTGAGTTGCACAAGGTATATTTCCTCCTCTAAACCTGAAACACTCTCTCCATCTTACTTTACTCCTTATTGACCCTTCTAAAATTGTCCTTGTTCCCTCGCTCCATCCCGGTCCCAGAGGAATTGATGGCCAGTCATCATAACCCCACACTGGATGAAGGTTCATGTGAAGTGAGGCTGGTGTGTTGTAGCTTGGGCTCCAACCTCAGGACCAGACGTAGGTGCCTGTTCCCTAATCTGCACATTGTTCTTTTTCCCTTCCTGATCACAGGCATTTTAATATTGTTTAACAAGTTAATGATGTAAATACATCAGCGCTGTTTATGGCTGGGATCATTTGACATCATGGTCCGAGTTTTCAATGGACTCTCACTCATGACTTGTTTTTATTGCAAAAGTATACTTTATTTATAGATGGAGATCTTTACGCACATACACAGATCATGAAGCCATTCAGATCTATACAGTCTTCACTTACAGAGAAGAAAACAAACATTGGGGTTCGGATTTCTGTATATTTACAGTTAACTTCTTGGCATATAGTTGAGGCATCAGGAAGAGTCTGATTACTGGATGAAACCCTGCTTTGCTTTGGCAGAAGGATCTTATACAATGGTCTTTCCCCACTGCCCCTTGGTGGCAGTTGCCCCAAGCTTTAGTATTGTCCCTGGAATGTGCTAGTTTGCAACACTCAGTCGGGATCAACTCTTTTGACTGGAAGACCAGAAAGTTTCGGGCAGACCAAAGTGGGTCATTCACTGATTTGTGAAGAAAAACACCTTTGACCACAAGTGCATCAGGCAGTGGTCAGCACGCAGCATCCTCGAGACCCATCGGGAAAAGGAGAGGGTGGATCTTTTCGAGTAGTTCCCTGTGCAGACTGCAAGTCATTCGGCAGAATGCCTCATTCCCAGGGCTTTCCAACAAGCACCGAGACATTGCTTGGCTGGTGGTGATAAGGAACCTGCCTGTGAGATCCTTTATGCATCACCAGTCTCCCTACACCACCGCACGCTGCCCTTGAAACTGCTGCGGGGGGAATGAGACTGTCACACAAATCCTTCTGGGATGTGCCTATGCAAAGGAAGTCTGGAGAGAAATGTAGTATTTTGTTTTGAGGCTTGACTTGAGCAGCTCCGTGATGCAGGACTCTGTGGTCTAAGCTCTGTTCAACCGGACACACACCGACACAAACATCAACTGGACCGTCATTGGAGATAACACAGTTTGAAATGTTTCTCTCCAACTTACCTGCTATTAAGAGGTTTACAAACGTGTTCTGGTGAGGACAGTGGGTCTTCAACACCATGTGATGTAGTGGGTGGGTGTTTGAATACTCATCCTAATATCATCTGGTCTTCAAAGAAAATGCTGTAGTTTGTGGGGCTTCATTTGAAATTAGATTGTACCCACGTCTTATAGAACATATAGAACATACAGAACAATACAGCGCAGAACAGGCCCTTCGGCCCTCGATGTTGCACCGACCTGTGAACTAATATAAGCCCATCCCCCTACAGTATCCCATTATCATCATCCATATGCTTATCCAAGGACTGTTTAAATGGCCTTAATGTGGCTCAATTAACTACATTGGCAGGCAGGGCATTCCACGCCCTTACCACTCTCTGATTAAAGAACCTGCCTCTGACATCTGTCTTAAATCTATCACCCCTCAATTTGCAGCTATGCCCCCTCGTACTAGCCGACGTCATCATCCAAGGAAAAAGACTCTCACCTGTCCACCCTATATAATCCTCTGATCATTTTGTAGGTCTCTATTAAATCCACTCTTAGCCTTCTTCTCTCCAATGAGAACAGACCCAAGTCCCTCAGTCTTTCCTCATAAGACCTTCGCTCCAGACCAGGCAACATCCTGGTAAATCTCCTCTGCACCTTTTCCAATGCTTCCACATCCTTCCTGTAATGGGGCGACCAGAACTGTACGCAATATTCCAGGTGAGGCCGCACTAGCGTTTTGTACAGTTGCAGCATGACATCACGGCTCCGGAACTCAATCCCGCTCCCAATGAAACCTAACACACCGTATGCTTTCTTAACAGCACTATCAACCTGGGTGGCAACTTTCAGGGATCTATGTACCTGAACACCAAGATCCCTCTGCACATCCACACTACCAAGAATCTTTCCATTGACCCAGTATTCTGCCATCCTATTGTTCTTCCCAAAGTGCATCACCTCACATTTATCTGTATTGAACTCCATTTGCCACCTTTCAGCTCAATTCTGCAGTTTATCAAGTCTCCCTGCAACCTGCAACATTCTTCCACACTGTCCACCATTCCACCCACTTTAGTGTCATCTGCAAAATTACTAACCCATCCACCTATGTCTGCGTCCAAGTCATTTACAAAATTGACAAACAGCAGTGGTCCCAAAACAGATCCTTGTGGCAAACCACTAGTAACCGGACTCCAGGCTGAATATTTTCCATCAACCACCACTCGTTGCCTTCTTTCAGAAAGCCAGTTTCTAATCCAAACTGCTAAATCTCCCTCAATCCCATGCCTCCGCATTTTCTCCAATAGCCTACCATGTGGAACCTTATCAAAGGCTTTACTGAAGTCCATGTACACCACGTCAACTGCCCTACCCTCATCCACATGCTTGGTCACCTTCTCAAAAAACTCAATGAG
>JAHRHZ010000235.1:14541-93989 GCA_024137785.1 Ginglymostoma cirratum
GCTTAACAAGAGATACAATTTCTTTTGTAAACCAAGGTTCCCTTACCTTATCACTTCCTCCCTGCCTGACTGGGACATACCTAACAAGGACACGCAATATCTGTTCCTTAAACCAGCTCCACATTTCGATTGTCCCCATCCCCTCTATTTTGCTACCCCATTCTATCCCTCCTAAGTCTTGCCTAATTGCATTATAATTGCCTTTCCCCCATCTATAACTCTTGCCCAGTGGCATGTTCCTATCCCTTTCCATCGCTGAACTAAACGTAACCGAATTATGGTCACTCTCTCCAAAGTGCTCACCTACCACCAAATCAAACACTTGGCCTGGTTCATTACCAAGTACCAGATCCAGTGTGGCCTCCCCTCGTTTCGGCCCTTCGACATACTGTGTCAGGAAACCCTCCTGCACACATTGGACAAAAACTGATCCATCCGACGTACTAGAGTTGTAGCATTTCCAGTCAATGTTGGGGAAGTTAAAGTCTCCCATAATGACCACCTTGTTCCTTTCACTCCTGCCCAGAATCGTTTTGCCAATCCTCTCCTCCACATCCCTGGAACTTTGCGGAGGCCTATAAAAAACTCTCAGCTTGTCTTATAACTGTCTTACAAATATTGTTCTGATTTCTCTTCACAGATGCTGCCAGACCTGCTGAGATTTTTCAGCAAATTCTGCTTTTGTTTCTGATTTACAGTATCCGCAGTTACAGAGTCATAGAGTCATACAGGTATACAGCACGGAAACAGACGCTCCGGTTCAACTCATCCACGGCAACCAGACATCCCAAATAAATCCAATCCCATTCGCCAGCAAATGACCCATATTTCTCTAAACCTTTCCTATTCATATACCCATCCAGATGCCTTTTAAATGCTGTAATTATACCAGCCTCCACCACTTTTTCTAGCACCTCATTCCATACATACACCACGCTCTGTGTGAAAAAAGTTGCCCCTTAGGTCCCTTTTAAATCTTTCCCCTCACACCTTAAACCTCGGCCGCTCACTTTTGGATTTTTCTATCCCTGGAAAATGACCTGGTCTATTTACGCTATCCATGCCCCTCATGACTTTATAAACCTCTATAAGGGTCATCCCTCTGCCTCCAACATTCCAAAGAAAATAGCCCCAGCTGATTCAGTCTCTCCCGGTAGCTCAAGCCCTCCAATCCCTGGCAACATCCTTCTAAATATTTCTGAATCCTTTCAAGTTTCGCAACTTCCTTCCTGTAGCAGGAAGCTCAGAATTGCAAGCAGTATGACAATAGTGTCCTAAAAATGTCCTGTATAGCAGCAACATGACGTCCTAACTCATATATCCTATGCACGGACCAACAAAGGCAAGCAGACCAAGCACTTTCTTCACACCCCCCCACCCCGTCTACCTGTAACTCCAATTTCAAGGAACTATGAAACTTCACTCCAAGTTCTCCTTTATTTTGGTTTCTATAGATATTGTATTTGGAATTTATTTATGGAATGCCAATTTGTAATAAAAAAATCCTGTTCCGTTTTGTAGCTCAGTTGTTGTATTTGTCAATGAATGTTCCCTGAGACACTAAGAGTTGACACAACACACCATTTGTCTCTGTGACCTTCAGCTGCTACACGAAATATGGAATTGGATTCCTTTTTACTGAATCACCTCATCAAAACCAAATACAACTGAGAAAATATAAACCAAACCAATTTCCCAAGGACAGTTATCACAACATGACAACAAACTGAGCAACAGACAGTTCCTGTCCCCTCTCTCCAGGAGTGTCACTGTTCGTGTCCGCTCTCTCCGGGAGGTCTTGCTGTCATTGTCCCCTCTATCACTATGGGTACAAATTTACGATCTTTTCTGTCTGAGCATGTTACTCATCCTGTTCCCCGTCTCTCAGGGTCAGGGTGGGGGTGTCACACTCACCCAGATTGTCTTTTCTGATGAATGGTCTAGGCCCGAAACGTCAAGCTTTCCTGCTCCAATGACGCTGCTTGGCCTGCTATGTTTATCCAGCCCCACACCTTGTTACCCCCTACAACCAGATTGTCAGTTCCATTTACTCTCTTGTGAAATGGGTAATCCCTGCTTCCCTAAACTGAGCCGTGTGTCAGAGCCTGGCACAGCTCACCCTTCATCTCAATCAGATCACAGGGTCTAAGGTTGGTCAGTACAGTCTGGACCCAGAACAACAACACTGACTGACTGGATACAACCCAGATCAAGTCACAATGAGACTGATATTGACCTTCACACTCAAAGCCCACCAAGGAGCTGGTCATTTGTCTCAATGTTACCACAGAGTCAGTTCTCTCAGAAATTCATGATTCATTCTGCATTTTAAACAGGGGAGCGATGCTGTGAAGGGAAAAGGTGGGAAGGTATGGAGAGGAAACAAGGAGGAGAGAGAATTGTATTTCTATTACACCGTCCATGAGCTCAGGATGCTTGAAGATGTTTTACAGCCAATGGAATATTCCGAAGTCTAGCCGTTGTTGCAATGTGGGAACTGGGACAGCCCATTTACTCTCAGCAGTCTCCCACAGTAACAGCGAACTATTGACCAGGGCATCGGGGGTAGGACCCCGGAGTGGAGAATGGGACAGGCTGGCAAACTAAACCCAAGCAGCCAGTGAGTTCTGAGTATTGGGCTGTGTGGGAGGGAGATGCTAAAGGAAAGGGGCTTCATGGAATTCATTCACAGGATATGGGGGCACTGGCTGTGCCAGCATTTAATACCAGTCCCTGTTGGCCCTTGGTGAAGTTGGTGGTGAGCTGCCTTCTTGAACTGCTGCAGGCTATGTCCTGTAGACAGACCCACAATGCCCTTGGGGAGGGAATTCCAGCATTTTGACCCAGCGTCAGTGAAGGAACGGCGACATATTTGCAAGTCAGGATGGTGAGTGGCCTGGAGGGGAACTTGCAGGGAGTGGTGTTCCCATGTGTCCGCTGCCCTTGTCCTACTATATGGAAGTGGCGGTGGGTTTGGAAGGTGTTATCTTAAGGAAGCTTAGTGAGCGGGTATTGGTGGTACAGCTGTCTGAAAATGATCACCTCTCTACAGCCAGTGGTCACTCCCTTTCCTTTTATATCAGTGAGACCTGTCAATAAATAACTCCTGGTCAGTCATATCAACGACAACAACTTGTATTGATGTACCATTTTTAATATATTAACCATTCAAAAGGTGAGCACGTACAGTGTTTGCGTTGATGACCAAAAGGAGCCAAAGAGCTCGTTCTATGCAGTGAGAGGGGTTTGTGGAGGAAATTCCCGTGTTGAGGGCTTGGGCGACTGAAGGCACAGTTGCCAGCCATGAGGTGGAAGGCCAGATTGGAGAGTTTTGGAGATAAGGTAGGGTTTGTGGACAACCGTGTGGTCCATTGCATCGCCTCCGCCTGCGGGAGACAGGGGAGAGGAATCGGGAGGCTAGGCAAGGCACATCATTTGGAAGCACCACCCAGAGACTGGAGGCTGTACTGCAGGCAGGCTCCAAACCAGTTCTGCTGTGAGGGAATGAGACTGAAGCACACAAGAACATGAGAAATGGAAGCAGGCGGAGGCTCCCAATGCCAGTCTATACTTTCTTAAATACAGGAACCAAAATTGTACACAGTACTCCCAGTGCAGACTCACTAACTCACTTTACAATTATAACAAGATTTCTACATTTTTAAATTCCAACCCCCTGCAATAAAGGTTAAAATTACATTTTCCCTGTGACTGGGGAGTGAGGGGGAGACCCAGGCCCAGGCCCCTGTGACTGGGGAGTGTGGGGGAGCCCCGTCGATGATGGTGGATGGGGTGAGTGGGGGCAGCCAGGCTCTGAGCCTGTGACTGGAGACTTTGCAGCATTCAGCAGGTTAATATATTGCCCACTGGTTGAGTGAATGGATCTGTGTGGATTTGATCTGAGCAGTGGGACAATCGGAGGTTGCAGGAGACCAGCTTGTGCCTGGAGCAGGAGAACGATGACTTGGCTCATGAGCATGTGAGCAGCAAGATCGGCCTGAGGTGTGACCTGGATCAGGTAAGGAACATCGCTGCTCTTCACTCTCTGATCCAAGATCCCATATCAAACCAGAACCTTGTGTTTGTGTAGCGCCTTTCACAATCTCCAGTAGCTTGGAGGGAGTCCTGTACTCGGTCCCTCACACTTTGTCCACCTTCCCCACTCAGGGTGAAGACAAGACAGAAGTCCTCAACAATGAGCTCCTCCAAACCAAACAGAGGCTGGTGGAGACTGAAGATGAGAAAAGGAGACAGGAGGAGGAGTCAATGCAGGGTCCGAGAGGACAGGGAGAGGTGGGGCTTTTGGAGGGGTAAGGGGTGAGGGAGACCCCTGACCCCGGGGGTGGGGGTAGAGGCCTCGTCTGTGTGATTATTGTTAGCTGCTGATTGAGACTCTCGTTCTGATCTTTGCTTTCCCACTGTTGCAGAATAAGGAGGTTTCTCACAGGGAGTCAGAGAAAGCTCATTGTGAAGTCTGCAAGACAAGTGCCATCATTTTGGAATACAAACAGGTCCGGACACTGTGACCTGCTGCATATTTCCGAGGAGATGGACACTGAGAAGATTGTGTTGAAACGAACGGTGCATCGGGTGGCTGGATATTTCAGGATCTGACTGTGGGATTTGTCTCTCATTCCTTTCATAATGTCAGTGGAGGTGATCATCCTACAGCAGCCGTACACTGCTGGGGCACGTCTTCCTGGTTTCCTGTGACTGATGACACACTCTGAGGTTTCATCTTTAGTTTAATCTTCATGTGAAACTCTACTGCAGCTTTAAGACATTCGAGTTGATAATTCCCAGATTCCCTCAGCTGCTTTGACCACTGTCCCTGCTGACTGCTCTTTGTTAAAAGTAGTTTCAGAGCAAAGACATTTTACTGTCACTTCCTCTTGAGGCTTATACCTGCTGCTGCATTTGCATAGCGCAAATCCTTCACTTATCACCAACAGCTATTGACCAGTAACTCACTGGAAAGTACCAGCTGCTTTCTCCTAACCTTCTCTCCCAGCAAGAGCTCCCTTTAGTAAGTGTCCTCTAGTCAAGTCCTACCCCCTGACCAGCACAGGGACCCTGAGCAAGCATTCTGTCTTATCCTTTTTCTGCAGGCAGGCACAGAGGTGTCCGGTACATGAATCACAAAATTAATACACAACGTTAGCAAATGATGAGGAAGGTAGATGGAGTGTTGGTGTTTATTGAAAAGGGCTGTTGATGAGGTCTCATGTGGAGACCTGTGTATACTTTTGGTCTCTTTTAAGGAAGAGTATCAAGGGCTGTGGGGGAAAAGGCAGGAAAATGGAGTTGAAGATCATCAGATTAAACCATAATCTCATTGAATCAGGGAGCAAATGTGATGGGCTGAATGAGTTAATACAGCTCCTGTATTTTATGACTTAATTATCGCAGAATTTGTTCAGAGACCATTCACTGAACTCATTCCTGGGATGACGGAGTCATCCTCTGAGGAAAGGTTGGAAGTGCTGTACACATTGGAGATTAGAGAAGGAAAGATGATCCCATTGAAACACATTGGTTCCTGAGGGATAAAGACGAGACACTGAGAGGCTTTCTGACAGGATCTCCCTGCCTGAGGCTTTGTTTCCCCGTAGATACCCTGTCTCTGGGTTGTCCTGATGGATTATTTCCCAGTGACATAATTGTTTCCTTTCTCTGCATTTCCCAGGATCTGGAGCATCATCGGGAAGTTTTCCTCAATGGGATCCAAGGACAAGAAATTGCCCTGCTCAGGGCCAGCTGCCCAACTCTTTGTACATTCAAGTCCTTCCTCATTCAGGAATGCAATCTGACAGATCGTTGGTTTGTGTATTGTAGAACAAGAAATGTTATATTTTATAATCAGCACCTTCTTGTCATTTTCATTGGAAGCCGTTGTTGTTTGGGCATCTCATTGATTTAATACTGTGAGTGGGTTCATGCTACAGGCACTGGGAAGGATGAAGGGCTGTCAGAAATCCAGAGTTTGCTGATTCATCACCTTGACCAGGCGAACTGATAAGTGTTCTGGGGAAAGGTCAGTGGACCTGAAATGCTTACTGATTTCTCTTCACAGATACTGAAATTATCTATCTTGTTTCTTTAACTTTCAAACAGGATCGATATTCAACGTTGTTAAAATTTGGGGAAATTTTATGTTTAACTTGCAGCAGCCTGTTGTCCCAGGGAACAGGTTCGTGTTGTTGGTCTGATCATCTGTAATGCCAGCTGCTCCCAATTGCTCGCCCTTTTAAAACCATCTCTTGGGGCAGCTTATATTTGTAAAAATTGTCTTTTCAAAAATAAACTAACTCACTGATGTTGGTCTACCTGTGCTCTGTGCTCGTGCTATACTGCTGGCCCTTCAGCTAGATGTACAGGAAGATCCCAATTCTTTCCCTTTCACCTCAAACCATTTGATTGGTGTTAATGTGACCACATCCTGGACAGAAGTGGGATCGTCAGTCAGTGATTGCACTCTGTCCTGTAAATCTCAGTTACAGACACATTGATCCCGTTGTTCCAGGTTTAACTGGAATATGGGAACAGGGGCCAGGATATGATCACAACTTGTCCTGACACAGCACACTCCCTCCCTTCCCCTCCTCAAAACAAATCTGAAATCACCAACTGGGTTTCACACTGAGATCGAATTCAAGGAGGGATGACATGCTGCAAAGCTGAGATACACACCCACAGACATTCTGAGTGGCAGCCACTCATAGACTCAACTGCACACATCTGCAGACAGTACTACGTATCAGCCACACACACACTCAAATACACACAGCTACAGACAGCACTGCGTTTCAGCCACACACACACTCAACTACACACAGCTACAGACAGTACTGCGTATCAGCCACACACACACTCAACTACGCACAGCTACAGACAGTACTACGAATCAGCCACACACACACTCAAATATACACAGCTACAGACAGTACTGCGTATCGGCCACACACACACGCAACTACACACAGCTACAAACGGTACTGCGTATCAGCCACACACACACGCAACTACACACAGCTACAAACAGTACTGCGTATCCGCCACACACACACTCAACTATGACACGAAGATGACACGAAGATTGGGGGAGTAGCATAAAGCATAGGGGATTGTCAAAGAATACAGGAGAATATAGATAGACTGGAGAGTTGGGCGGAGAAGTGGCAGATGGAGTTCAATCCGGGCAAGTGTGAGGTGATGCATTTTGGGAGGTCTAATTCTGGAGCGAACTATAATGTAAACGGAAGAGCCTTGGGAAAAGTTGATGAGCAGAGAGATCTGGGAGTTCAGGTCCATTGTACCCTGAAGGTGGCTGCACAGGTGGATAGAGTGGTCAAGAAGGCATATGGTATGCTTGCCTTCATCGGACGGGGTATTGAGTATAAGAGCTGGCAGGTCATGTTAAAATTGTACAAGACTTTGGTTCGGCCGCAATTAGAATACTGTGTACAGTTCTGGTCGCCACATTACCAAAAGGATGTGGAAGCTTTGGAGAGGGTACAGAGAAGGTTTACGAGGATGTTGCCTGGTATGGAAGGTGCTAGCTATGAAGAGAGGTTGAGTAGGTTAGGATTGTTTTCATTAGAAAAAAGGAGATTGAGGGGGGACCTGATTGAGGTCTTCAAAATCATGAAGGGTATAGACAGGGTTGATAGAGATAAGCTTTTTCCCAGGGTGAGGGATTCAATAACGAGGGGTCACGCGTTCAAGTTGAGAGGAGAAAAGTTTAAGGGGGATACACGCGGAAAGTACTTTACACAGAGGGTGGTAGGTGCCTGGAACGCGTTGCCAGCAGAGGTAGTAGAGGCAGGCACGGTAGATTCATTTAAGGTGCGTCTAGACAGATTCATGAGTAGGTGAGGAGCAGAGGGATACAGATCCTTAGGAATTGGGCGATAGTTTTAGACAGTGGATTTGGATCGGCACAGGCTTGGAGGGCCGAAGGGCCTGTTCCTGGGCTGTAAGTTTTCTTTGTTCTTTGTTCTTTAACTACACACAGCTACAAACAGTACTGCGTATCCGCCACACCCACACTCAAATACACACAGCTACAGACAGTACTGCGTATCAGCCACACACACACTCAAACACACACACCTACAGACAGTACTGCGCATCAGCCACACACACACACACACACACACCTACAGATAGTACTGAGTAACAGTCACATACAGTGTCAGAGACACAGTGAAATACAGCGCTGGGTAACAGTTGCACTCATCCTCAGAGACACCTGCAGAGTTTACTGGAAAACAGTCACATACACACAGATACACAGCTACAGACAGGACTTGGAAAAAACCACATTGACACACATGGGTACACACCAATAGACAGCACTAAATGAAATACCTGCTCTCAGAAAGATACACTGACAGAACACTGAGACACACATCCACACTGAGAAATATACCAATACACAGTATCGGGAAACAGTTACATCCACACTCTCAGATATACCTACATATAGCATTGGATAACAGCCATACCCACACTGACAGACACACTGACAGACTGCATTGGGTAACAGTCATACCCACACTGACCGATATACAGGCAGACTGCATTGGGTAACAGTCATACCCACACTGACCAATATACAGGCAGACTGCATTGGGTAACAGTTACACCCACACTGACCGATATACAGTCAGACTGCATTGGGTAACAGTGGTCGGTGGTGTAGCAGTTGGTGAGCCTGGGAGCGACTTCACCCAGTGCGGGTGAATGTGTGCCCAGCATGGGGGAAGGTGAGCCCTCACAAGGAAAGCCACTGTGGAGCTAATGCAGGCCCAAGGCTTAAGGCAGGACAATAATATTTAACTTTTAACTTTCTTTCTTTGCATTTCTACATTTTACTAGGAATAACTACTGGTGAATGTTATAACTGAATTCTTTATTTTTCTATTTTGATAGTTAAGATTTTGTAAACAGCTCCTTTTGTACTGAAGATGGATTTGGGAATGGTGACCTTGTACACTTTTCCCTGTACTCCTGTACCTCTGTACTTGAGTACATGTTACAGTAAAACCTAATTCTAAATCTAAAATGTATGCTGTGCGATCCTGACTGATCCCTTCTCTGAACTAAGACCTCAGTCAGTTCAGTTTTGAGCTGTCACTGTGAGAAACAGGCGAAGATGGGAGAAATGAACATGCCAATTGCAGCCTCCAGCATCTGGGATTGGCCTAAACTCATTTCAAACGTTACCCAGCAGAGACTGCACAGTACGATCCCACCAGCTGGGTCTGGACCAAAACAATGAAGAGTAAATGCCTCAGATTGTAATGATTAGGTCCTAGCAGTTTCCAGTTTCCATTCTGTTTGGAATCTTGGAAACGCAACAGATTCTAGATGAAAGGGATGATTTGAAAATGATTGATGTTAGGATCTAAATTCAAATTCACCAATCAGAGCAATCCTTTGCTGAAATAGAGCCATTCAGCTGAGGGGAGGTGTGGTCAATTCTCAAAGCATTCAGAGACAGAGACTGAACCTTCTTCATCTTTATTCCCTTTTCCAGATTGATATTGACAGAAAAAACACTGCAATTAACAGCCCAGACAGAGGAAGCTGCACAAATTCACAGCCACGATGGAGCTTGAGGAAAACACTTGTGGAGATTTTCTCAATAACACGAGAATCCTGCCCCTTTAAACAGTGACAAAACCTTAAATTGAAACTGACGGCTGAGCAGGAAGGAGGTCTGGTTCGCTGAAGCAGAGACTTCTGAGGTTCACATTGTTTTTGTACAGCTGACAGTATTCTGCATCTTTGAGAGGTTTTACTTGACATCACAAGTCAACACTTTCCCCATCAAACACGCCCAGGACAGCAATAGCATGGTGTTAAATACAGAATAAAGCTCCCTCTACACTGTCCCAATGACCTGCCATAACCCCTGAACCTCAGAAGTCGCCGAGCCAGTCCCAAGAAGGAAGAGAGTTGAAATTCTGTGCTGACAATGACCTTTGTCCTGCTAGCTCAGCCCTGTTCTATTTAAAGTTGTGTCTACTCTGTGGACTGTCTCAAACACGCTACACACATTCTGATCTCCTGATGCTCTTGATGAGGGGAGAGGAGAGGGTGACGTGGGTGAGGGCACAGGAGAAGCGAGCGTTGGACTCCCAGTCAGAGGCAGAGAGGGTCAGCAGGCTGCTGACACTGTAGGTGCTGTCCGAAGCGCGCAGGTAGTTGCTGGTCTGAACCCCGTCCGAAATGACTGCACCGTCCTTCTTCCACTGCACCTCCAGCTCTTCGGGAAAGAAGTGCTTGGCAACGCAAACCAGGGTGGCAGTGCCATTGTCCTGGACTTGCTCCGGGGAGGGGGGCAGCAGGGTCAGCTTGGGCTGAGACATCTCACGGCCTGAATGACAAGAGCAGCAATTTTAATTCCTGCCATTCAAAGAGAATTCAATTTACCAAACATTGATATGTAAAATAATCCATCTGAACATTTGCAACCAATAGACAACAAACCGAACAAAAGAGTGAATGTACATTAAAATTCCTTTTTGATGGTTGATATTGGATACCCCCACCCAGAGTAAATTCTGTGCCCTCACCACCCTCAGCGCTTCCTCCAAGTGCTGTTCAAACTGGAGGAGAGACTGATTTATCAGCCGAGGAAGACTAGTACGTGGTAATCAGTGGGAGGTTTCACAGAATCATACAGTACTGAAAAGCCCATTCGTCCCATCAAGTCTGTACCATGAACGCTGCACTAAATCTGCTCTCCACCCACTTTCTATAACTGGGCCGATAACATTGAATGTTGCGATATTTCCGTGGCACATTCAAGTACGTTAGAACAGTTGTGGAATTACCCACCTGTTCCCTTCCCAGACAGTGTATGCCACTCCACAGCACTGGGTGAAAAAGCCTCAACCTTCTCTGTTCCAAAGAAAACAACCTGAGCTTATCCAGTCCCTCTTCGTCACTGAAACCTTCCATCCCAGGGAACATCCTGGTGAATCTCCTCTGCACCCCCTCCAGTACAATCACATCTTTCCTATAGTGTGGTGGTCAGAACTGCAGACAGTGCTTCAGCTGTGGCTTAACTAAGGTCCTGTACAGCTCCAACATACCCTCCTTGCTCTTATAATCTATATCTGAAATGATAAAGATGTGTGTCCCATATGCCTTCATAGCTGCCCTCTAAACCTGCTCTGGCACTTTCAAGGATCTATGGACAATCATCCCAAGATCCTACTGTTACTCTGAGATTCCTAGTGTCCTGACATTCATTGAGTACTCCCTTGTCTTGTTATTTCCTCTAAAGTGCCTCACCTCACATTTATCAGGCTTATATTCCAGCTGCCTCTGATATGCCCATCTGACCAATCCAGTTATATCCTCCTGTAACATAAAACCTTCTTCCTCACGTTCAAACTTCCGGCCAATGTTCATATCATCCACAAACTCAGTTATCCTCCCCTCCCCCATTCTCATCGACATTGTTCCTATATATCACAGTGAGGGAGCCAGCACTGACCGCTGTGACATCCCAATGCACACTGGGCCCAGTCACACAAACAGCCTTCTCCCGTCATCCTCTGTTACCAGTCACGAAGCCAACTTTGGATACAACTTGCTAACTTATACCTCATGGGCCTTTACCTTCTTTATCCGCCTCCCAAGTGGGACCTTGCAAAGGCCTTGTTGGAATCCACATAACCTACATCAACTGCACCCCCCGTCACCTACAAAACTGGTCACCTCCTCGACAAAATCCCACCAGACTTAGTGGCCATGACCTCCCTCTGAAAAAGCCGCGTTGACTATCCCTGAAATGGAGATTCATTCCACCTTCAGAATTTTCTCCAATCACATTCCTAACAGTGATGTGAGACTCACTGGTTTCCTTGACCATGTTTGACCTGATGCCATGAGACATTGTCCAGAGTCAATGTTGGGGACTCCCAGAGTCATTCCTTCCCGACTGTATCCCACTGTGTCACCACCTCTGTTGGGTTTGTCCCGCTGGTGAGACAGGACATACCCAGGGATGGTGATGGCGGTGTCTAGGACCTTGTCTGTAAGGTCCGATGCTGTGAGTATGACTGTGTCAGGCTATTGTTTGACTTCTCTATGAATTTGGCACTAGGACCTAGATGTTAGTAAGGATGGCAGAGCAGGGTAGACAGTGTGGTGTTTGATGGTGTTTCCGATGCCAAGGTCGATGCCAGGTGGATCGTCCGATTTCATTCAATTTTTGAGAGTTTTTGGTGATTTTTACAACGGAGCAGCTCGCTCGGCCATTTCAGAGGGTGGTTAAGAGTCAGCCACGCTTCTGTGGGTCTGGAGTCACATGTAGGTCAGACCAGGTAAGGATGGCGGATTTACTTCCCTGAGGGACATCATCCTTTATCTCAATATGTCTTTAACAAACCTCTGATCACTCACAGATCAGGAGCCACTATTTAAGAAAGGAAAAGTCAGGGAATTATAGAGCGGTGTACCTGACATTGATGGTGGGAAAGTTGTTGGAGACAATCCTGAGGGCAGGATTTACATGTGTTTGGAAAGGCATGGACTAATCAGGGATAGTCAACATTGCTTTGTAAGTGGGAAATCGTGTCTCACTAACTTGATTAGTTTTTTGTAGGAGGAATGAAGTAGATTGATGAGGGCAGAGCAGTGGACGTGACCTATATGGAGCTCAGTAAGGCATTCAGAAAGTTTCCTCACGGTAAGTCTGCATAGCGAGGTTAGAGGACATGGAATACAGGGTGAACCAACTCTTTGGAGATGGAACTGGCTCGAAGGTATAAAACAGAGAATGGTGGTGGAGTGGTCTTTTCAAACTAGAGCACTGTGACCAGCGGTATGCCACAAGAATCGGTGCTGGGTCCACGGCTTCTCATCATTTATATAAATGATTTGGATGTGAACATAAGAGGAATAATTCGTAAATTTGTAGATGGCACCAAAATTGGAGGTATAGTGGACAGCGAAGAAGGTTACCTCAGAGTACAAGGGGATCTTGTACAGAAGGGCCAATGGGCTGAGGAGAGTTAGATGGAATTTTATTTAGATAAATGTGATTTGCTGCATTTTGGAAAGGCAAATCAGAGCAGGACTTATACTCTGAATGGTAAGGTCCTGGGGTGTGCTGTTGAACAAAGAAGCCTTGGAGTGCAGGTTCATTTTTCCTTGGAAGTGGAGTCATGGGTGGCTCGGATAGTGAAGACAGTGTTTGGTACGCTTCCCCTTATGAGGAAGGGGATTGGGTATATATTTGGATCATATTTGGTCATTTTCAAGCTGTATAGCACATTGGTTAGGCCACTATTGGAATACAATGGGCAATTATGGTCTCCTTGCTATAACAAGGGTGTTGTGAAACTTAACAATGCTTCGGTAAGATTTATAAGGTTGTTGCCAGGTTTGCAGAGATTGATCTATCGGGAGAAGCTGAAAAGGCTGGGGCTAATATCCCTGGGGCGTCAATGGCTCAGGTGTGACCTTATTGAGGTTTATGAAATAAACATGAACATGGATAGGATAAACTGGTAATGTCTTTTCCCAGAGGCACGTTTGTTAAAAACTAGAGGGCATTGGAGTAAGGTGAGAGGGGAAATATTTAAAAGGTACCTTTGGGGTAACATTTTCACGCAGAGGGTAGTGCGTGTATGGAATGAGTTGCCAAAGGAAGTGGTGGAATCTGGATCAATTACAGAATTTAAAAGCCATCTGAATGGGTAGATGAATAGGAAGGATTTAGAGGGATATGGGCATAATGCTGGCAAATGGCACTAGATTTATCTAGGATATGGGACAGCATAGATGAGTTGTGCCGAAGGGTCTGTTTCAGTGCTGTACTTCATCTCTGTGACTCTATAACTCGATAACTTTACCTAAGAAACTTGGAGCAGACATGGATCAACATACTTCAGGAAGGGTGCCCGTGTAGGAGGTTCTAGATTTCATTTCAAACCTTGCTGCCCAACACTGGGCTGATGTCAAGGGTGAGGCTGCAATGAGTCTCAGTGTCTCGGGGTCAGGCGGGGTCACTGCTCCTAATGACCCTGTGACCCCTGGAAGGTGAGATCATATAGACAATGGTTGGAGGTCAGTATCAGGAGGCTCTGACCTCAAAAAGAACTTGCATTTATTTAGCACCCATCCCCAACTCAGGATGAATTTTGCCCCTCACTTCTGATTATGCACAGGAACATCATACAGAACTTCTATAATGAGCAGGGAATCAGATTTTTAGGGATGTTGATTAACAAATAAAGATTGACCTGGACACCTGGGAGACCTGTCCTACTCCTCTAATAGTGCCTTGGCATCACTTTTTGCCCCCGAGAGGGCAGATATCAGATCGTGCCAACTGAAAGACAGTCCCAGAGATAAAAGGTACTGCAGATGCTGGAGAATCCGAGATAACAAGCATGGGGCTGGATGAGCACAGCAGGTCAAGCAGCATCATAGGAGCAGGAAAACTTGACGTTTCGGGCCTAAACTCTTCATCAGAAATGGGGGAGGGGAAGAGGGGTCTGAAATAAATAGGGAGAGAGGGGGAGGCGGATAGAGGATGGATAGAGGAGAGGATAGGTGGAGAGGAGGCAGACAAGTCGAAGAGGCGGGGATGGAGCCAGTAAAGGTGAGTGTAGGTAGGGGGGTAGGGAGGAGAAAGGTCAGTCCAGGGAGGACGGATAGGTCAAGGGGGCGGGATGATGTTAGTAGACAGGAGATGGGGGTGTGGCTTGAGGTGAGAGGAAAAACAGGTTAGGGAGGTGGAGATGAGCTGGGCTGGTTTTGGGATGCGGTTGGGGGAGGGGAGTGTGGAGCGGACAAGGGAGTCACGGAGGGAGTGGTCCCTCCGGAAGGCAGATAAGGGTGGGGAGGGAAAGATGTCTTTGGTGGTGGGGTCTGACTGCAGATGGCGGAAGTGTCGGAGGATGATGCGTTGGATCCGGAGGTTGGTGGGGTGGTATGTGAGGATGAGGGGGATTCTTTTTTGTTTATTGTTGCGGGTACGGGGCGTGAGGGATGTGTTCCGGGAAATGCGGGAGACACGGTCGAGGGCGTTCTCGACCACTGTGGGGGTGATGTTGCGGTCCTTGAAGAATGAGGACATTTGAGATGTGTGGGAAAATCTCCCCTCCCCCAACCGCAAACCAAAACCAGCCCAGCTCATCTCCACCTCCCTGACCTGTTTTTCCTCTCACCCCAAGCCACACCCCCATCTCCTATCTACTAACATCATCCCGCCCCCTTGACCTGTCCGTCCTCCCGGGACTGACCTATCTCCTCCCTACCCCCCACCTACACTCACCTTTACTGGCTCCATCCATGCCTCTTCGACTTGTCTGCCTCCTCTCCACCTATCCTCTCCTCTATCCATCCTCTATCCGCTTCCACCTCTCTCCCTATTTATTTCAGAACCCTTTTCCCCTCCCCCATTTCTGATGAAGGGTTTAGGCCCGAAACGTCAAGTTTTCCTGCTCCTATGATGCTGCTTGACCTGCTGTGCTCATCCAGCCCCATGCTTGAAAGACAGTCCCTCTGACTTTGCAGGGGTCCCTCAGTAGTGACCCTCTAACAGTACAGCACTCCCACAGCACAGACCCTCTGAAAGTGCGGTGCTCCCTCATTACTGACCCTGTGACAGTTCCGCGGTCCCTCAGTACTGACCCTCTGACAGTGCGGCACTCCCTCAGCACTGACCATCTGACAGTGCGGCCCTCCCTCAGCACTGACCCTCCCACAGCACATTACACACTCAGTACTGACCCTCCGACAGTATAGCTTACCCTCTGTACTGACCCTTCAAACATGCAGCACTCCCTCAGTTCTGACCCTTCGATAGTGTAGAGTTCCCTCAGGACTGGCCCTCTGACAGTGCAGCACTCCCAGAGTACTGACCTTCTGACAGTGCGGCACTCCCTCAATACTGACCCTCTGAAATGCGGCGCTTCCTCAGTACTGACCCTCTGACAGTGCAGCACTCCCTGAGTACTGACCCTCTGACAGTGCAGCACTCCCTCAGTGCTGATCTTGCGAAAGTGCGGCGCTTCCTCAGTACTGACCCTCTGACAGTGCAGCACTCCCTGAGTACTGACCCTCTGACAGTGCAGCACTCCCTCAGTTCTGACCCACTGACACAGCAGCACTTCCTCGCCACTGACATTCTGACAGTGCGGCACTCCCTCAGTACAACGCTGCACTGTCAATCTGGAATAGATTCTCAGGACACAGAATGAGAGAGTCACTACAATGTGGAAGCCAGCTATTCGACCTGTCAAGTTCACACCAACCTTCGGAAGAGAATCCCACCCAGATCCACCACCTTTACATATCCTTGTAGCGCTACATTTCCGATGGCTAATCCACCGAGCCTGCAGTCTATAGAGTGGGATGTGAGGCCATAACGTTGTGATTCTGAGGGGACAGTGCTCCCTGCTGAGGTCTGGCTGACACCTCCTTGTCCAATAGCCTGCCATGACACCCACCTCCCGGCTCACACCTGGAGGAATGAGGTCCCTTGGGGAGGCTGGTGCGGTTCCCCAGCCAGAAGCGGTGCTTTCAGGAGAGAGATGAGAAGCACGTGATGGGGACGGGAGTGGAGTTTGATATTTAGAGGGGATTGCTGTTTATCCAAAGAAAAGAAAGACTACTATTTCTGTTGAGCATTTCACACGTTATATTCTCCCAAAGATATTTACAGACAGTGAGGACCTTGTCTGAAAACCAGTCACTGTTGCAATGTCTGGAACATGGCAGCCATTTTGTACACGGCAAGATCCCAGATGCAGCAATGAGACCACTTTGCGTTTTTAGTGATGTTGGCTCAGGGATATACTCGGCCTGAACTCGACCCAAAGAGAAAGCAAATGGGAGCTTCCCCAAAACTCTGGAACACTGAAAACACTGGATTGTGAGCCCTGTTGTAGCTGTTTGTCATCAGAACTTTGTCAAGAGATAACCATGGAGTGGAGACAGTGTACATCCTGTTCCATGTGGGATCTTCAGGATGCTTCCCGGCTCCTGGAATACCATGCGTGCAGGAAGTGTGGCCAGTGACAGCAGTTGGAGCACTGGGTTTTGTAGCTAGAGCAGCAGCTGGTGTCAGTGTGGAGAGCCTGTGAGGTTGAGAGATCTGTGGAGAGCACCATTCTAGGTGTGGTCACTCCGCAGCTTCAGAGTATGTAGAGACAGGGGGAATGGGGAAGCAGCAGTCAGTTCAAAAGGACAAGGCAGCTAGTACAGGAGTCCCCTGAGTATATCCCACTCTCCAACCAGAATTCAGTTCGCAATCCTGATGGGAATGATTGTTCATCTGGGGAATGCAGCCAGACCCAAGCCCATGGCACCACAGTTGGCTCAGCTGTCCGGGGGTGGGGTGAGGGGCACAAGGAAGACTGGAAGAGCGATAGTGAGACGGGATTCGAGAGCGAAAGCAATCGATAGGTGTTTCTGGAGCTGCAGATGGGAATCCAGGATGGTGTGCTGTCTCCCTGGTGCCAGGGTCGAGGATGTCACTGAGCAGCTGCCGAGCACCATGAGGGGAGAGGGGGAACAGTGAGCAGTCACGGTCCACATCAGTCCCAGTGACAGAGGGAGAAAAGGGATGTGGTCCTGCAGTCAAATTTTAGGGAGATCGGCAGGGAATTAGCAGCAAGAGCTAAAAACTATGAATTTCTGGATTACTCCCAGTGCCCCACAAAAGAGGGAACAGGAACAGGAGGGTAAGAGAGGTGAATGTTGGTCTGGAAAGAGGGCCCAGGAGGGAGGCCTTTAGATTCATGGGACATTGGGACTGGCTCTGGGGGATGTGGGACCTGGACAGACCAGACGGGTTACTCCTGAACAGAGCTGGGTCTGATTTCCTTGTGGGGTGATTTTCTAGTGCTGTTGGAGAGGGTTTAAACTAACTTGGCAGGGCTGTGGGAACCAAGAGGGAATATCAGAGAGGTGCAGTCTATAGGTTACCAACCATTGGGAAGGATGGAGAGGAACAAATCTGCAACGAATTTGCAGAGAGGTGCAGACATTATAGAGTCATTATAATGGAGGACTTTAATTATCTGAATATAGATTGGGATAGTCACAGTGCGAAGGGCAGAAAGGTGCCAGAGTTTTGAGTGTGTTCAGGGGAATTTTCTCCAGCTGTGTGTTTCCAGTCCAATGAGAAAGGTGGATCTTCTAGATCTGGATCTTGGGAATAAGGAGGCCAAAATAGATCAAGTGTCAGTGAGAGGACATTTAGGGAAGAGTGATCATTGTACCACAAGGTTTAGGGAGACAGTGGAAAAGGACAAAGGACAACCCAGGGTCAAAATGACTCACTCGGAGAACGCCGACTTCAATGTGGTAAGGACATAGCAGATCTGAACCAACTGGGGTCAAATGTTGGCAGGGACATCCTGAGGTAAATATTAGGAGAGATAGACCTGGGAGAGTTGAGGTATAGTTGAGGGAGGGGAATCAGTTCCTGAGCTCTTTTGAGGGCAAAAGTGGCATAATTATGGTAACTAAGAAAAGGGCAGAAGAGGAACCAGGGAGAGAATACGCACCTTTAAAGTTGAACAAGGCCACCTATGTATGGAGCCACAGGAAATGGGTGAGTTCCTAAATGGATATTTCGCATCAGCATTTATCATGGAGAAAGACATGGAAGGTTGTGAACTCAGTAAGTAAATACTAATGTATTGACAAGAATCCACATTACGGCAGGGGATTTCTTAAAATGCATAAATGTAGGTAAACCTCCGGGACCTGATCAAATGTATCCCAGGGCATTGAGGGAAGCTATGGAAGAGATTGATGTGTCCGTTGCTGAAATATTTGTATCATCGACAGCCACAAGTGAGGTTCTGACAGACTCAATAGTGGCTAATGTTGGTCCATTATTTAAGGAAAAGCCAAGGAACTGCAGGCCGGTGAGCCTAACGTCAGTGGTGGATACATTGTTGAAGGAGATTCTGAAAGATAGGATCTACATGCATTTGGAAAGGCAAGGGCTGATTTGGGAGAGTTGGCACGGTTTTGTCTCTTGCAAGTCAAACCACTGTTGTTTATCATTTGGTTAAATGATTTAGATGAAGAGAACGGAGGGATTATTAGGAAGTTTGCAGATGGCACCAAAATTGTTGGCATAGTGGACAGTGAAGAAAGTTATCTCAAAGGACAAAGGGACATTGATTAACTGATCTAGCAGACAGAGGAATGGCAGATGGAGTTGCATACAGATAAATACAAGGTGCTACATTTTGGTAAGACACAGGAGATGTGTGAGATCCTAAACAAATATTTTGCATCAGTATTTGCTGTCGAGAAGGGCATGGAAGCTAGGGACCTTGGGAAAATAATGATGTCTTGAAAATAGTTCATATCATAGAAGAGGAGTTGCTGGACGTCTTAAACAACATAAAGGTAGGTAAATCCCTGAGACCTGATCATGTGTATCCCAGAAATTTTTGGGAAGCTAGGGAAGAGATTGCTAGGCCCTTTGCTGAGATATTTGTGCCATCAACAGCCACAAGTGAGGTGCTGGAGAACTGGAGATGCTGGCTAATGTTGTGTGATTATTTAAGAAAGGCTGTGTGGGAAATACGGGGAACTGTAGACCGGTGAGCCTGACGTCAGTGTTGGCTAAGTTGTTGGAAGGGATTCTGAGGGATAGGATTGACATGCATTTGGAAAGGCAAGAACTGATTAGGGATAATCAACATGGCTTTTGCGTGGGAAATGTGTCTCACTAACTTGATTGAAGTTCTTTGAAGAGGTGACAAAGAGAATTGATGAAGGCAGAACATTAGACATTGTCTATATGGAATTCAGCAAAATATTTGATATGGTTCCACATGGTAGATTAGTTATAAATTTAGATGACATGGGATTCAGAGGGAGCTAGCCAGTTAGATGCAAAATTGGCTTGAAGATGGGAGACTGAGAGTGGTGGCAGAAGGTTGCTTTTTGGACTGAAGGTCTGTAACCAAATGTGTGCCACAAAGATTGGTGCTATGTCTACTGCTTTTTGTCCTTTAAATAAATCATACAGTTGTTCAATTTACAGATGAAAGCAAAATGTGGCACAGTGGATAATGTAGAATGTTCTTTATTATTTAACAGATGAGAACATTGATGGGTATGCAGCATTTATTGTCCATCATTAACTGCCCAGAGGGCAGTTAAGAATCAGCAACATTGGTGTGGGTCTGGAGTCACATGTAGGCCAGACCAGGTCAGGATGACAATTTCTTTCCCTAAAGGACATGAGTGAATCAGGTTTTTTTTTTCTGACAATTGACAATGGATTCATGGTCATCATTAGGTTTTAATTCCAGATATTTACTGAATTCTGATTCCACCATTTGCCATGACAGAATTCGAACCTGGGTACCCAGAATGTTATCCTGAAGCCTGGATTAACTATCCAGCAATAATACTACTAAACCATTGCGTACCCCATGTCAGAGTACAACGGGGGCAGACCAGATGGGGCAATGGAACGTGAATGTTTTGTTGAGAGGGCAGAAAATATTCCCAAAGATGATTCCAGGGATGAAGGATGTCGTTTATCATGATAGTTTGGAGAAGTTGGGCCAGTCTTCCTTGAAGAAGAGAAGACTGTGAGGAGATTTGTTCGAGGAATTCAAAATCAGGAGGGGTCTGGACAGAGTGAACAGGAGAACATGTCCCCACTCATGAAAGGATTGAAAGCAAGAAGCCACAGATTGAATGTAATTGGTAAAAGCAGCAGAAGTGAGATGGAGAAAACCATTTTCAGCCAGCGAGTGGTTAAGGTGTGGGATGCACTGCCTGAGAGTGTGGTGGAAGCAGCTTCAATTGAAACATTCCGAAGGGAATGAGGCTGTTATTTGGAATGGAACAATATGCAGGGTGACAGGGAGAAGGCAGGAGAATGAAACCCAGTGAATTGCTCATTTGGAGAGCCAGTCCGGACAGGATGGGCGTAATGGCCTCCCTGTGCACTGTAACAATTCAGTGAGTGTGTAATTGAGCAGCGTTAAAGCTGGGGGAGGTGGGAGCTCGGTGTCTCACTGTGCTGCTGCTGCTGCTGCTGGGGTCAGCGAGATCAGAGACTGGGACAGGGAGCCAGAGCTCACATCAAACTCTGTCCGTGTCCGTCACACTGAGACTGGCAGGAGGCTACTCACTGATTTCACTCCATGCTGCAGGAATGCGACCACAGGCTGCAAACGGGCATCCTCCACACGGTGAGTAAAACATTTACTGACTTACATCTTGCTGCTTCAAGGGGAAAATGGAACTAAAGAAATACAGCTGGGCCCCCTGTTAGACACAGTGCTCGTCAATCAACCATTTCATTCTCTGCAGCTTCCCACTAACACCTTCAGCACGTGTGTTTTAGAAAGTTTCATTATCGAAAGTGTTAATAACGGAGGATTGAGGTTGACTTACTCAGTCTGAGCTTGGTTCCATTACCGAACGTAACCGGGTTGGCTTCATTTTGCTGACAGTAATAGTCAGCAACATCCCCTTCCTGTACATTACTGATTGTCAGAGTGAATGTTTTATCATATCCACTGCCACTGAATCGCTCGAAAACTCCTGTGAATCGAGTTGTTGCATCGTAGATCAGGAGAGAGGGTTTCTGTCCTTCTCGCTGCTGGTACCAAGCACAGTCATTATCAATCTTTTGACTGGCTGTACAGGTGATGGTTGCAGTCTGGCCCAGTTCCACTGACAGCACGGGGGGAGATTGGTTCATGGTGATGTCCCCACTGATACCTGAGGGGTCAGACAGAAACACAGTGAAGTAAAAACTGTCACAGAAAGAGCCTGTCAAATGAGTGATTGTTGGAGGCACTGAGGATTCCTCTGGTTTCAGCATTTTCCATTCAATCACAAGTCTGTGGAATTGGAGTGAAATGAAGATCAGCTAAAGATTCAAGGTGGAAGGAGAGAGATTTGTACCTGCGATGCAGAATGCCAGAGGCCAGATCAGCTGGATGTGTGAAATCATGGTGTGTGCTCCTGTCCCAGTGCTTGGTTCCCGATAAACTCTCCCTTCACTGAGCCCTGCTTTATAAAGCGGCAGCCTGTGAGAGTCTCACTGGCTGTTCCTCAGTATGTAAATTGCATCAGGCAGAGAGAGAGCCACATCAGACCCTCGCACTTCCTCTTCTTTATTTCACTCTCTCTCTCCCTCCCTCAATCATTCACTCCTTCTCTCTCACAATTTTTAGTTGTTTTTAGCCTTTTTGGGTTTTAGCATCGCTGCCTGCACCAGAATTAACTGCACATCCCCGAATGCCCAGAGGTAGTTTCGACTCACCCACATTGCTGTAGGTGTGGAATCACATGTATTCCTGTCCAGGTAAAAAGGCCAGTTTCCTTCCCTGAATGACATTTGTGAATCAGGTGGGTTTTAATGATGATTTTATGGTCACCAGAGACTTTTAATTTCCAATTATTTCTATTAAATTCATGTTCCACCACCTGTTAAGGAAGAATATTATGCTCCCCAGAACATTCCCTATGTCTCTAGATCAATGATCCAATGATAATAGGCCGTCACGTCCTTCAGTCCCTCACAATCACCTTTCCCTCTTTCTCCCACGCACACCATTCTTTCACACTCACTGTCATTCACTCTCTTTTATCTGTTTCTCTATTTATTTCTCTCTCTCTCTCTCTCTCTTTCTGTCGCCAAGGAAATTTGACAAATTGGGTCCAAAATTTGCTGAGAACCAGGAAGCAGATTGTGATGATTGAGGGATGTTTTTTTCACTGGAAATCTGTATCCACTGGGGTCCCACAAGCGTCATGTTTGGCCCTTTGCTGTTTGTGACATATATGTATATATATATGATTTGATTATAGGAAGCCTGGTCAGTAAATTCACAGAAACTATAAAAATTGGTGGGGTGGTAAATGGTGAGGAGGAAAGCCTGAGATTACAGATGGATAGGGACGGACTGGTCAGATGGGCTGATCAGTGGCAAATGAAATTCCATCCATGTAAATGTGAGGTGATGCACTTGAACAGGACAAACAAGGCAAGGGAATACATGATGGACAGTAGGACCCAGGGAAGCACTGAGGATCAGAGGGACTCTGATGTGAATGGTCACCAGTCCCTTAATGTATCAGGACAGGCGGATAAAGTACACAAGAAGGCATAGGCGATACGTGCCTTTATTAGCCGAGGAATAGAGTTTAGGGACAGGGAGGTTGTGCTGGATCGGTATAAAATGTTGATTGGGCCACAGCCAGAGTACTGTGCGCAGTTCAGGAATCCACATTGTAGGAGGGAAGTGATAACACTGGAGAGGATGCAGAGGAGATTTGCCACAATGTTGCCTGGGCTGAAAAGTTTCTGTTCTCGAGTCATAGAGTCATACAGCACGGAAACAGACCCTTCAGTCCAATGGGTCCATGCTGAACATAATACGAAACTCAGCCAGTCCCATCTGCCTGCTCTTGGCCCACATCCCTCCAAACCTTTCTTATTCATGGACTTGTCTAAATGTCGTTTAAACATTGTAACTGTATCTGTATCCACTATCCCTCTGGAAGTTTATTCTACGTACAAACCACTCTCGGTATAAAAATGTTGCCCCTCATGTCTTGATTAAATTTTTCTCGCCTGACCTTAAAAAATGCGCCTTCATCTTGAAATCACCCACTCTATAGAAAAGACACCTACTATTCACCTTTTCGAAATTGCTCATGATTTTATAAACATCTCTAATGTCAGCTCTCAACCTCCTTTGCTCCAGTGAAAAATGTCCCAGCTTATCCAGCCTCCCGTTGCAACTCAAATACTCTTTCTTGAATCTTTTATGAATCCTTTCCAGCTGAATAATATCCTACTCATAACAGGACAGCCAGAACTTGACACAGTATTCCAGAAGATGCCTCACGAATATCCTGTACAGCCGCAACATGATGTCCCATGTCCTATACTCAACGGTCTGAGCAATGAAGGCAAGCGTGCTAAGCACCTTCTTAACCACCCTGTCTATTATGAAGAGAGATTGCACAGACTGGGGTTGTTTTCCTTCAAGCAGAGGAGGTTGAGAGGGGATATGATTGTGATGTGTAAAATTATGAGGGACAAAGAGAAGGGAGACAGGAAGAAACCTTTCCCCTTGACGGAGGGATCAATGACCCTGGGCCATAGATTTAAAGTCAGAGACAGGAGGATAAGAGGGGACATGAGGAACAATATTGTCACCCAGAGGGTGATGGGAATCTGGGACTCACTGCCTGTAGGAGAGAGGGAGGCAGAACATTGAACAGAACATTGAAGAAATATATCGATGTGCATTTGTGATGCCAAGGCATACATGGCTATGGGCTGAGCACTCGAACATCGGAACAGAATAATCATGTGGTTGTTTTTGTCTAGTACAGACACGATGGGCCGAAGGGTCATTTTATGTGCTGTAGATCTCCATGACTCTCTGTGTCACCCAGCCACACTGCTCTACCGTCTCTCTCTTTCCTGTCTTTCTCCATCTCCATAAACCTTTCCATCTGTCTGTCTGTGTCAGTGACAGAGCCTCCTTCTCTGTCTGTCTGTCTGTCCCTCTCTCTATCTGTCTTTCTCTGAGTTTATGTCTCTTTTATTTATCACCGTCCAGCTCTCCTTCTGTATACCTTCCTTTCTTTTTCTCCCTCTCTCTCACTGTTGCTCTCTGTCCGTCTTTCTCTGTGTCTCTGCCCCTCCTCTCTCTCTCACTTTCTCTCTCTCTCTGTCTCTGTCTCTGTCCTACAGGCAGTGAGTCCCAAATTCCCATCACCCTCATTCTTGTATCTCTTGGTGTTTGTCCTTCTGACAGCTCACCTCTCACTCCCACCCTGCCTCTCCCTGTCATTCTCTAACTGATCGCTATACCACGTTTTACTGCTGGGCATTGGAACATTGTGTCGTGGGGCAGCAGTTAAATGCCTCATCTTTCTGTCTCTGTCTCACTCACAGTCTCCTGGTCATTCTCCATTTCTGTCACCGTCCCTCTCTCCTTCCTTTTCTCCCTTTCCACCCATCTCCCAGTTGGATATCGTTAAATGCAATGTAAATCTCCCTGAGATCTTCCTCATCAGTAGATCAGAAACTTTCACCAGTAAACATGTGACTCCTTTACACTGGGCCCTCCAGTGTCTCAGATTCAAACGCCACATTCTCTTCATCACGTAGGCCTCTTATTACTATTTTCACAACATTATCCATCTCTGCGCTCCATCAGCCGCATGACCACGGAGGCGTTATTCCTGTTCATCCCAACTCCAACCTCCATGATTTTAATGTCCTATTCCAGATTTCTTAATTCATGCTTCATAGATCCCAACATGTCTGAAATGGTGTGGTCACCTCCAAACATTGCTCCAGAATGATCGCTGGCCTGTCTGGCCGTACTCCCAACCTCATTCACATCCTACCCGACCTCACTGCCCTACAAATGCCTCACAGCCTCCCTCCTCCCTCTCTCCGTGTCCTGTTGCAGACTCACATTCCCTCCATCACCCTTCCACCTCCTGTCCATTGCTGCTTCCTCCATCCCACCATTGACAGCAGAACCTCCAGACACCTAGAGCCTGCTCCCTGACCTCCAGGCCTTCATCCCTGCCACTCTCCAGGTCGCATTCTCCTCCGTCAAACCTTGGAGATTGGTGATGGCACACACAATCAAATATCTAGCCTTCCACACAGAGAATAGGGAGGTGGGTGAGGTAGCAAGGTACTGGCAGTCTCCATAGAACTGACCCCAGCATGAATTGTCCCTCGGGAGGGGAGAGGGAATGTTCAGGGTCCTGAGCTCCATTTCCTAGCCCAGGTAGTTTGTCTCCCAATGAATGAATGAGATGTCAGTTTGGAGCCCAGGTTAGGGGCAGTCTCATGCTGTGGACACAGGTCTATAAGAGGGAATTGGAGATCGAGCTGAAAAGGAAAGCTTTGCTGGGTTATGGGGAGAGAGAGGGGCAGTGGGACTAATAGGATCACTCACAGTCATGATGGTTGTGCTATTGAATATGATGGTCAGTCAAATCACTTTTAGTTCTCTGTTCCTTTATCATTGATTTACTGACTAATTCCTCATCAGTAAATCTAGTCTGGCCTGTTCCCAGAGCTGGTTCAAGAGCATATTTCTTCAGAAAACACTTCTGTAAACTGGGTTGTCTGTTTCTCCCAGTCTTTGTGTCAAGGTGAGACTGAAGTGTGTGGAAGCTCTTATACAGCACAGACAGAGATCACTGAGCCTTTTGTGACTGTTAGTTCAATCAGTCCAATGAGTCCCATTTGCCCAGCTCTTCCTGTATAACCCTGTAATTGTTTCCTTTCCAGCGCTTTCTCCAATTTTGAAAGTTGCTGTTGAATCTGCTGCCACTCACCTTGCAGACAGTCAGCATGAACCCGCTGTATAGAAATGTTCTTGTCTTCTCTCTTGTTCTTTCGACTCGTTCTTAAATGTGTGCCCTCTGGTTACTGACCCTCCTGTCTATAGACACAATTTGTCCTGTATTTTCTGAATCCAAACTCTCTGAATTGGAACCCCACACTGAGTTAGACCTATTTACAGCACAGGAGGAGAGCAAGCAGCCTGTCAAGTAAATGTTGTCATTTCATGGAGCAATCCAGTCAGTCCCAGCCCTCCCCTACTCGAGCCCCAGAGCCTTGCAGATTTTGTTACATCAAGGGCCCATCTAATGTGCAATTACAATAACTGATTGTCTTCACTTGCCTCACCTCAATGGGCACTAATTTCCAAACCTTTACCAATAGCTGCTTCAACAATAAGTTCTTCTTAATATCCCATAACTCTTGATGAACAAATTGGAAGGTACTCTCAATGTGAAGGTG
Source organism: Ginglymostoma cirratum (assembly GCA_024137785.1). Classification (NCBI taxonomy): domain Eukaryota; kingdom Metazoa; phylum Chordata; class Chondrichthyes; order Orectolobiformes; family Ginglymostomatidae; genus Ginglymostoma; species Ginglymostoma cirratum. The sequence goes on from JAHRHZ010000235.1 coordinate 41,366, forward strand.
TAATGCTGTCTCCACAAGGACTGTGCGGTGGTCACTCTCACTGATACTATCAGGGCCAGCAGGCAGGTTGGTGAGGATGACAGTGACTATGCTTTTCCCGCTTGTTGGTTCCCTCACCACCTGCCACAGGCCAATTCTAACAGTTCAATCAGGTGCAACTTGACCAGCTTCCTCAGGAATGATGCTTCTGAGCAACTCTTGATGGTGGACTTTAAAGTCCTTCCCCCACAGCATATCCTGCATTCTACAAAATGATCAGAGGATTAGATAGGGTGGACAGTGAGAGTCTTTTTCCTAGGATGATGACGTCGGCTAGTACGAGGGGGCATAGCTGCAAATTGAGGGGTGATAGATTTAAGACAGATGTCAGAGGCAGGTTCTTTACTCAGAGAGTGGTAAGGGTGTGGAATGCCCTGCCTGCCAATGTAGTTAACTCAGCCACATTAGGGGCATTTAAACAGTCCTTGGATAAGCATATGGATGATGATGGGATAGTGTAGGGGGAATGGGCTAAGATTAGTTCACAGGGCGGCGCAACATCGAGGGCCGAAGGGCTTGTTCTGCGCTGTATTGTTCTATGTTCTATGTTCTATGTTCTATGTTCTATCCTTCCCACCCTCAGTGCTCCCTCCAAGTATTGTTCAACATGGAGGGGGACTGACTGGTCGTTTTGTATTGGAGGGGAGTGCGGTGCTATGTAGCAATCAGCAGGAGGTTCCCTTCCCCATGTTTGAACTGCTGCCATGAGACTTCAGGGTTCCATGGTTAATGGGGAGGACTCTCAGGGAAACATCCTTCCGACTTTGCACACCACTGCATTGTTGACCCTGCTCGGTCTATCCTGCCAGTTAAAAACTGAATGAGAAAACAATTCTGTGCATGATTCACGGCTTGGAGACAGAGCTGCTGCTGGATTCTATTTCTGATCTCCGAGTACAGGCGATGTGTGTTTGTGAGAGAGGGACTGACACTTTTTTCATCACTATTCTGCTTCCGCTAAATAAATATCCCCAAACCAGGGAATGGCCTCCTTCTGTGCTGTTAGATTTCAGGAAGTGCAGACAGTTTACAGTTTTCTCCCATCTCAGTAACAAACTTCCAGCTGCTCCGAGCTCCTTCTTTCACTTCCTCTGGTAGTGAAATTTCAACCTTGCGATCTGACAGGCTTTGCAGTTATTTTTTCCACTGGGGCTTTCTGCTGTGGTCAGAATCTCTAATAATAAGTGTCCAATCAGTGACAATCACAGCAGCTAAGAGCAGTCAAGACTGAGGAGCCAGGCTCACTGGGAAACACATTGGGAAGATCAAAACCATTCTCTTCAGCTCCCGATACAAACTCCATGCCTCTCCCAGGGCATTGTCTGCTGCTCAACTAGATTCTTTACTACCTTGGCCTTATCTTTGAGTGTGATCTGAGCCCCACATCACAAAGATCAGCGCCTGAAAATCTCAGCCGTGTCTTTGGGACTCCAAATGTGACCATTCCAATGTTGTCCTGGCCCACATCACAGCCATTGCCCTCCATAAACTTCAGCTCATCCCAATCTCTGCTGCCGATATCCGAACACACACACCAAGCCCCGTTCCCCATCACCCCCTGTGCTCACTGATCTGCATTGGCTCACGGCCCATCAATAACTCAATTTTCAAATTCTCATCTTTGTTCTCATATCCCTCCCTGTCCTCCACCCTCCCAATCTGTCTGACCTCCCCTGAGCCACCTCACTCTGTGGTCAACAATCTTTGATATATTGCAGTCTATTCCTTCATACATGTCATTGAGAAACACTGTGAAAAGTTGATGTCCCAGCGCAGGTCCCTCAGGACAACAACGTGCACATCTTGTTCATTGGAGTACACACACATTACCCCTCCACTCCAAGCTCTGAACTAATTCCTGACCCAAAGTAATTATGTTTCTCAAATTCCATCTGTAGCAATGTTTATGAACAGTCTCTCAAGCTGAGAATCTCAGAACAGTAGTAGACCATTCGGCCCTTCGAGCCTGCTCTATCATTCAATATGATCATGGCTGATCATCCAACTCAGTCCCCTGTTGCTGCTTTCTCCCCATAAACTTTGACCCTTTTAGTCTTAAGAACTACGTTGAGTTCCTTCTTGAAAACATTCAACATGTTGTGATCAACTGATTTCTGCGACAGAAAATTACACAGGTTTCCCACTCTCTGGGTGAAGAAACTTTCCTCTATCTGAGTCCTAAATGGTCTTTCCCATTTCCTTAAGCTGCAATCCCTGTTTCAGGACTCTCCAGTCATCAGGAACATCCTTCCTGAGTTTATCCTGCGTTGTCCTTCAATGTGACTCACCTCAGTCGTCTAAACTCCAGTGAACTTAGTCCCAATCAATCCGGTTTCCCATCAGGTAAGAATGCTGTCATCCCACGAATCAGTCTGGTAAATCTTCGCTGCCCTCCGTCCACAGACAGAACATCCTTCCTCAGATAAGGAGATCAAACTGCACAAAATAGAATCATAAAATCACACCGTACAGTAGGGGCCCTTTGGCCCATTGGATCTACACCAGCCAAACTGCGCTAAACCTACACTAGCCCCACATTCCAACACGAGGCCTATAGCCTTCAATGCAAACACATTTCAAGTGTTTATCCAAGTATGTTTTAAAGGTAGTGAGGTTACTCACCTCAACTACACTCCCAGGCAGTGCATTCTGACTGCCCACCATCCTCGAGGAGAAAAACATTTTCCGCAAATCCCCTCTGAAGCTTCTGCCTTTCACATTGAATGTGTGTCAACTTGTTATTGGCCCTCCGACTAAGGGGAACAGCTGCTTTCCATCCACCCTGTGCATTTCCCTCATAACCCTATGCACCTCAACATGTCCCCCTCAACCTTCTCTGCTCCGAAGGAAACAACCTGATCTTATCCAGCCTTCTTCATCACTGAAATGCTGCATCACAGACAACATCCTGGTGAATGTCCTCTGCAACCCCTCCAATACATTCACATCCTTCCTATAGTGTGGTGACTAGATCTACACACAGTGCTCCAGCTGTGTTCGAAACAAAGTCCTGTACAGCTCCAACCTACCCTCCCTGCTGTTATAATCTATACCTGAAATGATAAAGGTAATATCCTGCACAGCTTCAGAGCTGCCCTATTAAGCTGTTACATCTTCCAAAGTGCATCACTTCACATTTATCATGGTTAAATTCCACCTGCCTCTGATCTGCCCATCTGACCAATCCGGTTATATCCTCCTGGAACATAACACCTTCTTCCTCACTGTCAAACACCTGCCAAACTTCATGTAATCCACAAACTTAGTTATCAGCTCCCCCTCCAAAAATCCCACCTGCATTGCTTCAAGATATCATGGAAAATAAGGAGCCCAGCACTTATCCATCTAGAATGCCACTGTGCACTGTACTAGACTTATTCAACTTTCTGCCCCACCCTGTGTCTCCTGTCCCTGAGCCAGTTTTGGATTGAATGCTCCAGGTGTGATCTCACTAAACCCCTGTACAATTGCAGCAAGAAATCCCTGCTCCTGTACTCCAATCCTCTCACTATGATGACCAACATACGATTTACCTTCTTCACAGCCTGCTGCACCTGCATGCTTATTTTCAGTGACTGCTGTACAGGGACACCCAGGTCTCATTGCACCTCCCCATTCCCAATCTATCACCGTTCTGATAATAATCTGCCTTCCTGTTTTTGTAACTAAAATAGGTAACCTCACATTTATCCACATTGCATTTCATCTGTCCCTCACTCATCTTGTCCAAATTACACTTACACTGACGCATCTCTGCATCCTCCTTACAACAACCCCTACCACCCAGCTTTGTGTTTTCTACAAACTTGGAGATATTTCTGATAAGTTCCCTCATCTAAATCATTAACACACGTTGTGAATAGCTGGGGTCCAGGCTTGTGGTTCCCTTTCAGAAAATGGTCCGTTTACTCCTACACTTTGTTTCCTACTTGCTTGTTTGCATCACATGTTGAGGTTTACCTACACCTTGACAAGTATGACACCTTTTATAAAACTACACCACACCTTTATACAATGTTTCCTGGATAAAATGCCCGTTTCTGGACGCCTGTATTTTCTGCCCCACCATGGGCATCTCATGTGCCCCTCACAATATCTCCCTACGATAGTTGGGCAGTACCACTGGCCGATGTCTAACTGACCATTCTTCATTTGCGGGTCTATGAGGGGGAGTCTCCACTACCGCACTGGTACTCGGCTCTGAAGATAACAGCACTCTGCAACTCCTTCAGCCTCGACCTCAGTATGAGCTGACTGTGCTCATTTATTTCATTCAGGATCTGCTTTTGGGATCTGCTGTAATTAGGGACATCATTCCAAACACTCTACCTGGATTATCTTCGCCCTTTCAGAAAGTTTTAGCTCTCCTTTCACTTGCTTATGGTGTCACATGAACCCTTATTGATGTATTTTGTTTAACCATTGCCCTGGTTGCCACACACTGAGGAGAGAGATCAGGAACCTGTTCCTGTCATTGCTCTGTTTCTTGGACCTCTTTTGGGCATTCTGTAATTATCAGTGAAGCTACTACCTTTAGCCCTGACAAATCATTACCCAGAAGGTAACTGACTGCCTCAACAGGGAACGTTTTTCCCACTCCAACAATTACTTCTCCTCATAAAAAATCACATTCCAGTTGTACTTTATAGAATGGATGCGCAATATATTCTCCACCAATCCCTTTTATCCTTATCTTCGCTCCTATTGAGCTCTCTGGAGGGAAAATCAATTTTTCCTCCAGTAAAAGTGATTGTGTTGGCCCTGTATCTCTCAGTTTGGTTCTGGGTTTTAGCTACTTCACTTGAAGAAAAAGGAGTCACCATTCCTTTTGTTAAAAATTCTGTCCACCTCTCATCTACTTTCCAGCTTCCTTTAATGATGACAGAATTCACCCCCAGCCTTTTTATTAAAGTTAGAGCCACAACCTGGTCGGTGATACTATCGTTCCCTTCTCTGACTCATTTTTACTGACTCCTATAAGTCCCATGTCTCTACCTCACAAATTTCTACATTCCAAACACACATGGCCCAACTTATTCCAACAGAAGCATTTAAGTTTCTGAATGTCAGCCCCACCCTCAGCAATTTCCTTCTCAATCTGAGGAGGAGTTCTCAGGCTCTTCCCTGCTGTCCATTCTCTCCCTTGGTTACCTGCCTTCCTTACACTCTCCCACTTTTTTATTTTTCTCCGATTTCTGGAGCTGACACGAAAAAGGTTTCTGGATCAGTTTAGAACCATTAGTCATTATAGCTCCATGTCTTGCTGTAATTCCTGTTTGGCCTTCTGCATGAATTCTGACTTCAGAATGGAAGGATATTTTAAATTCTTCTCAAAGAATAATTTCTCTGATACAACCGTAAGTACTCGCAGCCTTTAACGCTCTTACCATCTGTCAAAGTTATTTTGTAAAACTTTCTCAAACTCAGTTGGAGTTTTTCCAGACTGTTTCCATAAGTTCTGAAGCCTGTGTTTGTATGTTTCTGGGACCAACTCATATGAACTGAGAATAACTTACATCCGCAACAAATATCACAAGACGAGATTATCTGACCACCATCTCATTGTTCCTAGAACCATGCCCTGTGTTAATCAGCAATTGTGCTTCCTTGCAGGACAAAGTCAGAAGTTACACGACACACGGTTATAACAACAGGTTTCTTTGAAATCACAAGCGTTCAGGGCGCAGCCCCTTCATCTGGTGAACAAAGAACAAAGAACAAAGAAAACTTATAGCCCAGGAACAGGCCCTTCGGCCCTCCAAGCCTGTGCCGATCCAAATCCACTGTCTAAACCTATCGCCCAATTCCTAAGGATCTGTATCCCTCTGCTCCCCACCTACTCATGAATCTGTCTAGACGCACCTTAAATGAATCTACCGTGCCTGCCTCTACTACCTCTGCTGGCAACGCGTTCCAGGCACCTACCACCCTCTGTGTAAAGTACTTTTCGCGTGTATCCCCCTTAAACTTTTCTCCTCTCAACTTGAACGCGTGACCCCTCGTTATTGAATCCCTCACCCTGGGAAAAAGCTTATCCCTATCAACCCTGTCTATACCCTTCATGATTTTGAAGACCTCAATCAGGTCCCCCCTCAATCTCCTTTTTTCTAATGAAAACAATCCTAACCTACTCAACCTCTCTTCATAGCTAGCACCTTCCATACCAGGCAACATCCTCGTAAACCTTCTCTGTACCCTCTCCAAAGCTTCCACATCCTTTTGGTAATGTGGCGACCAGAACTGTACACAGTATTCTAATTGCGGCCGAACCAAAGTCTTGTACAATTTTAACATGACCTGCCAGCTCTTATACTCAATACCCCGTCCGATGAAGGCAAGCATACCATATGCCTTCTTGACCACTCTATCCACCTGTGCAGCCACCTTCAGGGTACAATGGACCTGAACTCCCAGATCTCTCTGCTCATCAACTTTTCCCAAGGCTCTTCCGTTTACAGTATAGTTTGCTCTAGAATTAGACCTCCCAAAATGCATCACCTCACACTTGCCCGGATTGAACTTCATCTGCCACTCCTCCGCCCAACTCTCCAGTCTATCTATATTCTCCTGTATTCTTTAACAATCCCCTATGCTTTCTGCTACTCTCCCAATCTTCGTGTCATCTGCAAACTTACTGATCAGACCACTTATGCCCTCTTCCAGATCATTTATGTATATCACAAACAACAGTGGCCCCAGCACTGATCCCTGTGGAACACCACTGGTCACCATTCTCCATTTCGAGAAACTCCCTTCAACTACTACTCTCTGTCTCCTGTTGCTCAACCAGTTCTTTATCCACCTAGCTATAACACCCTGCACACCATGTGACTTCACTTTCTCCATTAGTTTCCGATGGGGAACCTTATCAAACGCCTTACTAAAGTCCATGTAGATGACATCTACAGCCCTTCCTTCATCTATCAACTTGGTCACTTCCTCAAATAACTCTATTAAGTTAGTAAGGCATGATCTCCCCTGCACAAAACCATGTTGCCTATCACTGATAAGCCCATTCTTTTCCATATATAAATAGATTCTATCCCTCAGTAACTTCTCCAGCAACTTTCCCACCACTAACGTCAGGCTTACTGGTCTGTAGTTACCTGGAATATCCCTACTACCCTTCTTGTACAGGGGGACGACATTAGCAACTCTCCAGTCCTCCGGCACTTCACCTGTGTTTAAGGATGCTACAAAGATATCTGTCAGGGCCCCAGCTATTTCCTCTCTCGCCTCCCTCAGCATCCTGGGATAGATCCCATCCGGTCCTGGGGATTTGTCCACCTTAATATCCTTTCGCCTACCCAACACATCTTCCCTCCTTATGTCAACTATTGCCCAAATATATACTAATTCCTTACCTTCCTCACAGCCTCCTGGTCTCCAACGTCACCTCCGCTCCGTCTCCCGCCGCTCCCGGTGACGGAAAAAACCGCTCGCGGCTCGAGGTAAGTTTTTTAACCGTCTTACCTTCCCGTCAGGCCTCTGGTGCTCGCTGCCGCTCTTCCCGCTTCGAACTGCCGCCCGACACCAAAATGAAGTGACAGAGAAGAGCACACAGACACAGAATTTATAGGGAGAGAGATCAAGGGCAGAAAGATCGAACGATCAAAAGATCAGACAACTGGTGCAAGTGGAATGTCAAATAATAAGCTTTGCAGGTGACCAACAGTTATTAGGCGGTGTGAGTAAAACGTCAACGGCTGAATAACAAGTGAAGAGATGACCTATAACCCGATTAAATGAAGCAGAGAGATAGTTACAAAAAAAACTATAAGTAAGGTGTTACTGGAGATAAACCAAATGATTGGAATAACCTGCTAGGCATAAGAGTTGCATGCCGAGGGTCTAACCAAACTAATGATTAACCCAAAACTGTACAAACTAATAAACGTAAAGAGATCATATCAATTTTTCAAGGTGATAGTGCCAAAACAGAACAGGTAAGGAAGGTTTTACAGACACAGAACAGTGTGGTGTAGTCACATGTAAGCAACGAACCCAAGATCATAATTGAGACCGTCTTCATGGGTATAGAACTTGGCTATCAGTTTTTGCTCGGCGATTCTGCTGTGTATCTAGTGTGTATCTCAAAGTCCACCTTGGAGAACACTTACCCAAAGATTGGAATGTCCTTGACCACTGAAGTGTACGCCCACTGGGAGGGAACATCCCTGTCTGGCGATTGTGTGGTGTCCATTCATCCGTTGTACAATCTACATTGTCTCGCCAATATACCATGCCTTAGGGCATCCTTTCCTGCAGCTTATCAGATAGACAAAATTGGCTGAATCACATGTGTACCTGCCGTGTACGTGGTGGGTGGTGTTCCTGCGTGTGATGGCAGTGTCCATATCAGTGATCTGACATGTCTTGCAGAGGTTGTCATGGCAGGGTTGTGTAGTGTTGTCCTGAAAAATGGCCTGTTTAAGGTTTGGTGAGAAGTGGAGGCGTAGGGATGATCTTGGTGAGAGGCTCATCTCATCAATGACACGTTAAAGTCTGCGAAGAATATGTCGTAGTCTCTTCACTCCCTCAGCTTGATTTGTATGCTTAAGCTGGCAGAAGATGCATTAATGCCAGATTCAGCAGCCCCGCTCACAAGATAATGCAGAACATCACCCAAGCACAATGCAACACCATCCGTGCTTTCAAGTCCAATTGCAATATTGTTATTAAACCAGCAGACAAAGGAGGAGCCATCGTCATAAACAATAGAATGGACGACCGCAAGGAAGAGTACCAACAACTGAACAGCCAGGAACACTACAGACAATTATTCTCCAGCATCTGCAGTACCTTTTATCTCTCACACTACAGACAATTACCTGCCGCTGCAACCAAAGAACACACACATCAGCTCAACAGACTGATCAAGATCTGTAATCCAGACGTTCAGAGTATCCTGTGCATTCTCATCCTGTGTACTTCTCGCATAGGAGACGACTTCTGCCTTCCGATGATACACAGAGCCACAGAACACTTGGACGTCGCATTGTATCAGGCAATGGGATGCTGTGTGGGAACTTCTCTGGCTATGTCAAGGGCATCCTGAAGCCCACTGTACAAGGAACCCCTGGCTTCTATCATGACGCTTTCTTATGGAAGCTCAGAACCTGCAAACCAGTCGAACCAGGAGCATTCCTCATCATGATGGACGTTTCGGCACTCTACACCAGCATCCCCTCTGATGATGACATTGCCACAAAAGCCTCAGTACTCAATATCAACAACTGCCAATTTCCAGACTCTATCCTACAACTTATCCACATTATCCTCGACCACAATGTCTTCACCTTCAACAGCCAGTTCTTCATCCAGACACATGTAACAGCCATGGTGACCAAATTTGCATCCTAATATACCAACGCTTTCATGCACAAGTTTGAGCAAGACTTCTTTGCGGTACAGGACCTCCAACCAACCCTATACACCAGATACATGGATAACATTTTCTTCTGTTGGACTCATGGCGAGTAACCACTGAATCAACTAGATAGCAATATCAACAAGTTTCATCCCACTATCAGACTTACCATGGACTCCTCTTCAGAGTCAGTATCATTCTTAGACAAACGCACTTCCATCAAGGACGGACACCTCAGTACCTCACTCTACCGGAAGCCAAGGATAACCTCATAATGCTGCACTTCTCTAGCTTCCACCCTAAACCTGTTAATGAAGCTATCCTTAACGGACAAGCCCTGCATTGCGTTCCTCCTCTGCTCAGATGAGAAGGAATGTGATAGCCACCTAAAGATTTTAAAGTGCATCGTCATAAGGATGGGATACAATCGTCAACTCATTGATCGCCACAGTGAAAAACGGCAATGACCTCCTCAATATACAGAACCAGGATACAACTGATAGAGTACCTTTCATAAAACAGTACTCCCCCGGGGCAGAGAAACTATGTCACATTCTTTGCAGCCTTCAACATATCATTGATGATTAGCATCTTGCCAAGATCTTCCCACCAAGATCACATTTAAACGTCTACTTCTTGCCTTCAAACAACCTTCAGCGTGTCAAACTTTAAACAGACCATTGTTCGCAGCAGACTACCCAGTTTTCAGGACAACATCGACCACAACACCACACAACTCTGCCATGGCAACCTTTGCAAGACATGTCAGATCATTAACGTGGATACTGCCATCACATGTGGGAACACCACCCAGCACTTACGCAGCAGATATTCATGTGAATTGGCCGATGTTTTCCATCATATGCTGCAGGCAAGAATGCCCCAATGCATGGTATATTGGCAAGACCATGAAGACACTATGACAATGGATGAATGCACACCATGCAATAATCACCAGACAGGGATGTTCCCTCCCATTCAGGGAACACTTCAGTGGTCAAGGACATTCAGCCTCAAATTTTCAGGTAAGTGTCCTCCAAGGTGGACTTTGAGATACACAGCAATACAGAATTGCCGAGCAAAAACTGATAGTCAAGTTCAATACCCATGAAGATGGCCTCAACTGTGATCTTGGGTTTGTGTTGTGCTACGTGTGACCACACCACATTGTTCTGCATCTGTAAAACCTTCCTTTCCTGTCCTGGATCTGACTGAACCTTGCTCCAAATTTAAGTCTACTCTGTGCCCATACCTTGTCAAGTCAGTTTAAACCCCCCCACACCAACAGCATCAGCAAACCTCCCAGCAAGGATATTGGACTCATTCTGGTTCAGGGTAAACCTGTCCAGCTTGTACAGGTCCCACCTTCCCCAAATAATTTCCCAATGATCCAAACATCTAAAGACCTCTCTCCTGCACCATCCCTTTACCCACATGTTCATCTAACCCACCTTCCTATTCCTTTATTCAGTAGCACGTGGCACTGGAAGTAATGTGAAGATTGCAACCTTAGTTATCTTTTTTAGTCTGAAACCAAAATCTGTAAATTCCTGCTGCAGGATCTCATTTCTTGTTTTACGTATGTTATTGGTACTAACATGTACCACGACTGCTGGCTGCTCGCCCTCACCTTTCAGAATGCCCTGCTCTGAGACATCCCTCAACCTGGTACCAGGGAGGCACCATCCCATTCGAGAGCCTCGTTTGCTGCCACAGAACGGCCTGTCAGTTCCCCTTACAATCCAGGTCGCGATCACTAAACCTCTCCCAGTCTTTGCCCTCCCCTGCTGGGCAGCAGAGCCAACCGTGGTGCCACACAATTGGCTGTTGCTGCTTTCCCCTGAGAGGCCATTCCCCGCAACAGTATCCACCACAAACATGAATATGTAATGTGTCAGCAAGGAAAGTGGCCATTCAGCCCATTGTGTCTATACAGGTCATCAAACTCCTGTCATTTCATTTCCCAGCACTTGACCCAGAGCTGTGTATATTATCGCATTTCAAGAATTCATCGAAATAAATATTGTGAGGGTTCCTGCCTTTTCCATCCTTTCAAGCAGTGAGTTTCAGACCTCTCTCCTACCCTCTGGGTGAAACCGTTTTCCCTCAAATACTCCTGCCCTCACCGTAAATCTATACTCCTGGTTATTGACCCCTGTACCAAGCAGGAAAGTTTCTGCCTCTCGACCCTGTCTGTGCTCCTCATAACTTTATACCCATCACTCAGATCCCCCCTCAGCATTCTCTGCTCTCAGGAAAACAACCCCAGCCTATTTTGTCTCTCTTCGTAGCTGAATCACTCCACCCTGGACAACATCCCGGTGAATCTCCTCTGAACTGTCTCCAGTGCAATCTCATCCTTCCTATAGTGCGGTAACTAGAACTGTACACAGTGCTCCAGCTGTGACCTTATTAACATTATAGACAGCTCCATCATACCCTCCCTGCTCTTGTATTCAATGCCTTGCCTAATAACGGCAACGATCCCATCTGCCTTTTTAACCACTTTATCTACCTGTCCTACTGCCTACACTGATCTATGGACATACTCACCAAGGTCCCTCTCACTCTTTGTACTTCCTGTGCTCCCACCATTCAGCGTGTACTCCCTTGTCTTGTTAGTCCTTCCAGGATGTATCACCTCACATTCTTCAGGATTAAATGCCATTTGCCACTGCTCAGCCCTTCATTGCTGCCCGTCTATGTCACTCTGTAGTCTCAGGCTTTCATCCTCACTATTTACCACAAACCAATGATTGTGTTCCCTGTTACCTTACTGATCATATCTCCTACATTCATGTCTAGTTCACTAATGTACACAGCAAACAGCAATGGACCCAGCCCTGAACTCTGTGCTATCCCACTAGGCACAGGATTCCAGTCACAAAAACACCCTTCAACATCACACTCTGATTTTGCCAATCAGTCCAGTTTGGATCCAATTTCCCACATTGCCCTGGATTCCATGGGACTTACCTTCTTGTCCAGTCTCCCATGGCAGACCTTGTCAAAAGCCTGATTAAACCCGTCAGATATGATGTCCTCCTGATAAAGCCATGCTGACTGCACTTGATTCACCCTTAACCATCGAAGTGGAGATTAATTCTGTATCTCAGAATGCCTTCCGATAGTTTCCCTAACGCTGATGTTAGACTCACTGCTTTGTACGTTCCTGGTGTATCCCCACCTCCCTTCTTGAATAATGGCACCACATTATCTGTCCTCCAGTACTCTGGTATCCTTCTCATCACCAAGGAGGATTTGGAAATTAATCCCGAAGCCTCCGTAATTTCCTTCCTTATTTTCCACTGTTTCACATGCCCCATCTTTACATTCCAAGTTTCTTTTCTCAGTAACCCCCTGCATGTTCTGCACTCCTCCAGGGCTCCTGCTGCTTTTATCGATGTTTACAGTTCATAAAAGGCCATTCGGCCCATTGTGTCTGTGCTAGACAACTAAGATCTGACGACCCTTTCCCCATTCTCCAGCTCTTGGCCCACAGCCCTGGAGGCTACAGCAACAGCAACAGCAGTGAATATCTAAACACTGCTTCAATGTTACAAGCGTCTGTGACTCAACCAGTCTTTCAGGTAGCCCGTTCCATATTCCCATCGCCCTCTGGGTGAAAACCTTTCTCTTCAACTCTACTCTTCGCCTTCTACTTCTAACCTTCAATCTGGACCCCTGGATATTGACCCCTCTAAGGGTATAAGGCCACAAGGAATAGAGACAGGAGAAGGACATTCAGGCCCTTGACACTGCTCTGTCATTTGATAGGACCATGGCTGATCTGACAATCATCTCGTCCACTTTCCTGCCTTTTTCCCTTAACCCTTGATTCGCTGACTTATCAAGAATCTATCAATCTCATCCTCTAATATACAAAAAGGATTCTAACTCCATTCCTCTGTGTGGCAAGGGGCTCCAGACATTCACAGCCCTCTGATAGAAGAAATTGGCCTGGCTAACCTCTGCTCATAGGACAGTCCCTGCATACCGGAGATCATCTCAGTGAACCTTCTCAGATCTGTCAGCATTGAAATGATAAATTTATTAAATAAAGGGGCCAACCCTGTTAACGGTCCTCCAGATATGGTCTCACCAGCACCTCGTCCGGTTACAGTAAGACTTCCCCTAGTCTTAAACTCCAAGTCCCTTGAAATAAAGGCGAACATTCCACGAGCCTTCCTGATTCCTTGCTGCTCCTGTGTGCGAGCTTTCTGTGTTTCATGCACTTTGATGTTGCATCTCTCTGCAGTTTACCTCCATTTAAATAATATTCTATTCTTTTGTTCTCCCTTCCAAAATGAACAACTTCACATTTTCCACATTATACTCCATTTGCCAAATATTTGTCTACTTACCTAACCTATCAATATCTCCCTCTAAACTATTTGTATCTCTTTCATAACATGTCTTTCAATTTTTTTGTTCTATGTGCCAATTTGACTACAGTATATTTGCTTCCTTCCTCCAAGTCATTAATGTATATTGTAAACAGTTGTGACCCCAGCACAGATCCCTGTGGAAACCCACTGGCTACAGGATATCAAACTGAAAAATAACCCCTTATCCCAATTCTCGGTTTCCTGCCCATTCGCCAATTCTCTATCCATGCCAATATACTCACTCAATCACCATGGACTCTTATGATTTAACCTTCTGTGAACTATCTTGTCGAACACCTTCAGGAAGCACAACTGCAACAGATCAATTGCTGCCCCTCTGCCCATTTGGCTTGAGACTACCTTAATAAACCCCAACAAATTATTCTGACAAACTTTCTCGTTTATGGAGCCATTCAGAATCTTCTCGATTAGAAGAGCCTATACTGTGTTGTACCGTTCTGTGTTCTTTCCAAAAGTTCTGCAATTACAGCTTTAATAACTGATTCCAACATTTTTAGACAATAGATGTTTGTGTAATATACCAATAATTAGTCACATTTTAGCCAATTAATGAAAATAATGCATTCCTGACAATCCTAATTGTGTCCCTCACAATTTTACGGACCTCTTTCAGGTTCCCCCATAAACTTCACTGATCCAAAGAAAACAACCCCAGCCTTTCCAACCTTTCCTCATAGCTCAGACCCTCCAGGCCAGGCAGCATTCTGGTAAATCTCCTCTGCACCCTCTCGAGTACAATCATAGAACATAGAACATAGAACAATACAGAGCAGAACAGGCCCTTCGGCCCTCGATGTTGCGCCGCCCTGTGAACTAATCTCATCCCATTCCCCTACACTATCCCATCATCATCCATATGCTTATCCAAGGACTGTTTAAATGCCCCTAATGTGGCTGAGTTAACTACATTGGCAGGCAGGGCATTCCACGCCCTTACCACTCTCTGAGTAAAGAACCTGCCTCTGATATCTGTCTTAAATCTATCACCCCTCAATTTGCAGCTATGCCCCCTCGTACTAGCCGACGTCATCAGCCAAGGAAAAAGACTCTCACTGTCCACCCAATCTAATCCTCTGATCATTTTGTAGGTCTCTATTCAATTCCCTCTGAGCCTTCTTCTCTCCAATGAGAACAGACCCAAGTCCCTCAGTCTTTCCTCATAAGACCTTCGCTCCAGACCAGGCAACATCCTGGTAAATCTCCTCTGCACCTTTTCCAATGCTTCCACATCCTTCCTGTAATGGGGCGACCAGAACTGTACACAGTATTCCAAGTGAGGCTGCACTAGCGTTCTGTACAGTTGCAGCATGACATCACGGCTCCGGAACTCAATCCCTCTACCAATGAAACCTAACACACCGTATGCCTTCTTAACAGCACTATCAACCTGGGTGGCAACTTTCAGGGATCTGTGTACCTGAACACCAATATCCCTCTGCACATCCACACTACCAAGAATCTTTCCATTGACCCAGTATTCTGCCTAAATCACATCCTTCCTATAATGTGGTGACCAGAACTGCATACAATATTCTAAATGTGGTCAAACCAGTGTTTTATACAGTTCCAATATAAACCCCCCTGCTCTTGTATTCTAATAAAGGCCAGTATCCCATATGTCTTCTGAACCGCCTATTCTCCCTGTCCTGCTACTTTCAGGGATCTGTGGATAGACACACCGAGCTCCCTCAGATTTTTAGTACAGTTTTGAGCTCTCGGTATCTGCCATTAACTTTCCTTTTTCACTTCACCAATCCTTTCCATCCATTGACATCCAGGGTTCTCTGGCCTTGTTGGTCTATCCCTTGACTTTTAAAGGAACATGTTGGCCCTGCGCTCTCATTATTTCCTTTTTGAAATACTCCCACAGCCCTCAATGTGCAGTAACGCCTGTCTCCGGTGTTCATAAAACATTGATCAAACTCAGCCTTGAAGATATTCAATGAGCAGCCTCCAGTGCTCTCTGGGGAAAGGAATCCCACAGGCTAACAGCTCTCAGATATAAGGAAAACACTCCTCATTTCCGGCTTCAATGAGATGCCTCTCATTCTTGATCTGTGTTGCTCAGTTCCAACTCCCCTCAGTAAGAGGAAACAATCTCTTGGATCCACCTGATCCAGTCCCCTCAGGATCTTATAGGATCCAATAAAATCACCTCTCTGTCTTCAAAACTCCAAAGGGTGAAGGCCCAGCTTGTTCAATCTTTCCTTCCTCCCTCATCCTAGGCATCAGTCAAATGAACCATCTCCGAACTGCTTCCAATGCAGCTCTTGTCCTTCCTTCAATAAGGAAACAGAAACTGGGCACCGTACTCCAGATGTGTTCTCACCAATCCCCTAACCCTAACCCCTGTACAGCTGCAGTAAAATGTCACTGTTTTTGAATTGAATTCCCTTTGTAATGAGCATCAACACTCTATCTGCCTACAGATTCACTTGCGTAGCTGCGTACTAACTTTGGGATTCACGTCCCACCACACTCAGATCCCTTTGTCCCTCAGAGGGCTGCAATCTCTCTCCATTTCAATAGTATCCTGCTTTCTCCTCTTCCTGCCAAAGTGAGAAGGTCACATTTCCTCACATGATACTACAGCTGCCCAACACTTCTCCATAGCGCAGCTGTATCTAATATTCAGCAAGATGGACCTTCACTGCGAAAGTGTCATTTGTAACGAGAATAGTGACACATCTCTGAGAATCGCATCCATAACCAGTTTTATTTAAGCTTTCTTTAGTTCTGTGTTGAGTGACACAATGCTCTGGTTTGGGCTTTGCTGCCTCCACTTTGTCTTTAACTGTTAATATCTCGCAAACTTTGATCAGCTCATCCCTTAACCTTCTGAATTCTAGAGAAAACAGGCCTAATCTGGAAAATCTCTCCTCATAAGTCATCCTCAGAAGACCAGGTATCATTTTTGTGAACCAACATTGTACTCCGTCCAAACCAATATATCCTTCCGTAGGCGTGGTGCCTAGAACTGCTCACAGTTCTGCAAGTGGTGTCTAACCAGGGTTTTGTATAACTGCAGTATAACTTCCGTGTCCTTTTACTCACGTCAGGTATAAAGACCAGCATTCAGTTCACGTTGTTGATTATTTTCTACCCTTGTTTGTGATATTATGAAGATCTATGCACCTGAACCTCCAAGTCTCTTTGGAAATCCACTGTATTTAGTTTCATACCATCTAGAAAGTACCTCGAACTGTCCTTTCTCAGTCTGAACTAAGTAATCTCACACGTGCTTGCATTGAAATTCATCTGCCACATGTTTGATCATTCACGTGGTCTATCAATATTCATCTGCAATTTTATGTTATCGTAGACACTGTCTTCAATACAGCCTAACTTTGTGACATCAGCAAATCTGAATATCTGATTTTCTGTGTCATTATCCAAATTATTCATCAATGAGAATAATTGGGGCCTAACACATATGTTTGTGGAACACCACTTGTCACATCCTGCGAATTTCAGTACCTACCTATTATCTCTCCTTCTGTTGTCTGCCTCTCAACCAATTTCCCAGCCATGTCAGTAATTTACCATCAACTCCATGAGTTTCTACTTTGGTTACCAGTCTCTTATGTGGGACTTTATCAAACACCTTCTGAAAGTCCATATAAACAATATCCACAGACATTATTCTGTCCAGTCCTCTCGGCGCCTCTTCAAATATCAGAGTGACCTGTGCAATTTTCAAATCCAGAAGAATGATTCCCGTGTCTTGGGAACTCTGCAAGATTATTGTTAGAGAGTTTGGGTGGAAACTGTCAGGTCCTGGGGATCTGTCCCTCTTTAGTTCCATTAATTTCCACATTACCGATGTTTTACTGACATTAATTTTATTCAGTCCCTGTCCCTGGTACTCTGTTAATTCCTTTGGGATTTCAGGCAGGCCCTCCTCCTTTTCTCCTGTAAATCCTGAGGTAAAGTAATTAGTTAACATGTCCGTCATTTCCCCACAGTCACTGACAATATCTCTCACTTTCAGTCTTTAGTGGCGAATATTGCTCCTGACATCCCGGTTTTCCCTTAATGGAACGAGAATATTTCTTTTGATTGATTTTGACATCCCTTGCACGTTCCCTTTCAGAATCCTGTTTGGTGGCTCTGAGAAGCTGCTTTGTAGTACTTTATATCTTTTCCATTTAGCAGGATCTGTGCTGTTCTTTTGCGTTTTTGTAAGCCCTTTCTTTCGGTTTTATTCTTTTCTTTATCTCTTTAATTGTTCATCGTTGTTTGTTCGGTGAAGTGGAGCATTTCCCTCTCAGGGTATTAACTGGTTTTATTTTGTTTTAAATGTTTCTTTAAACATCCTCTACTGGTCTCCAGTTGTTTTACCCATCAGCAGATTTTCCCATTTACTGTGGACAGCCTCTTGCCATCTCGTTGACGTCAGTCTGACCAAAATTTGAAACCCGAACAGCTGATTCATGCTTTTCACGCTCAAACGCGACATTGAACTCGATTGTGTTATGATCGCTGTTGGATAAATGTTCGTGAACAATTTGTTTACTAATTAAATCCAGTTCATTACTCATTACTAAATCCAATATTGATTGCCCCTTTGTTGCATCCAGGACATATTGTTGCAGGAAACTATCCTGTATACTCAGCAGAAATTCATTCCCTTTCTAACAAGGTGCTTGCCTGCCTCTCCCAATCTCAGTTAAAGTTAAAATCCACCATGAATACTGCACTGGCTTTGCTACACACTGTCTAATTTCTGCGTTGAAACAATCTAGCACCTCAGAGCTGCTGTCGGAGGGCCTGTACACAACACCGATTACGGTTTTAGATCCTTTCTTGTTCCTTAGTTCCACTGAATGCTTTCTCCTCATTTTATCCTCCCTCACCGTTGAACTCATTTTGTTTCTAATCAGAAACAAACAAAAAAACAAACTGCTGATGCTGGAATCCAAGGAGACAAACAGGAGGCTGGAAGAACACAGCATCAGATGCTGCCTAGCCTGCTGTGTTCTTCCAGCCTCCTGTTTGTCTCCCTTGTTTATAATCAGCGAGGCTGCTCCACCTCCTCTTCCCTTTCCCCCTGTCCGTCCTGTAAACTTTGTAACCCGGGATATTTAGTTCCCAATCCCAACCATCCTGCAGCCATATCTCAGGCATGGCTACTCTATCACAGTCTCCAATTTGAATTTGTGTCTGCAGTTAATTTAGTTTATTCCTGACCCGCTGTGCATTAGAATATAGAACTCTGACTTGGGCCATTCACTGGAACCTGTTCCTCAGCACTGATGCTGTATTGACTTGTTTATTTTTTCTCTCTTTCAGTTTAATCGATACATTTCTAATTGCTTTGTGTTTATCTGCTGGACTTGAAGTCAGATTCCTGACAGTTTCATTTCTCTCCGTCATGTTCCTCGATATTAAAATGTATTGACTCGCCCCATCACTCCACTCCCAGCATTTACTTGTCGAAAGTCTTTGTGCCCACCCTATTTAGCCTTTCCGCTGGGACATTGGTCCCAGGTCAGTTCAGGTGGAGCCTGTTCCAATGGTACAGGTCCTTCCTGTCCCAGTACTGATTCTAGTGCCACACAAAATGGAACCTCCCCTTCCCACACCGTTCCTTCAGCTGTGCATTCACTTCCTGAATTTTATTATCTCTTTGTCAATTTTGTATGTATCTTGGTTAATACTCCAGAGATTATATCCCTTGAATCCTGTTCTTTAGTTGTGTTTCTATTTGTTGGTATTCCCCAAACAGGACCTCTTTCCTATTCTTGCCGATGATGTTGGTCCCAACATGAACCAGAACAATTGGATCTCCCCCCTTCCACTCCGATATCCTTTCAAGCTGGTTCGAGGTGTCTCTTACCTTGGTATCAGGCAGGCAGCACATCATGTGAGAATATCAATCCTGCTCACAAAGGATGCTACCGATTCCCCTTCATCATCAAATCCCCCTCTTTTCTTAGTGCTCCCCTTAATAAATGACCTCCTGGCCTACGGTGCAGTAGTCAGTTTGCCCACCCTCCCTAAGTCCTTTTCCTCATCCGCACACGGAGCAAGTACCTCCTTCCTTTGAAAAAAAGGTCAAGGGCTGAGGCTCCAGCAATGATAAATTCAGGATGCATCACGCTCCCTCACTTGTATTCACACCCTCCTGTCCCTGACCACTGACCAGAAATTGAAGTATTTAACCTACAGTGTGTGACTGCCTCCTGAACACAGTGACCAGGTAACTCTCCCCCTCCCTGATGTGTCGCAGTGTTTGAAGCTCAGAATCAAGCTCATTAACTCTGAGCTGGAGAGCCTTGAGCAACCAGCACTTGCTGCAGACGTGGTTACTCAGAGCTACAATGGCGTCACCCAGTTTCCACATCATGCAGTTACTGTATATCGCCAGGCCCTGTGTCTGTAGATAATTTCATGAGTTTTTAATTTGTAATTTTAAATTTCTTGCTGTTTTAAATCAGCAAAATATTTCAGTCAAGGAGACAGAGAAGGCTCCATCACAGGAGGAGGCTGTTCAGCCCCTCGTGTCAGTGCTAGCTGTTTACTAACCTCATTCACAATGAACATTGCAGGTGAATGTTTGTTGTCGGGAAGTGATTGCATCTGTTTTACTGAACAGAATGACTGACAAATATGATCTGATCACAGAGAATCAGCATGGATTTAAAAAGGATCAAGCATCTGTGCTCGGACCTCAGCTTTTCACAATAATTCTCAACGACTTGAATGAAGGATCAGAGAGCCAAACATCCAAGATTGCTGTCCACACTGAGTGAGGCGGCTTGGAGGAGGTGACAGAGATAGGGAGGGTGGGGGACAAGGAGGGGTTTGAGAACAAGGATGAGAATTTGAAAATCGAGGTGTTGCTGGACTGGGAGACAACGTAGGTCAGTGAGCAGAGTGGTGGGGGTGGTGGGGGTGGGGGGGAATGGGACTTCGTGCGAGTTTGGATTTGGGTACACACTTTGGGATGAGCTGATTCTTACAGAGGCCCGTGGCTATGATGTGGGCCAGGACAACATTGGAATGATCACATTTGGAGTCCCAAAGACAGGGCTGAGATTTTCAGGGGCTGATCTTTGTGATGTGGAGGATGTGGGGCTCAGATCACACTCAAAGATAAGGCCAAGGTAGTAAAGAATCTAGTTGAGCAGCAGACAGTGCTCAGGGAGAGGGATGGAGTTTGTACCGGGAGCTGGAGAGGATGGCTTTGATCTTCCCAATGTGTTTTCCAGTGAGCCTGGCTCCTCAGTCCTGACTGCTCTTAGCTGCTGTGATTGTCACTGATTGGACACTTATTATTAGAGATTCTGACCACAGCAGAAAGCCCCAGTGTAAAAAATAACTGCAAAGCCTGTCAGATCGCAAGGTTGAAACTTCATCAAAAGAGGAAGTGAAAGAAGGAGCTTGGAGCAGCTGGATATTTGTTACTGACATCACAGGAGGAGGCCATTC
This sequence comes from Ginglymostoma cirratum, assembly GCA_024137785.1. NCBI lineage: Eukaryota > Metazoa > Chordata > Chondrichthyes > Orectolobiformes > Ginglymostomatidae > Ginglymostoma > Ginglymostoma cirratum. Next base: position 62,618 of record JAHRHZ010000235.1, read on the forward strand.
AACACATTATGCCTGTGAGTAATACAGGTAGTCCCACTGTCCCTCTCTATCCCCATAACCCAGCAAATCTTTCCTTTTCAGTTCCACCTCCAATTCCCACCTGTAGTCCTGGGTCCACAACATTTTACTGCCCCTAACCTGGGCATCCAATTGACATCTCATTCATTCATTGGGAGACAAACTGCCTGTGCTGGGAAATTGAGCTCAGGACCCTCATTATTCCCTCTCCTCTTCTGAGGGACACTTCAGTTTTTTCTATATTCCCTCGTGGCACTTGGGCATGACTGGCTGGACCAGAATTTTTAACTGTCCCTAGTCGCTCCTTGAGAATATGCTGGTCAGCTGCATTCTTGAACTGCTATAGCCCACGTGCTGCAGATTGACCCACAGTGCCCTTAGGGAGGGGATTCCGTGATGTTGACCCAGTGACAGGGGAAGTTTTATTTCCAAGTCAGGATGGGGAGTGGCTTGGAGGGGAACATGCAGTTGATGATGTTCCAATGTATCTGCTGCCTTTGCCCTTCTCAATGGAAGACATTGTGTGTTTGGAAGATGCAGTATGAGGGTCTTTCGTGAATTTCTCCATTTTATGGATAATCCTCACTGCTGCTCCTGACTGTCAGAGGTTGTTGGGTTGGATGCTTTGTGGATGGGAAGCCAATCAAACGGGCTGCTGGCTCTGTATGGTATCAATTTTTTAGTTTGAATAAGAAAGTCATAGAATTGGATAGACATGGATAGGAAAGGTTTAGAGGGATATGGGCCAATCACAGGTAAATGGGACTAGTTCAGTTTAGGAAACCTGATCAGCAAGGACAGATTTGGCTGAAGGGTCTGTTTCCGTGTTGTGTGACTCTTTGACACTATGACTGTATGAATATTGTTGGAACTGCACCCATCTAGCCAAGTGGGGAGTATTCCATCACAGTCCTGATTTTTGCCTTGTTGATGGTTGACAGGTTTTGGGCGAATCAGGAGGTGAGTTACTTGATGCAGTATTCCAAGCCTCTAACGTGGTCTTGTAACCATGGTGTTTCTGCGATGGGACAAATTGAGTTTCTGGTCAATAGTAACCCCTGGGATGTTGATAGTGGGGATTCAGTGATGGTAATAGCAGTTTCTTTCAAGGGGTGATGGTTAGATTGTCCTTCTTTTAGTGATGGTCATTGCCTGGTATTAGCAATGTGAAATGTCACTTTTCAGACCAAATTTGGATATTGTCCAGTTATTGTTCCATTTGAACATGGACTGCTTCGGTACCTGAGGATTTGTGAATGCTGATGAACATTGTACAATCATTGGCAAACATTCCATTTCTGAGCTTGCCTTGAGTTACAATGTCTGTGCGTAGTCTGTCCCATTTAGCACAGTGATAGTGTCACGCAACACGATGGAGGGTATTCTCACTGTGAAGGTCAGACTTTGTCTCCACAAGGACTTGTGGAGGCCTCTCTTACTGCTACTGTCAAGGTCAGATACGTCTGCAGCTGGCAGATTGGTGAGGATGAGCTCAAGTATGTATTTCCCTCTTTTCGGTTCCTTCCCTGCCAACTGCAGACCCAGTCTAGCAGCTGTGCCCTTTAGGACCTGACCAGCTTGATCAGTCGTGCTGCTGCTGAGCCATTCTCAGTGGTGGACATTGAAGTCCCCCACCCAGAGGAAATTCTGTGCCCTCACCACCTTCAGTGCTTCCTCCAAGTGCTGTTCAACCTGGAGGAGAGGCTGATCCAGCAACCAAGGGAGGATGGTACGTGGTAATCAGCAGGAGGTTTCCTTGTCCATGTTTAACCTGGTATCAAGTGACTTCATGGGGTCCAGAGACAATGTTGAGGACTCCCAGGGTAACTCCCTCCTGACTGTATCCCACTGTGCTGCCAGCTCTGCTGGGTCTGCCTTTCTGGTGGGACAGGACATACCAAGGGATGGTGATGGTGGTGTCTGGGACATTGCCTGTAAGGTCTGATACCATGAGTATGACTGTGTCAGGCAGTAGCTTGACTAGTCTGTGAAATAGCTCTCCCAAATTTGGTACTAGGCCCCAGATGTCAGTAAGGAGGATGGAGCAGGGTAGACAGAGCTGTTTCTGCCGCTGTCTTTCCGGTGCCTAGATCGATGCCGGGTGATCCATCCGGGTTCATTTCTTTTTTGAGATGTCATCACGATTGATACAACTGAGTGCCTTGCTCGGCCATTTCAGAGGGCAGTTAATAGTCAACTGCATTATGGGGGGTGGGGGGCAGTTCCATGGACCCTAACTGCACATTCCTACCTCCCCAACTTCCTTATTCTGTATGTGGAATTCTGGAGCCTGTCCGAAGGATATTCCACTGCAGGAGCTATCACCCCTATGCATAATTTTGCCGCCACATGAAATCCACACAAATCTTGAATTCACATAGTCCCTTCAATGTCCAAAACATTCCAAGATGTTTCACAAAGTTGCAGTAAGAGGAATGGGGGAGGGGGTGGAAGAACTTAAGGACTCGGTGCAGGAGCAGGATATTCAGCCCCTCGAGCCTGCTCCTCCATTGAATAAGATCATGGCCGATCCCATCTCAGCCTCAACTCCACTTTTCTGTCCCCTTTCCATCAGCCTTTAACACAGTACACATTAAAAATCTGTCCATCTCTTCCTTGGTGTGAGACAGGGAGGGGACCACTCCATCTCAGACAAGTTGGTATTTATGGAGCATAGATGGATGAAGCTGGGAGAGAACATCAGAATCATTGAGTTAGGAGGCGGGATGAGCAGGAATAAGGGTTTCTGTGGTTAAGGAACTGATGTAGTGCAGAGACGGATAATGTTGTGGAGATGGATAGGATCAAGAGAGTGTAGATTTTGAAGCTGAGTTACTGGGGGACCAAGTGGATATAATGCCCATGTTTACTGGTCTATATTGGAAGGTCCAATCAGAATGAGGTACATGTCTACTGGTCTCTGTTAGAATGTCCAATGGGAAGGAGGCCCAGACTTACTAGTCTCTGTTGGAGGTCCAGTGGGAATGAGACACGCATGTCTTGGTCACTAGTGGAGCAGCCACTGGGACTGTGGCACATGTTTCCTGGTAATTATTGGACGATCCAATTGTACAAATGTCCATGTTTACTGATCTCTGTTGGAGGACCCATTGGGAAGGAAGTCCTTGTTTTCTGGTGTCTCCTGGAGAGTCCAGACTGAAGGAGGCCCGTGTTTACTGGTCTGTATTGGAGGGTCCAGTGGGAAGGACGGCCATGATTACTCGTCTCTTTTAGAGGGTTCAGTGTGAAGAAGGCCCATGTTTACTGGTTTCTACTGGAGGGGTCAGTGTGAATGTGGTCCATGTTTCTCTATCAGATGGTCCAGTAAACTGACTTCCATGTTTACTGGTCTCTTCTAGAGAGACAAGTAGGACATGGACACCATGGTGGGTGTGGGCTCAGTTCCTTCCTGTTGTAACTGTGTGATGGTCCAGCCGTCATCCCTATAAAACACCCTGACCCGGAGCCTACCATGGAAGGGGAAGGAGAGGGGAAGGGATTGGTACATGTTGTGAATGGATAGGATGGGTCAGTGGGTGAGAGCCTGTCCTGTCCCTCCAGCTCACACTTATTGCCTGAGGGTCTCCTCTTTCTGCTGGGCCTTCATGGAATGAGGTTTGTGTCCAAACCAGTCCCCAGTGAGAATAGGCCAACACCCCAAACTGTCCTTCATTTGACAAGAATCTATCCGTCTTCCTGACAGAGGCCAAAACCTGGTCAATGTTACAATTGGGACTGTACTCCAGGTGAAAACATTGTTGTGGGGTCAAAGGTTAGCATTCATTAATGGGGCAGAGCAGAGGGAGATAAACTCTGCATTTATATGTCACCACCTGTGGGAAAGAGAGAGAACAGAGACAGAGAGATGGAGCGAGTGTGTGAGAGAGAGATATATTGAGAGAGGTGCATCTGAGAAAGTATGAGTTGTTTGAATTGAGCGATAGAGAATTAAATGGTGGCAGAGATGGTGAGATTGAGGGATAGAGAGAGGGAAATAGAATGTGAGACAATGTGACTGAGACGAATGGTGGGCGGTGCGGGTGGAGAGAGAGAGAGAGAAAGAGAAAGTGAGAGAAAGAGACAGAGTGGTGATAACATCAAAAGTGAATGGACCAAAGAGAGAGAGGGCAGGGTCGAGAGTGAAAGAGAGAGAAAAAAATACATGAATCGGATTTGAGACAGAATGACAGAGAGGGAGGAAGAGAGACTGTCGTTTATGAGGTAAAGAGGGAGGATAAGAGAAAGAGGGAGGAATAGAGACGGGCAGATAACAGTTGGAGGCTTTTAACTGAAGTGAGAGAGGGAGCAAACGAGGGTAATACTGACAGATGGAGAAATGGAAACTGTGAGACAGAGTGAGAGAGTGTGAGTGAGTGAGAGAGAACGACTATGAGTCAGAGTAACAGAGAGATAAAATGAGAGACAGTGGGGGAGAGAGAGAGCGAGAGGGAGAGAGCAAGACAGATGTAAGACAGAGAGGGAGAGAGAGAGACACAGAGAGAGAGAGAGGTGCTGGTCATCACATTATGTGAAGTGTGTGATTATATTTGAGAGCGTGCAGAGGAGATTTCCCAGGATTGTGCCTGGTCTGGAGGGTCTGAGCTCTGAGGAAAGATTGAAAAGGCTGATGCTGTTTTCATAATAGCAGTGAAGGTTGAGAGGGGACCATTCAGAGGAATATATGAGTATGAGGAGCAGAGACAGAGTGGGTAGGAAGGCAACTTTTACATGAATAGGGGGTCAATAACCAGGGACAGGGATTAAAGGTATCACAGACATAGAAACACAGAACTAGGGGCAGCAGTAGGCCCTTTGAAACTGATCTGTCATTCAATATGATCATGGCTGATCCTCTCTCGCAATTCCATTTTCCTGCATTCTCAGCATTTGCTTGATGCTATTAAAATGCAAAATAATTACCTCTCTCTTTTTCTTGAATATATTCAGTGTCTTGGACCCCATAGCTCTCTGTGGGAGAGAATTCCACAGGTTGACCACCCTCTGAGTGAAGAAAAGTTTCCTCATCTCAGTCCTAAATGGTCTACCCCATATCCCCCTGAGACTGTGTCCCCTGATTCTACCCTCCCCAACCAGGGGAAACCTCCTCCCTGCATCAGGCCTGTCCAGGCCTGATAGAATTGTATACATTTCCATCAGATCCCCTCTCATCCTTTTCAACTCGAGTGAATCCAGGCCCAGTCAAGGTAGAGGCTGAGAGGAGAGTTGAGGAGAAATGTTTTCACCCAGAGGGTGGTGGGAGTCTGGGACTCACTGCCTGAAAGACTGGCTATGTCAGACACTCTCGGAACATTGAAGGAGGATTTAGATATTCACTTGCATTGCTGTAGCCTCCAGGGCTATGGGTCAAGAGCTGGAAAACAAGATTAGTGTCGTCAGAACTTTGTTGTACAACACAGACACAATGGACCAAATGGACTCATTCAGTGTTGTCCACATCAATGACTGTCAGAGAGAGAGAGAGAGAGAGAGAGAGAGACAGACAGACAGACAGACAGAAGAGGAGGTGTGAGGGGCTGACTTGGCTCACTCTCTGCCTGATGCAATTTACATACTGAGGAACAGCCAGTGAGACTCCCACAGGCTGCAGCTTTATAAAGCAGGGCTCAGTGAAGGGACAGTTAATCAGGAACCAGGCACAGCGACAGGAGCACACACCATGATTTCACACATCCAGCTGATCTGGCTTCTGGCATTCTGAGTCGCAGGTATAAATCTCTCTCCTTCCACCTTGAATCTTTAGCTGCTCTCCATCTCACTCCAATTCCACCGACTTGTGATTGAAGGGAAAGTGCTGAGACCAGGGGAATGCTCAGCGTCGCCAACAGTCTCTCATTTGACAGGCTCTTTCTGTGACAGTTCTGACTTTACTGTGTTTCTCTCTGACCCCTCAGGTATCAGTGGCATCATCATGAACCAGTTCCCTCCGGTGCTGTCAGTGAGACTGGGCCAGACCGCAACCATCACCTGTACGGCCACCACATATTCTGGAAGCTGTGTTAATTGATACCAGCAGCGAGAAGGACAGGAACCCTCTCTCCTGATCTACGATGCAACAACTCGATTCACAGGAGTCTCCGAGTGATTCAGAGGCAGTAAACAGTCCAACAAATACACCCTGACAATCAGCAACGTTCAGAATGAGGACATCGCTGACTATTACTGTCAGCAAGGTTCCAGCTTCCCCTACACAGGGATACAGAGCCTTTCAAAAACCCCAATACACACAGCACCAACTCCTGCACTTACTCATCCCACAGTTATATATAAATGAAACTAAACAAATGACCCCATGCCAGGATTGTCACTGCCCACTACACACTTCAGTGCCTGCTGTGTCCACCGCTCACTGAAGGCCTCAAGTTTCCCTTTTACACTCCATGGCCACATATGAAGGGCAGCTGCAAGATTTAACATCAAAAATAAATATCACAAATCTCCCGGACCCAGCTGGATGCAACCCAGAGGGACAGAGAGAGAGAGAGAGAGAGAGGGTGAGAGTGATGAAGGGAAGCAGAGAGCAGAGGTTTATGTACCGCCTCTGCACTGGGAGCTCTCACTATGACATACGTTCGGTAATGGAACCAAGCTCAGATTGAGTAAGTGAAACTCAATCCTCCGTTATTAACCCTTTTGAATACTGAAACTTTCTGCAACACAAATGCTGAATTGTTGAAGGTGTTAATGGGGAGCTGCAGTGAATGAAATGGTTGATTGAGGAGCACTGTGTCTAACAATGGGTCCAGCTGTATTTCTTTAGTTCCCTTGCCCCCTTGAAGCAGCAAAATATAAGTCAGTAAGTTTTACTCACCGTGTGGAGGAGCTGTGCCCGTTTGCAGCTTGTGGTCACATTCCTGCAACATGGAGTGAAATCAATGAGCAGCGTCCTGCCAGACTCAGTGTGACGGACACGGACAGAGTTTGATGTCAGCTCTGGCCCCCTGTCCCAGTCTCTGATCTCAATGACCCCAGCAGCAGCAGCAGCACAGTGAGACACCGAGCTCCCACCTCCTCCAGCTTTAACTCTGCTCAATCACACACTCACTGAATTGTTACAGTGCACAGGGAGGCCATTCGCCCATCCTGTCTGGACCGGCTCTCCGAATGAGAAATTCACTGGGTTTCATTCTCATGCCTTCTCCCCTTCACCCTGCACATTGTTCCTTTTCAAATAAGAGCCTCATTCCATTCAGAAAGATTTAATTGAAGCTGCCTCCACTGCACTCACAGGCAGTGCATCCCATACCTTAACCACTCGCTTGCTGAAAATGGTATTCCTCATCTCGCTCTTGCTTCCTTTCCCAATTACTTTCAATCTGCGACCTTTCGCTCTCGATTCTTTCACAAGTGGGAACATTTTCTCCCTGTTTACGCTGTCCAGACACCTCCTGATTTTGAATTCCTCGATCAAATCTCCTCACAGCCTTCTCTTCTCCACGGAAGACAGTTCCAAATACTCCAATTTATCTTTGTAACTGATGTTTCTCATCCCTGGAACCATCTTTGGGAATATATTTTGTCATCTGTGCAAAACATTCACATCCTTCCTGAATTATTCACATTTTCTGGGCCGCTCATGATTATATAAATAACTATGAGGTGACCCATCAGCCTCCTACACTTCAAGGAACAAAGTCCCAGCCTTTCCAACCTCTCATTGTCATGGAATCATACAGCATGGAAACAGACCTTTAGGCCCAACTTGTCCACACTGACCAGATACCCTAAACTGACCTCATTCCATGAGCCAGCATTTGGTCTATATACCTCTGAACCCATCTTGTTCACGTACCCATATAAATATCTTTTCAATGTTGTAATTTTATCTGCCCCCAACACTTCCTCTGGCAGCTCGATCTATACACACACCACCCTCTGTGTGAAAAGTTACCCCTCAGGTCCCTTTTGAATCTTTCCCCTCTCACCTTAAACCTGTGGCCCTCTAGTTTTAGACTCCCCTTCCCGGGGAAATGACCTTGGCTATTCACCCTCTTCATGCCCCTCATGATTTTATAAACCACCTTAAGGTCACCCGTCAGCCTCCAACGCTCCAGTGAAAACAGCCCCAGCCGAACCAGCCTCTCTCTGAAGCTCAAACCCTCCAATCCTGACAACTTCCTTTTAAATATTTTCTACAACCTTTTAAGTTTAACAACATCCTTCTGAAAGCAGGACGATCAGATTGTTCACATTTTTTCTAAAAGTGGCCTAACCAATCTCCTGTATAGCTGCAACATTATGTCCCATCTCCTATACTCAATGCGTGACAAATAAAGGCAAGAGTGCCAATCACCTTTTTCATCACCCTGCCCCCCTGCGACTCCATTTTCAAGGAACAATGCACCTGCACCACGACGTCACTTGGTTCAGCAACGCTCTATAAATCCCTACTGTTAAGTGTGTATGTGCTGCCTTGGTTTGCCTTTCCAAAATGCAACACTTCACATTTATCTGTAATAAGCTCCATCTATCACTCTTCTGCCTATTGTCCCATCAGATCAAGGTCCCACTGTACTCTGAGATAATCTTCTTCAATTTACACTATACCACCAATACCTCATCCCGCCCCCTTGACCTGTCCGTCCTCCCTGGACTGACCTATCTCCTCCCTACCTCCCCACCTACATTCACCTTTACTGGCTCCATCCCAGCCTCTTTGGCTTGTCTGTCTCCTCTCCACCTATCCTCCCCTCTATCCATCTTCTATCGGCCTCCCCCCTCTCCCTATTTATTTCAGAACCCTCTTCCCCTCCCCCATTTCTGATGAAGGGTCTCGGCCCAAAACGTCAAGCTTTCCTGCTCCTATGATGCTGCTTGGCCTGCTGTGTTCATCCAGCTCCACACTTTGTTATCTCAGATTCTCCAACATCTGTAGTACCTATTATCTCTGATACCACCAATTTTGTTGTCATTTACAAACTTACTGACTAGCCTCCTATATTCACATCCAAATCATTAATTTAAATGATGAAAAGCAGTAGACCCAGCACCAATCCCTACGGCACACCGTTGGTCACAGAACTCCAGTCCGAAACACAACCCTCTACCACCACTCTCTGTCTCCTGTCTTCCAACCAATTTGTAACTAAATGGCTAGCTCACCCTGGATCCTATGTGATCTAACCTTGCTAATCAGTCTACCATGTAGAATCTTGTCAAACGCTTTGCTGAAGTCAATATAAACAATGTCTACTCTTCTGCCTTCATCAATCTTTTTAACTCTTTCAAAAAACCTCAATGAAGCTGGTGAGACATGATTTCCCATTTACAAAACCACACTGACTATCCCTAACCAATCCCTGCCTTTCCAAATGTATGCCAATCCTTTCCCTCAGAAAACCCTCCAACAACTTACTCACCACTGACATCAGGCTCACAGTCAAATGTTCACTGACTTTTCCTTGCAGCCTTTCTTAAATATCGATATAACATTAACCAAACTCTCCGGTTCTCTGGCACCTCACCCATGACTGTTGATGATACAAATAACTCAGCAAGGGGCCCAGCAATCTCTTCCCTAGCTTCCCACAATGTTCTGGGATACGCCTGAACAGGTCCCGGGGATTTATCTACCTTTATGTGTTTTAAGACCTCTAGAACCTCTTCTTCCGTATTGTGATCTCTTTTCAAGACATCACTGTTTTTCCAAGATAACTAGCTTTCAATCCATTCTCCAAAGTAAATACTGATGCATTATTTTTGTTTCGAATCTAACCTGTCTCCTGTGTCTTCCCAAAATGCAGCATATCGCATTTATCTGAATTACTCTGCATCTGCTATTCCTCGGCCCACTGACCCAGTTGATCAAGTTCCCATTATTCTCTTAGACAACTTTCTTCACTGACCACTATGCCGCCTATTTTAGTCTCATCTGTAAACTTACCAACTATTCCTCCTTTCTTCTCATCCAAATCATTTATAGAAATGATGAAAAATGGTGGCACATTTTTCCACACACAAAGCCAAACGAGTCCTTGCCTTTCCAAATGCATGCAGATCCTGTCTCACAGAATCTCCACCAACAACATACCCACCACTGACATTAGGCTCACCGGCCTGTAATTTCTTGGTTTTACCTTGCAGCTTTTCCTAAATAATGGCACAACATTCACCATCCTGTCTGCTGGCACCTCAGCTGTGAATGTCAATGATACAAATATCTCAGCAAGGGACACAGCAATCTCTTCCCTCTCTTCCCACAATGTCCTGGGATACACTTGATCACGTCCCAGAGATTTACCTACATTTGTGCATATTAAGAAATCCTCTTCTGTAATGTGGATTCTTGTCAATACATTACTGTTTGTCTCCTGATTTCCCAAGCTTCCATGTCTTTTTCCATGCTAAATGCTGATGCGAAATATCCATTTAGGATCTCACCTATTTCCTGTGGCTCCATACAAAGGTGCTTTGTTCGTCTTTAAGGGGCCCAATTCTCAACCTAGTTACTCTTTTTCCTTTTCCTAATTACCATAATTATACCACTTTTGCTCTCAAAAGAGCTCAGGAATTGTTTGCCCTCCTTCAACCAAACCTTGGAGGGCCGAAGGGCCTGTTCCTGGACTGTAAGTTTTCTTTGTTCTTTGTTCTTTGTTCAAACCTCAACTCTTCCAGAACTACATCCCCTATTTTTTCCCCTCAGGACTCTCCAACTTCCATGGGGTAAGGATGCATCAGGTATGAATAAATCAGGATCAATAGTTGGCAGGTGTTTACCTGAGTGAGTCTTGTTGACCCTGAAATGGCCATTACCCTTTTCCGTTGTCTCCCTCAACCTTGTGATACGGTGATCACTCTTCCCTAAATATCCTCTCACTGACACTTGATCGACACGAGCCTCCTCATTCCCAAAATCCAGGTCGAGCAGAGCCTCCTTTCTCATTGGACTGGAAACGCACGGCTAGAAAAAGTCATCTGAACACACTCTCCAATACTGGCCGCTCTCTGCCCATCACACTGCTACTATCCCAGTCAATATTCAGATAATTAAAGTCTCGATCATGTTTACACCTCTCTGTAAAGTCCTTGAAGATTTGTTCCTCTACATCCTCCCCACTGGTTGAAGACCTATCGACTACACTGAGCATTCTGTGAACCTTGGTGTTCCTCTCTGATATTCCCTCATGGTTCCCACAGCCTTGTCAAGTTAGTTTAAACCTTCTCCAACAGCACAAACAAATCACCCCACAAGGAATTCAGTCCCAGCTCTGTTCAGGAGTAACCCATCCGGTCTGTACAGCTTCCTTCTCCCCCAGAGATAGTCCCAATGTCCCAAGAATTTAAAGCCCTCCCTATTGGAACCTCTTTCCAGTCCCACATTCACCTCTCTTATCCTCCTGTTCCTATTTTCACTTACGTGCGACTCTGGGATTATTTTGAAGATTTCAACTCTGCCTTTGAGCTCCTGTTGCTAATTCCCTTCCGATCTCCATAAATTCTGACTGCAGAACCACATTCTTTTTCTCTCTCTGTCACTGGGACCGATGTGGACCACGTCTGCTGACTGTTCCCCCTGTCTCCTCAGGGTGCTCTGCAGCTGCTCAATGACAGCCTTGACCCTGGCACCAAGGAGACAGCACACCAGCCTGGATTCCCATCTGCAGCTGCAGAAACACCTATCAATGCTCTCGCTCTCGAATCCCCTCTCACTATTGCTCTTCCAGTCTTCCTTGTGCCCCTCAACACCAACTCCCGGACAGCTGAGCCACAAGTGGTGCCATGGGCTTGGCTCTAACTACACTCCCCAGATGAAACATCATTCCTATCAGGATTCTGAACTGAATCCTGATTGGAGATCTGCAAACTGAGCAACAAGGCCCTCAGTTCCTTCGCCCAGATCATTACTTTATAATGTGAATATTTGTGGTCCTAACACTGACCCACATGAGACTCCACTAATCCCTGACTGCCAGCCCCTAAAATGCCACTTTATCCCCACTCTCTGCCTTCGGCGAGTCAGCCAATCCTCTGTCCATGCCAATACCTTTCCCCTAACATCATGGGCGCTTTTCTTATTTAGCAGCACTACATTTTCCGCTTGGGGACCCTACAGCCCTCCGGTCTCAATATTGAGTTCAATAATTTTAGGGCCTAAATCCTCCCATGTCCCAGCCCCCACCCCACACACCAGACCTTGTTACCACATATCCTGCCACTACACACCTCCTGTTGTTAGTCACTAACAGTTCCCATTAACAACTATTCCTCATCCCAGCCTGATCGTTAGCATATTCCTTTGTCTATTCAAATTCTTTCTCTCTCTTTGGGGTCTATCTTATCGTTTACTCCATACCCCACCCACCTCCCTATTTTCTGCATATAAACTGACATTTTCCCAGTCACCGTCAGTTCTGAGGAAGGGTCACCGGACCCGAAAAGTTAACTCTGTTTTCTCCTCCATAGATGCTGCCAGACCAGCTGAGCTTTTCCAGAAACGTTGTTTTTGGTCCTGATTTACAGCATCCGTAGTTCTTTTGGTTTTTATTCACTAAAGATCTGATCCTCTGATCACTGTTGGTCTACTGTATGGGATCATGCTGTGCACAATTAGCCGTGAAAGACTTTGAGACACCCTGAGGTGGATACAGGTGCTACAAAAATGCACGTCTTTCTTTGAGATTGCAGTTTCCTGATCCTGACCCTTTCCCATTGTCCGCACACTCCCACCTTCCGGGTGTAATGGGGTCATTAGGAGCAATGACCCTGGCTGACACCAGGACACTGCGATTTATTGCAGCCTCACACTTGACATCAACCCACTGCTGGGCAGCAAGGTTTGAAAATAAATCTAGAATCTTCTACACAGACACCCAACGCGACTCTTTCCTGAAGTATGTTCATCGAAGTCTGCTTCAATATTTTCAAATAAAGTTCTCCCAATCTGCAAGTGATCAGAGGTTTGTTAAAGAGATATCAAACTCCCTCCCAATTTCCAGCTCTTGCTCCGTAGGTCTGGAGGTCTCAGTGTTTCAAGTGAATATCCAATTTTTTTTCAATAAGATGAGGATTTCTATCTCTCCCATCCTTTTCATTCAGTGAGTTCCAGATCCCACTAGCCTCTGGGTGAAAAACTATCTCTTCAACTCCCCTCAAACCCTTCCACCCCCATTCATTTCAATCTCTCCTCATAGTTATTGCCCTCTCTGTTGATGGAAATCAGTCCTTCCTATCCACTTTATCCGGGCCCCTCATCCTTTAACACACCTCGATCTAATCTCCCTTCAACATCCTCTGTTCAAAAGAAAACAGTCCCAGACAATCCAATCATCCTTCAAAGCTAAAGCTCCCTATTCCTGACAAAATCCTCATAAATCTCTTCTGCCCCCTCTCTGATGGGATTGCATCCTCCAAGTATTCTGATGACCAGAACTGCACACACTGCGCTCGAACTGGTGTTTTATACAGGTCCAGAATAAACAAATTCCGTGTTTTCACTCACAATCAAAAGTAAGACTTACCCCATTTGTCTTCTTAACCACCTTATCTATCTGCATTCATTAAGCAACATGGCCACATCTTTCACCTTCACTATGACTCTGTTATTCTATATTGTTATTAGCTGGGGAACAAGCACTGAAGCCTGGGGCACCCCAACTGGTAAATACTTGCAATTCAGGCAAAGACCTGTTTATTCCTATTCTTTGTGCCCTGTCTGCCAACAATTCTCTATCCATGTCAGTACCCGTCCCTCAATCCTCTTGCTCTTTCTGTATTTATAAAACAACGTTGGGATTTCCCTGGTTCACGTGGAAATATTTCATCCTGTCAGCTCTTTGTTTTCCTCAGGTCCTGTTTAATTTCACCCCTGAATTTTCTATCCTCCTCTTGGGTTTCTGCAGGATTGAACTCTGGGTATCCAATAAAACCTTCCCAGTTTGGCCTTCCCTATTCTGGCTGTTTTCTCATATTCCGGGCTGAGAGTCTGGATTTGGGGGTCCCACATTTACTCTTTGTAGGAACAGATTCTGAATGATATCTGTCTCGTCCTTGGAGGCCTTCCACTGCCCTGACATTGATTTCCCGTCAAGTCGCTGGTTCCAGTCCCCTTTTACCAAATTACCGCACAGTTTTGTAAAATGGTTCATTCCCAAATGAAAACATTGATACATGCTCCATGGTTCTCGATTTCCATCCCAACTGTCAATCTCACGGAGTTCTGTTCACTGTCACTAAAATTCTCCCTCATTGATAGCCCTTCCCGCTGCCCACATTCATTCCCTGAACGATAGTATGAAACTGTCCGTTCTCTTTCTGGTGATTAACCATCATTCTCTCAGGAACAGTTAGGGATGGGCAATAAATGCTGGCCATGCCAGTGACACTCACATCCAAGAGAGTAGTTTAAACAATGCCTGTTCTTTTGTTGGGGTTTTTAACATATTGGCCAAAAATGTTCAAATGGACTGTTTCACCAGTTAATATTCGGAAACTTTAAATCCCTTTGAATGGTGGAGATTAAAATTGCTTCTTTTGTCATTCAGGCCGTGAGATGTCTCAGCCCAAGCTGACCCTGCTGCCCCCCTCCTCGAAGCAGGTCCAGACCAAGGGCACTGCCACCCTGGTGTGCCTTGTCAATCACTTCTATGCCGATGATCTGGAGGTGCAGTGGAAGAAGGATGGTGCAATCATTTTGGACGGTGTTCAGACCAGCAACTACCTGCGAGCTTCGGACAGCACCTACAGTGTCAGCAGCCTGCTGACCCTCTCTGGCTCTGTCTGAGAGTCAAACGCTCGCTTCTCCTGTGCCCTCACCCACGACACCCTCTCCTCTCCCCTCAGCAAGAGCATCGGGAGATCAGAATGTGTGTAGTGTGTTCGAGACAGTCCACAGAGGGGACACAACTTTAAATAGAACAGGGCTGAGCAGGACAAAGGTCATTGTCAGCACGGAATTTCAACTCTCTTCCTTCTCGGGACTGGATCAGAGACACTTCTGAGGTTCAGGGGTTATGGCAGGTCATTTGGACAGTGTAGAGGGAGCTTTACTCCTCTATGGGGGAGCTTTACCCCATACTGTTCCTGTCCTGGGAGTGTTTGATGGGGAAAGTGTTGACTTGTGATGCCAAGTAAAACCTCTCGAAGATGCAGAAGACTGTCCCCTGTACAAAAACAATGTGAATCTCAGAAGTCTCTGCTTCAGTTAACCATTCCGACTTCCTGCTCAGCCTCCAGTTCCAATTTAAGAGTTCGTCACTGTTTAAAGGGACAGGATTCTCATGTTATTGAGAAAATCTCCACAGGTGTTTTCCTCATTTTCCATTATGACTGTGAATTTGTACGTCTTCCTCTATTGGGCTGTTAATTGCAATTTTTTTCTGTCAATGCTAATCTGGAAAAGGGAACAAAAATGAAGAAGATTCAGTCTCAGTCTCTGTGTGTCTTTTGGAAACGGTCAGAGCTGAAGCCTCAGGGAAAGGTGTGTGAAGTGAAAAGTTCCTCCCTCACGGCTTGGAGCAAGAGAGAGAGAATGGAGCAGGGCGATGGGGTCCCTGGAGGGGGAGGGCAATGCTACAATTGTGGCATTTAGCAGGAATGCAGGGCCCCACGGAAATCTGTCCCAATAAATGGGGAAAAGCAGGAAGGTGTGTTTAACTTCTGAAAGGTAGAGGAACGATGCCGAGAGGAAGCTGAATTCAGAGAGTAGATGGGGAAGGTCCAGAGCCAGAGAAAGGAGGGCACCTCTCCCTCCACTTCAGCCTTTACCCCCTTCCACTGGTGGTACGCTGAAGAGGCAGTACCCATCTTGAATACCTATGCCCAATGGTATACGATAAATGGGGAAGATCCTGTGCCCATGTATGTGTGGGTAAGGAATGTCGAGCATATCTCGTATACACTGGTGTGTCTCACATGCTGATCCATTTATCGAAGCCACTGGGATCAGACATCTTCAGTGAGAGACCAAATGTTGGAGATCACGGGTGTCTCAGTGACGGGAGCAGGGATCAAAAACCTGGAGAGTCAGGCTGGGCTCTCTGAGCACCAAATGGGAATGTATCTGAACAAAATGAGGAGGGCTCACTCTGGGAGTGCTCAGAGCAGATGGACTCATTGCTGACAGATTGGCAGTGGGTCTTTACACAGTTGGACATTTCAAACATGTTCTGGCCCATCTCTTAGGAGGCAGGGCTGAGGACCAGGACATATTCACCTTCACGTTTAAAGACCAACAATATCAGTTGAGCTGTCTGCTCCAAGAGTTCCAGAATCATCCTTCCATCTTCCAGCACAGCACGGCACACGGGCTGCGAGAGGTCAGTTCAGTTCCCCCCAAACAGTTTGGACAGTGTGTGGCCGACTTGCTGCTGTTCTCGGGAACTGAGGAGCAGGACCTGTCCCTTTGGGATGGCAGAACTACCAGAAACTGCTCGGAGTGCTCCAGATGTTGATCCCTCCCCTGGAGCAGCAGGTAAAAAGCTGCAGCATTGCTCAGGCTCCTTGATGCCATAATCCATGAACTGAGGCCTAGATGTCGAGGGCTGTCACTCTGCTCTCACCTCACTTGAGAGCTCATTACAACTAACGTGACTCTTTGCTGGATTTGTATTTGGAACATTTATAGTGTGACCAATAATGCTTTTATTAAATCTGGTATCAAAATAATCTGATAGCAATCCCACTCCACAGCACGCCATCCCTGAGGCTCAGCATGATTGAAGACAAGCAATTCAGCTCAACTGTTTGGAAGCCAGGGACACTAGGAACGTTTTGTTGATCAATATGACCAGCAGGATCTTGCTACCCAGAATAACATTTCAACAGGGTTTGGGGAATAAATATTCTGTAGCCCCCGGGCCATCTCAGTGAGGATCACCCAGGGCTCAGGGTGGATTCAAGAGCAGCTCATTGTCCTGACTGTTGTGTTCTTCAGTCCACATGTGGCTCCAGCAATCTCACTCCATGGCTCAAGTTATCAGTGGGAACCAATGGGGTTGAAATCTTATCCGAACACACCCTCACACAGCGGGGAGGCTGCTGGTGGCTCAGAAACCCCTTGGATTCAGCCCCAGATTCCCCTGTGGCTCTTTCATTCAAACATAGCATTAACATACTGATTCCACATTCAGAGGTCAATCCTGAGCTGGGGCAAGCTTGCATCTTGATTCCAATGTGGGCGGAAATGGGGAAGAGTGTGAAATGTCCAGTCTGAAACTGGTGGGTGTACTTTATGATGAAGAATAGAAACTGATGTCACAATTAAGACTGGTGTTGATGGGAGTGAAACATATCTCAGTGAGCTGTTTCCAGAATCTACAGACTAAAGGCATCCTTCTGTCAGACACCAAAGACTGAGAAAGCAGCTCCTCAATATTGCTCCAGATTTCCCTTGAAAGATGCAATATTCTCTGCCTCAGTGGTTGCCTGGAACAGGGCATTTATAAAAGGACTGTGGGAAGGGAAGTGTTGACTCTCAGTGATAAAACCAATGAAAGGATGTGGAGCTGACACTGTGAAATGTTAGGACCCAGAGAATGACACCAGAAGCTTTTCAATATTGTCACTCTCCAGCTTGCAATTTCTGAACTGGCAATACTTCGGTTTTGCCCACAGATTGCTGTCATATTCAATCTATTTGCCTTTATTGCTTTGCTTCTTTTGACTTGAGTCTGTGAGTAGTTCCCTCAAAACCCAATCTCCTCACACCCATCCTGGCCCCTGAAGAGATTAGACAGAGAAGATTGGATTGCAACAAGCATCACAGGGATTTCATACTCTGCCTCCGCCTCTCAGTGTTTTTCCCCCCTCAGCTGATTGGCTAGCTTTCAGCGAGTCACTGTTCTGATTGGCCACTTCCCCTGTCCATCGATTACACATCCAATGAAGATTGCACTGAGACCCAATCGTCAATCATTTTCAAATGATCCCTTTGATCTGGAATCTGTTACGGTTAGAAGATTCGAAACAGATCAGAAACTGAAAGCTGCTGGGACTCAATCATTACAATCTGTGGGATTCACTCTTCACTCTGTTGTTTCAGACCTAACTGGTGTGATCACACTGTGCACTCTGCTGCTTCTGGGCTACACCTGAAATGATTGCTGGCCAATCACAGACACTGGAAGTGCGGTGTTTCTCTCTTTGTGGGTACGTGACTCCAAGAGACACGTACAGGCAGCACAGAGTAACACAGCCAAACTCACAGAGATACCCACAGGCAGCACTGAGTAACACTCCCACACTCAAGAGAGATACCCACAGGCAGCACAGACCAATATACCCACACTCAGAGAGGCACCGACAGGCAGCACAGAGTAACATGGCGATTGGGAGAACTGCTGATGCTGGAATCAGAGATAACACAGTGGAGGAACACAGCAGGCCAGGCAGCATCAGAGGAGCAGGAAAGTTGACATTTCATGTCAAGCACCTTTTCAGAAATGGGGGAGGGGGGAGGGAGCTCAGCAATAAATAGAGAGGTGTAAGAGAAGACGGACAGGTTGTGTCAGGTGAAGGAGGCAGGGGATAAGAGGGAGGGTTGATCATGGGTTGTGGCCAGGTCTGGGGAGATTTTAAAACTGGTGAATTCCATGATTAGGCCATCGGGCTGTAAGCTCCTGAGGTGCAATATGAGGTGCTGATCTTTCAGTTTCCGGGTGGTGTCATTGTGACACTGGAGGAGGCCCAGCATGGAAATGTCACCCAGGGATTAGGAGGGGGAGTTGAAGTGGTTCGCAACTAGAAGGTGTTGTCGTTTGTCATGATCAAAGCGCAGGTGCTCTACAAAGCGATCTCTAAGCCTTCACTTGGTCTCACTGTTGTAGAGGAGTTCACATCGGGAACAGCAGATGCAATAGAACATGTTGGCAGATGTGCAGGTGAACCTCTGTCTGATGTGAAAGGTTTGTTTGGTTCCTTGGATGGAGGTGAGGCGGGAGGTGTAGGGGCAGGTGTAGCACTTGGTGTCGCCCCACCCACCTTGAAGTTGCTGAGATTTCACTAACTCCATCCCCACGGCCAGCACCACACAGCCACAAGCTCTGCACCCAACCCCACCTCCGAGCCCTGCCGAGTCTTCGTCTTCACCCCCATTGACCCCCAAGACCTCCCCCTCACTGAGGACGAAAGGTCCATCCTCAGTAAAGGACTCACCTTTAACCCCTCGACCCACACAGCAATGAGTTCCGTTCACACTTGGATGTTGAACAATTTCTCTGCTGCCTTCGTGCCTATTTCTTTAACTGTGAGTCTAATCCACCCTATACAGACCCCTTCTCCCACCTCAAATTCGCTCCATCCTTCTGGGCACCACCCTACGTCCTTCTATCCTTCGTCAACTGTTTCATCTCCAACTGCTGTCGCAACATCGATCACCTCAAATTCCACACCCCTTGCACTCACTCCAACCTCTCCTCCACGGAACATGCAGCCCTCCGCTCCCTCTGCTCCAACCCTAACCTCACCATCAAACCCACGGATAAGGGCAGCGCAGTTGTGATATGGCGCACTGACCTTTACATCGCCATGGCCAGGCGCCAACTCTCTGACACCTCCGCCTAAACAGCCTCGATCATGACCCCACCTCTGACCACCAAAACATCACCTCTCATACGATTCACAACTTCACCACCTCAGGTGACCTGCCATCCACAGCGTCCAACCTCATCTTTCCCCAACCCCTTACCGTCAGTTTCTATCTTCTTCCCAAAATCCACTAACCTGACTGTCCCAGCCGACCCATTGTCTCTGCCTGCTCCTGCCCCACTGAACTTATCTCTGCCTACTTTGACTCCGTTTTCTCCCCAGGGTCCAGGAGCTCCCCACCTTCACCTGGGACACCACCCACGCCCTCCACCTCCTCCAAGGCTTCCGATTCCCTGGCCCCCAACACCTCATCTTCACGATGGAAATCCAATCCCTGTACAATTGCATTCCCCACGTGGATGGCCTAAAAGCCCTCCGCTTCTTCCTCTCCCGCAGGGCCAACCAGACCCCTCCACCAACACAATTATCTGCTTAACCAAACTTGTCCTTACCCTTAACAACTCCTTCAACTCCTCCCACTTCCAACAGACTAAGGGGTTACATAGAACAGTCCCTTTTCTACTGTACTCTGGCATTATCCCCCACCTCTTTCTCCACTACATCGATGACTGAATTGGCACTGCTTCATATTCCCACAAGGAGCTTGAACAGTTCATCGACTTTATTAATACCTTTTAACCCAACCTCATGTTCACATGGACTATCTCTGATACATCACTCTCATTCAGGGACCTCTCCACCTCCATCTCTGGTGACTGCCTCCAAACCAGTATCTATTTCAAGCCCATCAACTCCCACAGCTACCTGCACTACACCTCTGCTCAACCACCTTCCTGCAAGAATGCAATCCCCTAATCCCAATTCCTCCAGCTTCGCCGTGTCTACTCCCAATATGGGGCATTCCACTCCCGAACATTCCAGATGTCCTCTTACATTAAGGACCTCAGCTTCCCCTGTTCGGTGGTCAATAGTGCTCTCAACGACATCTCTTATGTTTCCTGCACCTCTGCCCTCACATCCCCTCCCCCCAACAAAAACAAAGACAGAATGCCCCTTGTCCTCACATATCACCCCACTAACCTCCTTATCCAATATATCATTCTCCACCACTTCCGCTATCCACGTTTTAACCTACAAACAAAGGTATATTTCCCTCCCAACCCCTATCTGCCTTCCGTGGGGACCATTTTCTCTGCGACTCCCTCGTTCACTCTACACTCCACACTCCCCACCAGACCCACCACACCCAACATCTTTCCCTGCAACTGCAGGAGGTGCTAACGCTGCCCCTACAACTCCCCCCTCAACTTCATCCAAGGCACCAAACAAACCTTTCACATCAGGCAGAGGTTCACTTGCACATCTGCCAACATGGTCTATTGAAACCGCTGCTCCTGATGTGGCCTCCTCCACATCGGCGAGACCAAGCGGAGGTTCAAGACCACTTTGTAGAGCACCTGCACTCCGTTCGCGACAAACGACAACGCCTTCTGGTCATGAACCACTTCAAATTCCCCGCCCGCTCCCTGGGTGGCATGTCCAGCCTGGGCATCCTCCAGTGGCACAATGACACCACCCAGAAACTGGAGAATATCACCTTATATTCCGTCTCGTGAGCCTACAGCCCAATGGTCTCAATGTGGATTTTACCAGGTTCAAAATGTCCCCACCCCCCAGCCACATCCCATGACCAACCCTCACTCTCATCCCTGCCTCCTTTACCTGACACAAGCTGTCCATCTTGTCTCCCACATATCCACTCCTACCACCTCACTGACTAATCCTCACTACTCCCTATCCGCTCTTACCTGTCGCCATCCCACCTACATTCCCGAGCCCCATCCCTCCTCTCTATTTATTTCTGAGCTTCTTTCACCCTATCCCATTTCTGAAGAAGGGCCCCAGCCCGAAACACCAACTTTCCTGCTTGCCTAATGCTGTCTGGTCTGCTGTGCTCCTCGTTCTCCACACTGTGTTAACACAGAGTACCACACTCACTCTCACAGAGACACCTACAGGCAGCACTCAGCAACACACCCATATACAATGAGACACCTACAGGCTGCACAGAGTAACACAGTCACACTCAGAGAGACACCTGCAGGCAGCACCAAGTAACACACTCAGTCACAGAGAGACACCGACAGGCAGCAGAGAGTAGCACACTTATTCTGAGAGAGACACCAACCAGCAACATAGAGTAACACACTCACTCTGGGAGAGACAGCTGCAGGCAGCACAGAGTAACATAAGCACAGTCAGAGAAACAGTGACCAGCAGCACAGATGACGCACACACACAGAGAGAGACACCTACAGGCAGCATAGAGTAACACAAGCACACTCAGAGAGACATCTGCAGGCAGCACAGAGTCACACAATGGATTTATGATCACTTGAAAAGGCACAGTTTGATTCGTGATAGTCAGCATGGATTTGTGATGGGTAGATCATGCCTCACAAACCTTATTAAATTCTTCGAAGGGGTGATCAAACACGTGGCTGAAAGTAGAACAGTGGATCTGATATACATGGATTTAAGTAATGCATTTGATAAGGTTCCCCATGGTAGGTTCATGCAGAAAGTAAGGAGGCAAGAGATAGGCAGAAATGTGGCAGATTGGATTCAGAATTGGCTGACCCTTAGAAGAAAAAGGATAGTAGTGGAGGGAAAATAATCAACATGGAGCTCAGTCATGAGTGGTGTACCACAAGGATCTGTTCTGGGTCCTCTTCTACTTGTGATTTTTATAAATGATTTGGAGGTCGGAGTGGAAGGATGGATTAGTAAGTTCGTGGACAATAAGAAGGTGGGTCGAGTTGTGGATAGTGTAGAGGGCTGTTCTAGGTTACAAAGGTACAATGGTAGAATGCAGAGCTGGGCTGAGAAGTGGCAGATGGAGTTTAACCCTGAAAAGTATGAGGTGATTCATTTTGGAAGGACAAACTTGAAAGCAGAAAACAGCATTAACGGAAAGATTCTTGGCAGTGTGGAGGAGCAGAGGGATCTTGGGGTACATGTCCACAGTCCCCTGAAAGCTGCCACCCAGGTGGGTAAAATTGTTAAGAAGGCGTGTGGTGTGTTAGATTTCATTAATAGAAGGATTGAGTTCAAGAGCCGTGAAGTTATGATCCAGCTATACAAAAGCCTGGTTTGGCCACCTCTAGAGTGTTGAGTCCAGTTCTGGTCGCCCCATTACAGGAAAGATGTGGAAGCATTGTAAAAGGTGCGGAGGAGATTTACCAGGATGTTGCCTGGAATGGAGGAAAGGTCTTACGGGGAAAGGTTGAGAGAGCTAGGGCTTTTCTTTTTAGAACGACGAAGGATGAGAGGTGACTTGGCAGAGGTGTACAATATGATCAGAAGTATAGATAGAATGCACAACCAGAGACTTTTTCCTAGGGTGGAGGTAGCTATTACGAGGGGTCATAGTTTTAATGTGAGTGTAGGTAGATACAGGGGAGACGTTAGAGGTAGCTTCTTTACTCAGAGAGTGGTAGGGGAGTAGAATGCATTGCCGGAGAGGGTAGTAGAGTCGATCTCATTAGGGGCATTTAAGCGGCTGTTAGATGGGCATATGGATGATAGTATAAGATAGAGGTGGAGGTTAGATAGACCTTAGGATTAAGGTAAAAGCTCGGCACAACATCGTGAGCTGAAGGGCTTGTGCTGTGTTGTACTGTTCTATGTTCTAGAACATAACACATGCACACTCTCAGAGAGACAGTGACCAGCAGCAGAGTAATACAAGCACACTCAGAGAGACACCTGCAGGCAGTACAGAGTAACACACACATTCAGAGAGGGACCTGCAAACAGCACAGAGTAACACACACTCAGTCAGAGAGATACCAACCAGCAGCACAGACGAACACACGCACACACACAGAGACATCTACAGGCAGCACAGAGTAACACACTCACTCTCACATGGACACCGACAGGCAGTACAGAGATAAAAGGTACTGCAGATGCTGGAGAATCCGAGACAACAAGGTGTGGCAGAGTGACACCTACAGATAGCACAGAGTAAAGCATGCACACTCAGAGAGACACTTACAGGCAGCACTGAGTAACACACTTACACTCAGAGAGACACAGACAGGCAGCAGAGACCAAAACAGTCATTCTCAGAGAGACACCTACAGGCAGTGCAGAGTAAGCATCCACACTGAGCGTCATATAATTTCACGATGAATCGAGAATGGGGTTTGTGAAGGAGATTGAAGGTTAGGGTTTAATCTTCTCAAAACGTGGTTGAACAACACTACAGCTGATTCAGTGTGAGATGACAGCTGAGAAAGGTGAATACTGAGTGTGGAACTTATTCAGTCTGAGTGGGGATGTATTTCAGACAGTGGGCTCTGTGCTCCCTGATGCACCGATTGCAATAGGATTTTCTGGAGCCAGAGTCATTGCAGCAGTGTAAACCGGGAGAATTGTGCATGCTGTAAATCAGGAACATAAACAGAAGTTGCTGGAAAAACTCAGCAGGTCTAGCAGCATCTGTGAAGAATAAATCAGAGTTAACATTTCAGGTGTGGTGACTGCTTCTCAGAGACAACTGGGGGTGAGTTCTGAGGAAGGGTCATTGGACCCAAAATGTAACTCTGATCTTTTCTTCACAGATGCTGCCAGACATGCTGAGCTTTTCCAGCAACTTCTGTTTCAGCCATTGCAGTAGTAACTGCCTGATTAGACTATACTAGCTAGCCATGGTCATATTTCAAAGGTCATGTAGCCCTAAACCAAGTGCAACAATATTACCCTTTGGGGAGGGGGAGCTGTCTGAGTGAGGGCGATTGTTTACTATTAGCCCTAAGACGGGTCGCAGTGGGTTAATGAAGGGTAGTATCACCATGAAGTTGTCACTTTCTCTCCCACTACGTCAGCTGTGGTGACCTTCAGTTTAAACTCACCCCCAGTCATCTCTGCCTCTAATGAGCAAGTGGGACAATGCTGCTCTGGGATGGTGGCCACTTTCCTGGGGGATGGACGGAAGGTCTCTCTGAAAGGCAGAAAAGGACGGATCAAAGGGGTATCGAGGGTAAGTATGGGCAGGTCAAGGTTCATAGGGGGAGGGTGCGGGTTGGCAGCTCCAGGGATTGTCGTAAGGCACGTGTGGACAAGAGGGGAGTGTGTAGGGAGGGAGTGATGTGGAAGCAGTTTCAGTTGAAATGCAACCTTTGCGAGCAGCAGCATGACCTTCAGCACCATGGTGGGATGGGAGGTGGGTGTGTCCCTGACTCTGTGAGGATCATTGGTTGTTCTCCATGTTACTGCACATAGCCACTCGTCTGGTCACCATGCAAAGTCTAGCTCATGTCTACATCGTCTGCACCCGCCATCTACGCTATACTCCATCCTCTGCACCCACCGTCTATACCCACCATCCATGTTATACTCCATCCGTCTGAACCCATTGTCTACATGCACCGTCCATACTACCATCTAAACCCACGACCACACTCTCCATCTGCACCGTCAGCCTACACCCGCCGTCTGCACCTTCCATCTGCACTCATCTTGTATAGTCACCGTGGGGATTCTGGGTGCTATGCTCTTCAGAGGGTCAGCATGGACTTGATGGGCCAAATAGCTTGCTTCCATGCTGCAGAGATTCTATGCTGCTAAGTGTTGTAACTTGACCCTCAATGTCTGTTTTTCTCACTGGGCTGATTAATAATAATTTCTAAATGCCATTTGATTTCTGTGATGTCAGGACTGACGTATGATGAGAGGGTGAGGCCACTCTGTCAGGTCAGTAAGTATCCATTCACAGATTCCACTCACTCCACTCCAACTACTTTTAATTTAGTCCCCTACTGCTATTCCATTATCTTTATTTATTTGTTCACTGCCCCCCAACGAACTGTGTTTGCAACCCATCTTTTGTTTTAATTTGCCAACTGGGTGATGTGTTTGGGGGGATTTTCAAAAGCAGGAAGAGCTGAATTCTTGTAGCATCTTGTGCTGCATTTGTTGTGTGACTCGCTCAATATGGACAGCACAGTGGTTGGCACTGCTGCCTCACCGTGCCAGGGACGTGGGTTTAACAGTCCTAGAGTCTGACAGCATAGAAACAGGCCCTTCTGACCAACTAACACCAACTAACACTAATTCCATTTACCTGCACTTGCCTGAAGCTCACTATGCCCTGCTATTTTAAACACTCATCCAGATACGTTTTAGATGTGTGTTTTTCGGTCAGCACAACTCTCTCAGGCAGCACGTTCCATATATTTACCACATTCTGGGTCAAAAAATGCTTTCGCTTTAACCTTATGCCCTCTTGTCTTAAAAAGGTCTGAGTGAGGTGTGGAGGTTGGTGAACAGTGTGAGAAGTCAGGAGTGGAGGCTGGAGAAGGAAGAGGCTTGTGTTCTGGAAAGCAGCACAACAGGGAAAGAGACCCAGGAGCTGGTAAGAACAGACTACAAGCTTCCTACCAGTAGCTATATGGTGGGAAAGAGAATAAATCAAGAAATAATGAGGGCATGTAACAAAGTCTGTTCATTAGTTCTGTGTGGTTTTAATCCTCATGTTGATTGGAATCGTCACATTCGCAGAGGAAACCACGAGGAGGAACTTGCAGAGTGTTTTCTGAGAAAAATGTATTGCCATATAACCAGGGATCACATTGTTTTGGGTCTGATGATGTGTCATGAGGCAGGTTTCATAAATGATGTCAGAAACAAAGATCTCCTTGGAAACGGTGACCATAACATTGGAGATTAAGCATTGAGGGAGGAATTTGGGATTATAGAACTGTACTGATCTTAAATAAATGCAATTTCAATGCAAATCCTTTCCTTCATCAGTTGAGACTTAGAGTGTAAGAACAGGGAGTTTATGCTGGATCTGTATAAAACATTGGAGTCTGGGTGGGATGCACTTCAGAGGGTCAGCTAGAGTACTGCGTGGAATACACATCATAGGAGGGATGTGATTGCACTGGAGAGGGTGTGGATGAGATTTACCAGGACAGTGCCTGGGCTAGAGAGTTTCAGTGTCAAAGAGAGTTTGGACAGTCAGGGTTGTTTTCCTTCGAGCAGAAGAGACTGAGAGGGGACATGATTGAGAAGTAGAAGCTTATGAGGGCCTGGAATAGGGTAAATAGGAAGAAACTTTTTCCCCTTGGTGGAGGGATCATTGACCAAGGGGCATAGATTTAAGGAAAGGAGCAGAAAGTTGAGAGGAGATGTGAGGAAAAACGTTTTAACCCAGAGGGTGGTGGGAATCTGGAACTCACTGTCTGTAAGGGTGGGAGAGACAGAAACACTCAGAACATTTGAAGAAGTATTTAGATGTGCGCTTGCAATGCCAAGGCATAAAAGGTTATGGGCCAGGTGCTGGAAAATGGGATTACAATAGCTAGGTGCTTGTTTTGACCAAATTGTACGTGATGGGCTGAACAGCCTTTTTCTGAGCTCAATGATTCTATGAATGCAGCCAGAGCTGGCAGGAGTAGACTGGGGAAGGGGTTTTACAGTAAAGATGGTTGAGGAACAATGACATACATTGATGTCTCAGTGCTAGTTGGAAGTTCTGGTGATGAGGCATTCTGCCAAATGACTTTTACAATCTGCTCAGGGAACTACATGCCAGGATCACCACCTATCCTTTTCCTTCATGGTATCAATGATGCTACATCCTAACCACTTCCTGATGGACTTATTCCTTGTGTTTCTCTTTGCAAATTTTTCTGTGAAGGACAGTAGATACAGAAACGGTACAGTGGCTCAGTGGTTTGCGCTGCTGCCTCACAGCGCCAGGAACCCGGATTTCACCTTGGGGCGACTGTCTGTGTGGAGTTTGCACATTCTCCCCGTGTCTGTGTATGTTTCCTCCGGGTGCGCCGGTTTCCTCCATTAGTCCAAAGATGTTCAGGCTAGGTGGATTGGCTATGCTAAAATTGCCCTTAGTGTTCAGGGATGTGTAGATTAGGTGGGTTTGGGGAATGGGTCTGGGTGGAATGTTCTGAGCGTCGGTGTGGACTTGTTGGGCCGAATGGCTGTTTCCACACTGTAGGGATTCAATAGAGTCTGTGAGAATAGGAGTAGCGAAAGATGGAGATAGAGCCCAATGTGAGAGAAAGACAGTTGGACAAAGGAGTGGATAACGATCAACCTGGGAGAATGAATAGCTCCTAATGGGGACAATTTGTGGCGAACAATGGGTTGTGTGTAAAAAGCAGACCATGTGATAACAAGAGATGACACAGTGTGGAGCTGGAGGAACACAGCAGGCCAGGCAGCATCAGTCAAGCAGGAAAGCTGACGTTTCCAGGGTGGAGGAAGTAAACAGGCAAGTGTTACACCTTCTGTGATTGCAAGGGAAGGTGTCATGGGGGTGTGGGAGTGGTGTTGGGAGTGAAGGAGGAGTCGGCCAGGGTGTCCCAGAGGGAACGGTCCCTGTGGAAAGCTGAGGTGGGAGGCGATGGGAACTTGTGTCTGGTGGTGGCATCCCACCGGAGGTGGAAGAAATGACAACTAATGGTTCTGTGGATATGATGGCTGGTGGGATGGTTGGCGTAGACGAGGGAGCCCCGATTGATATTCTGGGAGTGGAGAGAGTGGGTGGCGGCTGAACTGTGGGAGATTGGTCGTACCCAGTTGAGGGCCATGTCAACTACGGTGCTGGGGAATCCTTGGTTGAGGAATAAGGTGGATATTTCAGAGCGTCCCTAGTTAATGTTGGCGTCATTAGAACTGATTTGATGGAGACAGAGGAGCTGGGAGAATGGAATCGGGTCTTTACAGGAAGCAGGGTGTGAGAACGTTCAGTGAAGGTAGTTGTTGGAGTCGGTAGTTTGTAATGGTTATCAGTGGCCGTCCTATCTCCTGAGATGGAAACAGAGACATTGAGGAAGGGAAAGGAAGAGACAGAGATGGGCCAGATGAAGGTGAGAGCAGGGTGGAAATTGGAAGCAAAAATGATAAACTTTTCCAATTCCAGACAAGAGAGGGAAGCAACACCGATGATATCATTGACTGGAACAAGGACAGTTCCACGTACTCCACAAAGAAACAGGCAGAAACGGGAGCCATGTGGATATCCATGGCCATCCCCTGTTGACCTGAACAAAGAGGAATTAAAAAAGACGTTGTTCAAAGTGAGGACAAGGCTCAGGCAGACAAAAGGCGTTATTGGTAGATTGGACAGTTCAGGCTTATTTTCCAGGAAGAAGCGGAGAGCACTAAGATCACCCTGATGGGGGACAGACTTGTAAAGGGATTGTATGTCCCTGGTGAAGAGGAGACAGCTGGACCTGCAAACTTGAAATTACGAAAACATCAGGAGAATGTTGGATGTAAATGGGATGGGGCAGGAAAAGGGGAGAAAAAATTGGGTTGAAGTAGATAAGCTCCGAGAAGCAGGAGCTTACAGAAACAATGGGTCTGCTCAGGCAATTGTGTTTGTGGGTTTTGGGAAGGATGTAGAAATGAGCTTCCTTCCACTCTCCCCCACCAGACCACTCACAAGTTTCATTTCATCCTCCAGCTCATTCCAAATGCTGACAAGAAACCTTTCCTTTCAGGCATCAAGGAACACAGGATGTAACAAC
This sequence comes from Ginglymostoma cirratum, assembly GCA_024137785.1. Taxonomy (NCBI): domain Eukaryota; kingdom Metazoa; phylum Chordata; class Chondrichthyes; order Orectolobiformes; family Ginglymostomatidae; genus Ginglymostoma; species Ginglymostoma cirratum. The sequence goes on from JAHRHZ010000235.1 coordinate 91,702, forward strand.
TCAGAGATACCCACGGCCCCAGGGGACCGTCCTTCCCTTTAGTCTGACTCCATCCCTTCTCCCAACCCCACGTCTTGCCGTGTATTTACTGTCCCTTCTGACCTTCTGCCCTCTGATACTGCATGTTCTTTTCTCAACAAATGATTCAGTTCTATCCCTCTGTGCCCCCACATTAATGAATTTCTGATTGGACATGACATTGAACTCTTCTTCTGACGTCTCCCACTCCGTGCCTATTTCTTTGAGCAAGATTCTTCTCCTCATCCCACAGACCACTTCACCCACCTCCAACACGCTCTCTCCATCTGGACCCCTCCCTCTTGCCTTTAACCTGCACTCGACATTTACTTCGAGAACTGTTGATGTGACACTGGTCGTCTCAATTTCTTGGCTCGCCCTTACCCATTACGCCTCCCTCCCTGAACTGACGGCAATCCGTACTCTTAGAGCTAGCCCTGACTCTGCAATCGAGCCACCCGACAAGGGCAGTGCTGTTGCTGTCTGGCGTAATGACCTCTACGTTACAGAGGCAGTTAGAAACTGAAGCTTCTGCAGCTTCTCCTGGTATCCAGCTCCATGATTAAATCAGGAGCAGTTTCAACAGAGGGACCCCATTTTGCATCAACACACACTGACACCATCATCAGAACAGAAGGAATAGGGACAGCATTCAGCCCCTGCTGCCTCTATCTCCCTCTATCACTCAATCTCGATGCTAACTTGTACCTGTGAAGGGGTTCTCTTGGGATCAATGTTTAATAGAAGGGCCTGGGTATCAGTATATTTTCGATGCTGTAGGGTTTATGAGCTTCTGGGGAAGGGGATACAGGGTCCGTTCTTTGCCGTCAGGCAGTGATGGCTGTTCCAGTGTGTCAGACTGTGATGCTGTTGTTTGCTGACACTGACACTATGAAATCGATTGCAAGGGCACTCAGTGTGACAGGAGGTTATGCAGCTTGATCAGTGGCGAGGGAGGAGCAGGCTGAACAAGGAGCTGCAATCATCAGGCACTGCCGTAAATCTTCACACAGCACACACCGTCCGGAAACTTCTTCACCAAAAATTCTTTTAGCTCCTCCATGGCAGCCCTGGACCTGAAACGGGAAAAAGAGAAAGACATCTTTTCGAGAGGCTCCTGAACACAATGGACGCTATGCATTCCCCACTACTGACGTTCCGTCCATCCACATTGAACTCATTGTTGAAGCTGCAGCCCAGCTCCTGTTCCTATCCATATGTTTCAGTCAAGGAGACAGAGAAGGCTCCAGCACAAGAGGAGGCTGTTCAGCCCCTCATGTCAGTGCTAGTTGTTTACTAACATCATTCACAATAAACATCTTTGTGATTGGAGAGCAATTCCCAACCATGGTCCACAAAGGCTATTCAGCCCACTATGTTTGTGAGTGACCCTATTAGTCCCACTGCCCCCATCTCTCCCCATAACTCAGCAAGCTTTCCTTTCAGCTAGATCTCCAATTCCCTCTTGTAGACCTGGGTCCACAGCATGAGACAGCCCCTAACCTGGTCTCCAGGGACATCTCATTCATTCATTGGGACACAAACTGCCTGGGTTGGGAAATGAAGGTTAGGACCCTGAACAGTCCCTCTCCCATCCTGAGGGATACTTCATGCCAGGATGGACACCAACAGTACATTCCTACCTCATGAACTTCCCCATTCTGCATGTGGAAGGCTTGATATTCAACTGTGTGGGCCATCACTAATCTCCATAGTTTGGTTGAGGAATCCATGACTTGGAAGAGGGGCGGGAAGAAGAGTGGGATATCAGAGAGCAGGCTCTAAGCGTCTGAAGACTCTGCTGTCAGTGATGGGATAGAGAATGAGGTGATGCCAGGAGACCAGAATCAAAAGATGGAAGGGGGAGGGAGAGAATGTGAGTCTGCAACAGAAGACAGAGAGTGGTAGGAGGGAGGCTATGGAGGCATTTGGAGGGCAGTGAGGTAAGGCAGAGGTGTCAAAGATGTCAGGGGGATAAGGTCAGTGAGGGCAGGGGAAGGAGGTTAGTGAGGTCAAAGGTAGGGGTCATTAAGGTCAGGGCAAGGACGTCACTGAGGCCGGGAAGGGATCACTGAGGCCAAGGGTAATTCTGGAATGACATTTGGTGTGAGACACGGAAGGGGCAATTCCATTCCACTCAAAGATAATAGATTCTGCAGATGCTGGAGAATCCGAGATAACAAGGTGTGGAGTTGGATGAACTCAGCAGGCCAAGCAGCATCATAGGAGCAGGAAAGCTTGACGTTTCGGGCCTAGTCCCTTCATCAGAA
>JAHRHZ010000235.1:94389-141889 GCA_024137785.1 Ginglymostoma cirratum
AAAAAATCATTTTTTCTGATGAAGGGTCTAGGCCCGAAACGTCAAGCTTTCCTGCTCCTATGATGCTGCTTGGCCTGCTGAGTTCATCCAACTCCACACCTTGTTATCTGCATTTCACTCAAATTGGGGTTTGTGGAGTGTGAATGGAGGAAGACGCGAGAGGACATCGGAATCATAGAGTTAGGAGGTAGGATGAGCAGGAATAAAGGTTTCTGTATTCATATGGCTGATGTAATGCAAAGATGGACAATGTTGTGGAGATTGAAATAGTATTGGAGAGGAGGTGAGGTTTGAAGCTCATATATTGGAGGATCCAGAAAGATGAAGGCCCATGTTTATTGGTTTCTGTTGGGCAGTCCAGAGGGAAGGGGGTCCATCTTTATTGTTCTGTATTGGAGGGTCCAGACGGAAGGGGGTCCATGTTTATTGCTCCCTATTGAAGGGTCCAGAAGGAAGGGGGCCCATGTTTATTGGTGAAGAATTCACATCCAATGGAGAGGAAGAGCAGAGGAAGATTTAATCCGCATTTAATTATATTCACCTGGGAGATGGGTAGAAAGGGAGGCAGATGGGTTGGGAGAGAGGAAGGGAGAGAGAGTGAAAGAGAAAGAGGGAGAGATAAAGAGGGAGAGAAAGAGAGAAAGAGAAGGAAACTATGAGTGAGATGGAGAGAGAGGAGGCATTGGACTGCTGTCCCAGGACTCAATGTTCCAATGTTCAGCAGTAACACGTGGTATAGGGATGAGTTAGAGAATGACAGAGAGAGGCAGGGTGGGAGTGAGAGTTGAGCGGGCAGTGGGACAAGCATCAAGAAAAACAGAAATGGGGAGAGAGAGACTGATAGAGACCATGGGACAGTGAAAGAGTTAGGAGTAGAGTGAGACAGACGGCGGGTCATGGATGGAGAGAGAGATGGGAGCGAGGGACGGTAAAGGAGTCGGAAGATGACAGAATCAGAAGTGGACTGAGACAGAGAGATAGAGATGGAGAGACAAAAAGAGAGAAAGATATGGAAAGATATAAAGATAAGGAGTGACAGAATGTCAGATAGAGAGAGAGTCAGGAGTATATACATATACAGAGAGAGATAAAGATGATAGAGAGAGGTAGAGAGCGATAGAGTTTCTGTGGAATAGGGAATGAAAGAATCGGGAGTAGAGAGAGAGAATATTTGACAGAAATAGGCACAGATAGGTCTTTTTCATTTGGTCAAAATGAACCAAATGGGTTTGCTACAGGGATCAGTACTGGGCCCTCATCTGCTTCCAGTTTCTACCAATGACTTGGATGAGGATGGGGGGAAGGAAATTGTCAACAAGACGAAGGTTGGTTGCTAAGTAAGTTGTGACATGACTGGGAAAGTTGTGACAAATGGAGAATGATGTGGGAAAATATGAAATTTTCGACTTTACAGGAAGGATAAGAAAGAAGTGTATTATCTAAATGGGGAGAGATTGCAGAGCTCAGAGATGCAGAGGGATCTGGGTGTGCCAATACATGAATCATAGAAGTCACAGCAATTCATCAGGAAAGTTCAGAGCATGTTCTCATTTATCACGAGGGGAACTGAATACAGAAGTCAGGAGAGTATGCTTCAGTTTAACAGGACACTAGTGAATCAGACGTAACAGTATTACAATTGAGTAAAGGTAACTACAAAGACACGAGAGAAGACATGGCCAGACTTGATTGGAAGGGGAGCCAAGCAGGGAAAATGGTGGAGCAGCAATGGCAGGGGTTTCTGGGGGTAATTCAGGGGGCAGAACAGAAATTCATCCCAAGGAAGTAGAAACATTCTAAAGCGAGGAAGAGGCAAACATGGCTGACAAGGGAAGTCAGGGACAGCATAAAAGCAAAAGAAAAAGGAAAACACACAACATGATGACAATTTGTGGGACGCCAGAGGACTGGGAAGCCTTTACGAAAAAATGGAAGATAACTAAAAAAAACAATATGGGTGGAGAAGATGAAATATGAGGGTTAACCAACTAATAATGTAACAGAAGATGGCAAGAGGTTTTTTAATAATTAAAAGGAACGAGAGAGGCAGAGTGAAAATTCACTTTCTGCAAAATGAGATTGCTGAAGTAGTAAAGGGGAACAAACAAATGGTAGAGGCAGTGAGTTGGTACTTTGCATCAGTTTTCAGAGTGGGAGACATCAGCTGCAAACTAGAACTTCAAGACAGTCAGGGGAAGAGGTGAGTGTAGTGGTGATCACTAAAGAGAAGGTGCTGGGGAAGTTGAAACAGCTGAAGGTGGATGCATGACCTGGGCCAGATGGACTACTTGGGCTAGCGCAGTGGCTCAGCGGTTAACACTGCTACATCACAGTGCCAGGGACATCGGTTTGATTCCAGCCTTGGGCAACTTTTCGTGGGAAGTTTGCACATTCTCTGTATCTCTACATGTGTTTCCACCGGGTGCTTCAGTTTCCTCCTAGAGTCCAAAGATGTGCAGGTTGGTTGGATTGGCCACTCTAAATTGCCCATAGTATCCGGGGATGTGCAGCCTAGGTGTATTAACTATGAGAAATGCAGGAATAGGGCAGGGGTGTGAGTCTGGCTGTGATGCTCTACAAAAGGACTTGATGAGCCAAATGACCTGCTTCCAAATCGCAGGGATTCTGTATATACATCCTAGAGTTCTGAAGGAGATAGCTGAGGAGCATGGGGCGGGAGAAGGGTGGCTTGGTGGCTTTGATCATCAGAACAGTTCAGAGAATGTTCTCATTTATCACAAGGGGAATTGAATACAAAAGTTAGGAGAATCTGCTTCAGTTCAGGGAGTCAGGGAAAGTCCCGGAGGACTGGCAAATGGTTATTGTAACACTGCAGTTTGTGAAGGGAAGGAGGCAGAAAATGAGAAATTATGAATTGGTAAGATTTTAAACTCCATTGTTAAGGATGAAGAGTACTTGGATGTGCATGGTAAAATAAGGCTTTGTCATGGGGATGTTCTGCCTGACAGTCTGTTAGATTCTGAGGGGAGGGAATGAGCACGTGAGACAAAGCAGAGCCAGTAGACATGATCGATTTGGATTCTGAGGTGGTGTTTGTGATGTGTTTTGCTGCAGGTGGCTAAATATGAGGACAGCCTATGGTGTTAGAAACAAGGTACTGACATGGATAGAGAATTGACAGACTTTCCAGACGCGGAGAGTGCAGATAAAGGGGTCTTTCTCAGAATGTTATCCAGTGACTAGTAGTGTTCTGCAGGGGTCCGTGTCGGGACCTCAAACATTCATGTTATATATTAATGATCTAGACAAAAGAATTGAGGGAATTATATCTAAGTTTTCAGATTGCACAAAGATAGGCGTAGGGTCAAATGGTTAAATGGTGGAGTAGATTTAATGGGCCAAATAGCCTGATTCTGCTTCTCTATTTTATGGTTTTATGATAAGTCAGTGTGGAACTGGATGGAAGCTAAGTTATTGGGTTTATATGTCCATGAGCAGTTTGCTTTTTCTGAACATCGCAAAGCAACTTGAGACTTGTTACTGCTGTAGCAATCTTGGCAACTGGAACGTGTAACATCACAATGTTGAATTGTGACTTATACGTACTGGGTCAATTCTTGGGAGTAAGGAGGTAAGGAAATAGCAGTAGAATATATTGCATCTAATTGTTTTAAAAGTCATGATGTACAAGAAACAGAATAGCTCTCGAATTAAGGAATTCTTCATCCCATCATGTCTCTCCTCTGCAAGTTCAGCTCCAGAGCAATATTTTCTGTATTCTGCAAATGCCATCATTGGATTTAACTCCATGACATTTTGTGAGTTCATTCGAGTGCCTAGCCACCAGATTTTCTTCATGTCCCCTTTGCTTCTTTTGTGATAACTTTTACATTCATGTTCCCTGGTCTTTGACCTCTAGTGGATGGAAATAACTTTTCTCCACATAATCTGTCTGGGCCTCATATATGTTTGAATACCTCAGTCAAATCTTCTATCATTCGTATGTGGTTATATTGAATTTTAAATCAATAGCAGCCCATAGGATGTTTAGGGTTGAGTTCACCTTTGAAGTGGATAGTGTTTATCACTTGTGTGGTGTCACTTAAGCAACTAAAATCTAATTGGGGCTTGACCTGCTTTGTTATTTGAAGAATTGTGGATACAGCTCAATGCTGTCTGTCATCCCTTTAGCTCTGCAGTCCTCCAAAGCGCCTCTGCTCACCTAATTCTGGCCTCTTGAGCATCTGATTTTAACTGTTCCACCATTGGAACCTATAACTTAAGTTGCTCAGAACCTAAGGTCTGGAACTCTCTCCCTATCTGCCTATTTACCTGGTTTTGCTCATTTACACCTAACGTTTTGTTCTGGTATCCTATGTGTCTACGTGTTGAAATTTCCTTTATAATTCTCCCCTGAAGTGCCTTAGAATGTTTTCTTATTTACAAATGCTGTTGTACTCGACAAGTTGTTGATTCTCTCCACTTGTGGCGGGGATGGGAATAATCGCTAATTATTACAAGAGAGAAAATAAAGAGAAACTAATGGGGCTAAAGGCCAATAAGTCTACTGGACCTGATGGTTCCCTCATCGGGTCTAATGATGTGGAGGTGCCGGGGTTGAACTGTGGTGGACAAGGTCAGAAATCACATACATAAGGATGTATTTGTAAATTCCTACTTTAGAAATAAAACCGGTCTGACTCCAAACTAAAACAAATTCTATTGAATGTATCCAAACAAGGTCTCACTCCTAACATGCATTGTCTGACCTAAAATGTCACCATTTCTGACGAAGGGTCACCAGACCCGAAACGTTAACTGTGTTTTTTCCTTCACAAATGCTGCCAGCCCTGCTGAGCTTTTCCAGTAACTTTGTTTTTGATCCTGATTTACAGCATCCACAGTTCTTTTGGTTTTTAAAATGTCACCTCTTTTTTGCACTGATTAAACCTTTAGTTCTCTCAGGATTGTGACTTGAAAGGAATTTGTGGATTTACATATACATATTAATCAATTAAAATCTTTGAACTGAATAAAGATTTAACAGCATCTTAGCTTTGTTTGGTACATCCTTATCAATGTTGTGAACCTTTGATTTTTTACTTATAAATTCTGATACTACTCTCTCACCAACAACCGAAGAAAAGTTGAGGCTCCAAAAGCTTGTGTTTTCAAATAAACCTATTGTCGTGTGATTTCTGACCTCATAAGATCTTAGAGGAACGATCTAAAAGATAATGGATGAACTGGTCGTAATCTCCCAAAAAAGTCTTTAGATTCTGGAAAAGTCCCAGAGGACTAGAAAACTTTTAATGCAACATCTTAATTCACAAAAGAGGAGAAGACAAAAAAAAACAAACTGGTAACTGCAGACCAGTTAGCTTAACATCTGTCATTGGGGAAATGTTAGTCCATTGGAAAAGATGTATTGGAAGAGCATTCAGAAATACACAGTAAAATCAGACAGGGTCAGTATGGCTTCATGAAGGGTCAGTCATGCCTGACACATTTAGGAGAATGCTTCGAGGAGGAAATGAGTAGGATCAATCAAGCGACATACACATGTATGTACGAGGAATTAATAGTAACTCAGGCCGATTAAGGGCTGTACATTGGCTCAGTGTTTAGCACTGCTGCCTCACAGCGCCAGGGACTCGGGTTCAATTGCACCCTTGGGCGACTGTCTGTGTGGAATTTGCACATTCTCCCCATGTCTGCGTGGGTTTCCTCTGCTGGGGTTTCCTCTCATATTCCAAAGACGTGCAGGCTGGGGAATTGGCCATGCAGAACTGCCCGTAGTGCTCAGGGATGTGTAGATTAGGTGTGTTAGCCATGGGAAAAGCAGGGTTACAGGGAAAGGGTTAGAGGGATGGGTCTGGGTAGGATGCTGTTCAGAGGTTCGGTTGGACTTGTTGGGCCAAATGGCCTGTTTCCACACTGTAGGGATTCTATGATTCTAGTTCTGCTGACATCGTCATAAATCTTTGTTTGCACACGTTCCAGTTTAACGATGTCTTTCCTATGACAGGGTGACCAAAACTGTCCACAATACTCCAAGTACGGCCTCACCAACAACTTACACAACTGTAACGTAACATCCCAATTCCTACACGCAATGCCTCAACTGATAAAGGCCAACTTGCTTCATGCCTTCTTCACCACCCTGTCTACTTCTGACGCTGCTTTCAATGAATTATGTACTTGTACTTCTACGTTCTTCTGTTCCACAACACTATTTAGGACCTTATCATTTACTGCATACGCAGTACCTTGGTTTGGCTTTCCAAAATGCAGCACCTCACACGCACCTCTATTAAATTGCATTTGCCAATCCTCAGACCACATCACCATTTGATAAACATCCCTCTGTAACTTTTGATAACCTCCCTCACTGTCGACAATACCTCCTAATTTTGTATCATCCTCAAATAACTAATCATGCCTTGTATATTCACGCCCATATAATTTATGTCAATAATAAATAACAAAGGTCCCAGCACCGACCCCCTGTGGTATACCACTAGTCACAGCCTCCAATCCGAGAAAGAACCTTCAATTCGAGTCCTTCTTTGTCCATGTGTATTGCAGCCATTGAGAATTGGTTGTGTCTCTTGGTATCTAGGTGGTGTTTGTGTAAACCTATTGCCAATTTTCTTCCAGTTTGTCCTATGCAATGTTTTTCACAGTCCTTGCATGGTATTTTGTATATTACGCTAGTTTTATTGGTTTTTGGAACTGGATCCTTTATGTTCGTCTGTAGCCGTCATAGAGTGGTTGGTGGTTTGGAGGCTACCCTGATACTGAGAGGTCTAAGTAGTCTCGTCGTCATCTCTGATATGTCTCTGGCTAAACGGGATCACTTAAACCCAGTGTGTGGTGCCATCTTGTTCCTGACCCCCTCAATATCCTTTGTCAGCCAGGAATCTCTAAACCTGCCAGCTTTTCCCTTCACCCTCACAGTGACAACCTGTCCCTGAACTCTTGATACCTTAATTTTAAAAAAAAATTACCATTTGGCAGTCATTCCTTTCCCTTCAAACAGAATCACCCAGTCAACTTCTGCCAGATCCTGCTTCATGGCTCCAAAATTAGCCCTGCTCCAGTTTAGCACATTAACCTGTAGACCAGTCCTATCTTTTATCGACGACAATGTTAAAATTAAGAAAGTTATGGTCACTGGGCCCAACGCTTTCTCTGACTGACACTTCAGTCACTTGCCCAACCTTGTTTCCTAAGAGGAGGTCCAGTGTTGCACCGTCCTGACTAGGGCCCTTTACGTAGTGATTTAGGACATTTTCTTGGACACATACGACAAATCCCACCCCGTCCAGTGCTTTAACACCGTGGGTGGCCCAGTCAATACAGGTGGAATTAAACTGTCCAAACAATACTACTCTATTGTTCCTACAGGTATCTGCAATCTCCCTACACACCTGCTTCTCTAGTAGCGCTAGCTTTTTGGGGGTCTATAATACAGTCCCAAAAGAGTGACAATCCCCTTCTTTTTTCTAAGTTCCAAGCATATGGCATCATTTGATGAGCCCTTAAGAAAGTCCTCTCTGAGCACTGTTGTTCTGCGCTCCCTTATCAAAAACGCAACTCTCCCTCCTAGCTCCACTCCCTCTGCATTCCACCTCACGTCACGGTCGGGTCAACACCTCACTTCCCTGCCCACACATCCGGGACGCCCCAGTGGATTCCACCACCACATATGGGTAATACACCCTCAGCCGTGGGTCGTTCCGCGCCCGGCCCACCATATCCGGGTCGTACCCCCAACATCCGGGACGTCCTTTCAAACGTGCCACGTCACCATGCTTTCCACTCCACCTTTTCCAAAATCCAGCAAGTTTCCACGTTCCCCCACAACCGGGTCCTCTCTGCTCTCCATCGCTTCCCCCAACTGTTTCCACGCACCGTCCTCCACCAAACTTCCCACCGGGGCCGACCTCCTCCCTCCCACACACCGCTCCACAGAGCCTGCGACCTCCCTCCTACACCCCTCTCCCCGGGGCCTGACTCCTCCTTCCTACTCCCCACTCCCCGGGGCCTGCCTCCTCCCTCCTACATCCCGCTCCCGGGGCCTACCATCTCCTCCCTCCTACACTCCGCTCCCCGGGGCCTACCAACTCTTCACTCCTACACCCCGCTCCCCGGGGCCTGCCTCCTCCCTCCTACACCCTGCTCCCCGGGCCTGTCTCCCCGTCCTCGCTCCAAACATCCCCCACTAGCCCCCCATCCCCGAAGCCTATATCTCCGCTTCTCCTTCCAACCAACCGCCCCCAACCGGGGTTTATCTCCCAGCTCCTCCATCCTACACCACCCGTGGCGCCTATCTCTCCGCATCTCCCTCCAACCACCTCCATCCCAGAGACCTATTGCCCTGCTCGTCCCTCCTACACCCACTTCCTGGGGCTTATCTCTCCCCTTCTCCCTCCAACAGCCCCCAGGGCCTATCACCCCGCTCCTCCCTCCAACCACCACCCTCCCCCCAAAGGGCCTATCTCTCCGTTTCTCCCTCCAACTACCCACACCCACCCCGGGGCCTATCTCCCTCTCCTCCCTCCTAATACCCCGCGGCCCCAGGGGCCGATATCTCGGCTTCTCCCTCCAGCCACCACTCCCCCAACTGGCACCTATCTCCCCGCTCCTCCCTCCTACACCACTTTGCCCTCTCGGGACCTGTCTCCCCACTCCTCCCTCTTACACCACCCGCGGGGCCTATCTCTCCGCATCTCCCTGCAACCCCCCAGCTTCGAGGGACCTAGCTCCCTGCTCCTCCCTCCTACACCCGCTAGCTGGGGCTTACGTCTCCCCTTCTCCCTCTAACCGCCCCCGGGGCCTATCACCCTGCTCCTCCCTCCATTCACCACAGCCCGCCCCCCCGGGGCCTATCTCTCCGCTTCTGCCCCCAACTACCTATTCTCTTTCCTCCCCCACCCCCAAACCAGGTCCTATCTCTCCCTGTCCCTCTTAAATTGTCTCCCCGGGGCCTTTCTCCCCGCTATTTCCTCCTACACCCCCCACCCCCATGGTTTATCTTTCTGCTGTGATGGGTGTCATTCAGGTCTCGGACTTGTGGTAGTGTGCGGTTAATGACTCTGTTTTGTGGCTGTGTCAGGTTGCTTCTAGCAGTGTGCGGTAACAGGGCTTGGTGAATTTGCAGTGGTCGATTAATGACTCTGTCTTGTCATTGTGTCAAGTTGTGTCCTGGGCTTGGTGATCTGGATCAGTGCTCGGTGTTGGGTAAGGGCTTGATGACGGTGCAGTGTGTGGTATCAGGGCTTGGTGTTGTCGTTTACTGTGCGGTGACAGGGAACGGTGTTGTCGTTTACTGTGTGGTGGCAGGACTCAGTGACTTCGTTTACTATGCGGTGGCTGGGCTCAGTGTTTGTGAAGTGTGCAGATCATGGCCTTGTAAACACCGAGCCCTGAATGAGGCAGCTTGTCAATTTCCGTCGGTGCTGTCTCTCTGTTTGCGTCAGGGCTCGCTGTTGTCTCCGCTGTCTGGACACGGTATTGTGGCTGTGTCTGGTTGTACGTTCACTGTGTGCGGGAACAAGGCTTGGTGTTTATTTTTGCGTGTGCAGATCGTGACTTGGTGTTTAAGTGGCTGCGTAAACACGGAGCCCTGAACAAGGCACTGAGGCAAGTTGTCCCGGAGTCTTGGTGTTTTCTCGCTGTTTGTCTCAGGGCTCGGTGTTTTCAGTGTGACAGGTCGATCCTTGGCAGAGAGTAGTTCAGGGCTTCGTGTTTATGCTGTGTGCGGTAACTGGGCTTGGTGTTTTTGAACATGTGCGGTAAGAGGGTTCGGGGATTGTTTTTAATGTGCGCTAACAGGGCTTTTTGTTTCTGCCATGTGTGGTGACACGGCTTGGTGATTTTTTTAGCGTGCGGTAACAGGTCTCGGTGTTTTTGAAGTGTCTTTGCCAAGACTCGGTGTTGCAATGCTGTCATTTTCAGTGTATTTGACTGTGTTTCACTGTTTGAAATATATGCTTCAGGACTTGCTGTTTTTCAGGGTGTGGGTCAGGATTCTGTCTTGTCGGAGAGTCTGTTTCAAAGGTCAGTGTTGTCTAGCTGGCTGTTTCTGGGCTCATTGCCGTTGAAGTGTGTGTTTCAGGGCTTGGTGCGTTTGAAATGTCTGGATCGAGATACTCAGCCGTGTTATGGACATTTATCCAACACCAAGCACTGATTTAGACACTCCAACAAGGCCGAGTCCTTCACCACACAGTTACATAACACTCTGACCTGATTCAAAATCTCCGAAAACACAGAACCCTGAATAAGGCTTGGTGGTTTTGCAATGTGTGGTAACAGGTTTGGTATTTTTTCAATGCACGGTAACAGATTTTGAAGGGTTCGATTAATGACTCTGTATTGTCGCTGTGTCATTTGGTTCGTTCAGAGTGTGTGGTTCAGGGCATGGTGTTTTTCTGAGCATTCGGTAACAGGGCTTGGTGTTTTTGAAGTGTGCGGTAACAGGATTTGTGTTTATGCAACTGTACGGGAACAGGGATTTGTGTTTTTGCACTGTGCAGGAATAGGGTCTGGTGTTTTTGAAGTGTGTGGTTCATGGCAGCGAAAGCACGGAGCCCTGAACGAGGCACTGATGCAAGTTGTCGCTGTGTCTTGATGCTGTCGTGCTGTTGGTTTGTGCTTGGTGTTTTCGGTCTGTCAGGTTATTCGTTCGCAGTGTGCAGTAACAGAGATGTGGTGTTTTTGGACTGGGTGGTGACTGGAGTGAAAATACCGATCCGTGAACAAAGCACTGAGACAAAATGTCACTTTGTTTCGGTGGTGTTTTCAGTGTTTATGCCAGGGCTCGGTGTTTTCGGTGTGTCAGGTTATTCATTCGCAGTGTGCAGAAACAGGGATTGATGGTGAATTTTGCTGTGTGGTAGGGGGGCTTGTTGTTGTCTTTTACTGTGCTGTAGCAGGGCTTGGTGTTTGTGAAATGTGGGGGCCATAGCTGAGTAAACACCGAGCCCTGAACAAGGCACTGAGGCAAGTTGTCGCTGTGCCTCGTTTGTGTCGCTCTGCTTGTGTCAGGGCTCACTGTGTGGATTCGGTATTGTGGCTGTGTCAGGTTGTACGTTCAGTGTGTGCTGGAACAGCGCTTGGTGTTTTTTTAGTGTGCGGATCATGACTTGGTGTTGGTGAAGTGTGGGGATGATGGCTGCGTAAACAGGAGCCCTGAACAAGGCACTGAGGCAAGTTGTCACTGTGTCTTGGTGCTTTCTCGCTGTTTGTCTAAGGGCTCGGTGTTTTCGGCATCACAAGTTGATCTTGGCAGAGAGCAGTTCAGGGCTTCCTGTTTATGCTGAGTGCGGTTATAGGGTTTGTGGTTTTTGAACGTGCAGTAACAGGGATTTGTGTTTTTGCACTGTGCGGGAACAGGGCTTGGTGTTTTTGAAATGTGCAGATCATGGCTTGGTGTTTGCGAAGTGTGCTGTTCAAAGCTGTTAAAACACAGACCCCTGAACAAGACACTGAGGCGAATTTTCGCTGTGTTTCGGTGTTCTACTGTTTGTGTCAGCGCTTGTTATTTTCGTTGTGTCAGGTTGTTTGTTCGTCGTGGGCATTAACAGGGCTTTTTTTAAATTTCGCGTTAACATGGCTTTTTTTTATTGTGTGGATCATGGCTTTGTGTTGGTGTAGTGTGCGGATCATGGCTGCGTAAACACCGAGCCCTGAACAAAGCAGTGAGACAAATTGTCACTATCTCTTGGTGCTGTGTCTCTGTTTGTGTCAGGGCTCACTGTTGTCTCGCTGTCTGGACTCCGTATTGTGGCTGTGTCAGGTTGCACGTTTGCAGTGTGAGGTAACAGGGCTTGGCGATGTTGCTGTGTGCGGGAGCAGATAGCCTTGGCCGTGTTGCCATGTGCCGGAGCAGCTGGCCTTGGCGGTGTTGCCATGTGCTGATCTTGGCTGATAAAACACTGAGCCCTGAAGAATTTAGTGAGGCAAGTTATCACTGTTTCTCGGTGCTGTCGCGCTGTTTGATGCAGGGTTCACTGTGCGGACTTGGTATTGTGGCTGTGTCAGGTTATTCGTTTGCAGTGTGCGGTAACAGGGCTTGGTGATTTTGTCGTGTGTAGTAACAGGACTTGAAGTGTGCGGATCGTGGCTTGATGTTTGTGAAGTGTGAGGATCATGGTTGCGAAAACACCGAGCCTTGAAAAAGGCACTGAGGCAAGTTGTCGCTATGTCTTGGTGGAATCGTACTGTTTGTGTCAGTGTTTTCGGTCTGTCAATGTTTTCGGTGTGACAGGTTATTCTATCAGTGTGCAGTAACAGGGCTTGTGATTTTGTCGCGTGCAGTAATAGGACTTGGTGTTTTTGATGTATGCATGGACAGGGCTTGGTGTTATTGACGGGTCCGGATCATGGTTGCAAAAACACTGAGGCAAACTGCCGCTGTGTCTCGGTGGTGTGATACTGTTCGTGTCAGGGCTCGGTGCTTTTGGTGTGTCAGGTGGTTCGTTGGGAGTGTGCAGTTCAGGGCTCAGTTATTAAATTAGTGTGCGGTAACAGGGCTTGATGTTTTTTTCTTATACTGTGCATAAAACAGGGCATGGAGTATGCACACTATAAAAAGAGAAACACCAAGCCCTGTTACCACTCACTAATTTAAACACCGAGCCCTGAAACGCACTCTGCCAACGGACAACCTGATACACCAAAAAACACACTTGAAGTGTGCGGGTCATGGCTTGATGTTTGTGAAGTGTGTAGATCATGGTTGCGAAAACACTGAGCCCTGAACGAGGCACTGAGGCAAGCTGTCGCTGTGTCTCGTTGCTGTCCGGCTGTTTGTCCGGGCTCGCTGTTTTTGGTATATCAGGTTGTCCGTTGGCAAAGTGCGTTTCAGGCCTCGGTGTTTAAATTAGTGTGTGGTAACAGGGCTTAGTGTTTTTCTTTTTATAGCGTTCATAAAACAGGGTATGGTGTTTATGCTGTGTGTGGAAACAGGGCTTTGTGCCTTTTTTTAGTGTGCGGATCATGTCATAGTGTTTGTGAAGTGTGCGGATGATTTCTGCAAATACTCCGAGGTCTGAACAAGGCAGAAGGGCAAGGTGTTTCAGTGTCTCGGTGCCTTCTAGTTGTTTGTGTCAGGGCTCGGTGTTTTTGGTCTGTCAGGTTGTTTCCGTACACTGCGAACGAACAGAGCTTGGTGTTTGTGCACAGTGCGGGAACAGGGCTTGACGCTTTTGAAATCATGGCCGTGAAAAGATCGAGACGAGAACAAGGCACTCAGGCAAGTTGTTGCTGTATCTCGGTGCTGTCGCACTGTTTGTGTCAGTGTTGTTGGTCTGTCAGATGTTTTCAGTCTGTCAGATTGTTCGTTGGCAGAGTGCTGTTCAGGTCTCGGTGTTTAAATTAGTGCATGCTTACAGGGATTGGGGTTTCTGATGTGTGCGTTAACAGGGCTTGATGTTTTTCTGAAGTGTGCAGATCACTTCTGCGAAAACATCGAGCCCTGAACAAGGCACTGAGGCAAGCTGTCGCTGTTTCTCGCTGCTGTTCATCTGTTTGTGTCAGGACTCGGTCGGTTTGGTGTGTCAGGCTATTGGCTCACAGTGTGTGGTAACAAGGCTTCGTGTTTGTGAAGTGTGCAGATCATTGCTGTGGAAACCCCAAGCCCTGAACATGGCAATGAGGTAAGTTGTCGCTGTGCCTCGGCGCTGTCGCTCTGTTTGTGTCAGGGCTCACTGTTGTCTCGCTGTCTGGACACGGTATTGTGTTTGTGTCAGGTTGTACGTTCACTGTGTGTGGAAACAAGGCTGAGTGTTTTTTTTTAGTGTGCCGTTCGTGACTTGGTGTTTCTTAAGCGTCCGGGTCCTGCCTGCGAAAACACAGAGGGCTGAACAAGGCACTGAGGCAAATTGTCACTGTGCCTCGGTGGGGTAGCGCTGTTTGTGTCAGGGCTCAGTGTTTTCGGTGTGTGGGCATGAAGAATCACTGTATTTAAATTATCTCTTTCAGGGATTGGTGTCGTCTCGCTGACTGTTCCGGGGTTTGATGTGGTTGCAGAGCCTGCTTCACGGCTCCATGTTTTCCAAGTGACCATTTCTAGGATCTGTGTTTTCTCGAGATTCTGTTTCAGGGCTTAGTGTTGTATGACTCTATGGTGAATAGCTCAGTGTTGTTCAAGTGTTTATTCTAGTTCTTGGTGTTGCATAAGTGTCGGGTACACGGCTGAGTATCTTGATACAGACACTGAAAACGGTCCATGCACTGAAACATACATTTGAACTGCAGCGAGTCCTGAAACTGCCAGCGGAGATAACACCGATCGTTGAAACAGACTCTGCGAAAAATCAGAATCCTGACCGACCCACTGAAAACATGAAACACTGAAGCAAACCTTTAAAATGCACAACCTGGGACAGCGACTATACAGAGTCATTAACTGGACAAGAGAAAAAGACCGAGCCCCAAACAGATCACTGAGGCAAGCTGCCGCTGTGTCTCGGTGCTGTCCGGCTGTTGGTGTCAGTGCTCGGTATTTTCAGTCTATCAGGCTGTTCATTGGCAGAGTGCGGTTCAGGGCTTGGAATTTATTAAATGTGCAGTAACAGGGCATGGTGGTTCTCTGTTTATCGTGTGCATAAAACAGGGCATGGAATTTCTGCTATTTGCGGAAACAGGGCTTGGTGTTTGTGAAGTGTGCGGATGATTTCTGCGAATACTCAGAGCCTTGAACAAGGCATAAGGACAAGCTGTTGCTGTGTCTCGCTGCCCTGTCTCAGGGATCGGTGTTTTCAGTCTTTCAGGTTGTTCGTATGCAGTGTGTGGGAACAGGGCTTGATGCTTGTGAAGTGTGCTGATTATGGCTTGATGTTTATGAAGTGTGCTGATCATGGCTGCAAAACCACCGACCTCTGAACATGTCACTGATGCAAGTTGTGGCTGTTTCTCGCTGCTGTTCATCTGTTTGTGTCAGGGCTCGGACTTTTTGGTGTGTCAGGTTATTCGTTTGCAGTGTGCAGTTACAGGGCTTGGTGTTTGGGAAGTGTGCGGATCATGGCTGCAAAAACACCAAGCCCTGAATAAGACACTGATGCAAGTTCTCGCTCTGTCTCCGTGGCATCGCACTGTTTGTGTCAGTGTTTTTGGTCTGTCAGGTGTTTTCTGTGTGTCAGGATGTTTGTTCAGCGTGCGGTAATAGGGCTTATTTTTGTAATGTGCGGTAACAGGGCTTGGTGTTTTTTTTAAGTGTGCGGACCATGGCCTGGTGTTTGTGAAGTGTGCGGATAATGGCTGCAAAATTCAGGGCTCCAAGCCCTGAATAAGACACTGTTGCAAGTTGTCGCTGTGTCTCGGTGGTAATCGCATTGTTTGCGTCAGTGTTTTTGGTCTGGCAGGTGTTTTTGGTGTATGAGGTTGTTCTATGGCAGTGTGCTCGGTGTTTAAGTTAGTATGCAGTAACAGGGCTTGATGCTTCTGCTGGGTGTGGTAACAAGGCTTTTTTTTTGAAGTGTGCGGATCATGGCTTGGTGTTTGTGAAGCGTGAAGGTGATTTCTGTGAATACTCCGAGCCCTGACCAAGGCACAAGGGCAAGCTGTTTATGTCTTGGTGCCTTCTACTTATTTGTGGCAGGGCTTGGTGTTTTCAGTGTGCGTGGTTGAGGAATCATTGTATTTAAAGTATCTCTTTCAGGGATTGGTGTTGTCTCGCTGTCTGTTCCAGGGTTTGATACGGTTTCAGAGTCTGCTCCACGGCTTGGTGTTTTCCAAGTGACTGTTTCAAGGATCTGTGTTTTCTCGAGATTCTGTTTCAGGGCTTGGTGTTGTATGACTCTATGGTGAAGCACTCAGTGTTGTTCAAGTGTTTATTCCAGTGCTCGGTGTTGGATAAGTGTCGTGTACACGGCTGAGTATCTTGATCCAGACGCTGCAAACGCACCATGCTCTGAAACACACACTTGAACTGCAACGAGTCCTGGAACAGCCAGCGGAGACAACACCTAGCCTTGTAACAGACTCTGCGAGAAAACAGAATCCTGACCTACCCATTGAAAACATGAAACACTGAAATAAACACTTCAAATGCACAACCTGGCATAGCGAAAACACCGAGTCATTAACTGGACTTGATAAAAACACTGAGCCCCGAACAAGGCTCTGTGGCAAGCCATCGCTGTGTCTCGGTGCTGTTGCACTTTTGGTGTCAGTGCTTGGTGTTTTATTGTTGTCTGGACTTGGTATTGTGGCTGTGTCAGGTTATTCGTTTGTAGTGTGCGGTAACAGGGCTTGGTGATTTTATTGTCTGCAGTAACAGGACTTGAAGCGAGCGGATCATGGCTTGATGTTTGTGAAGTGTGCGGATCATGGTTGCGAAAACACCAAGGCCTGAACAAGGCACTGAGGCAAGCTGTCACTGTGTCTAGTTGCTGTCCGGCTGTTTATGTCAGGGCTCGATGTTTTCAGTGTATCAGGTTGTCCGTTGGCAGAGTGCTGCTCAAGGCTTGGTATTTATTAAGTGTGCAGTAACAGGACTTGGTGTATTCTTGCTAATTGTCCTGATTAAGGCAAAATGAAAATTTTCTATAAAATGGGTATTTTCCCAGTCAAGCTGTATATTCTCAAATGAATATTTGATCCTAATTTCCTCTTTTGCTCAGACCTTTTTAAATTCGAAGAAGTAATTATGTCCCTTCATGAATGGAGGAGTTAGTTTAACATTATTCACTAAATTCCACTAATTGCATCAAAATATTTTTCTGATCTCCTTTCTGTGTCTGGTGTGTGACTGGAAAATGTGAGATTTTGCCTTTCTGTTTGCCTGCATTGATGGTAAATCTACATTTACTATGTTTAGTTCATTGTGAATTTGTGGATATCAGAGTACCCTCCCGCCCCCTCCTCGATTTCCTGTTATGGCCTATTTTTGTATCATAGAACTCCTGTCCTTGGACCATTCTGCATTGCCCTTCCAGGAATCCCATAACCATACAGCATGCTCTAGATGTGAGCTAACCATTCTTCAGTACAGCTGCCATGGGCACTCTCCCCGCCATCTACTCACTCTCAATGTTAATTCCAATATCCTATTGGCTTTTCCCATGTCTTTTTCTGAAATAGTTCCCAATTTGAAGGATTTATGTCACTCGACTTCCTTTCTTGGTTACTTCAGTAAACTATCTACAAAATGAGCTGCACTTTATCCTTTATCGTTCTCAGAGTCATTACATCTGAGAAAATTCCTTGCCTGCTCTCTGTAGAGAAATTCAGTGAGTCCCATTTCCCTGCTGTTTCCCAATAGCTTCCCTTTATGTAATACAGTGTTTCTGGTGTATTCAATTACATCTGGCACTTGTCTGCATCAAGCTCTTGCAACCACTGATGCTTTTCTATCATCTGTTGAGTTCTTCCTGATGAATTGTTACTCTTTGCAGTTTGCTGGCAAGTTTTGATAGCCGTTTGTAAGATGTTTGAGTGCAAATCATTTTGAGCCCTGTCCTCGTGCCAATCTGAAGGACACTGCACATTGCAGTCTCACAAACTAGGCTTATCCGTGTCATGGCTCAATTTGGCTTCTGGTTGAAGTTGCTGACAGCTGATTCTTACAGGCATGCACTGAAATGGCTGACAGTTAAAAAGTTCCTGGAAGAGAGTGTGACTCCCTCACAACCAACCGACTAGCTTTTACATTCAAAAACAAAATGCAAGGCCTTTGAGACCCTATCCTATCATAAATTGGGGCTCAATCCCTCAACAGTTCCCAGGCTCAAACGAACTCTGATTGGGGAGATGGGATCCATACAAATGTACCTCAAACCAAATACCTGATGAGCCTCCTGGTGACGGAGTAGTGGTGGTGCAGCTGGCTGAAAATGATCACCTCTCCCTTTCCTTTTATATCAGTGAGACCTGTCAATAAATAAGTCCTGGTCAGTCATATCAACAACAACAACTTGTATTAATTTGGCACCTTAAATGTAGTAACCATCCAAAAGATGGGCACGTACAGTGTTTGGGTTGATGACCAAAAGGAGACAAAGAGCTCGTTCGAAGCAGTGAGAGGGGCTTGTGGAGGAAATTCCCGTGCTGAGGGCTTGGGCGACTAAAGGCACAGCTGCCAGCCATGAGGTGGGAGGCCAGATTGGAGAGTTTGGGAAATGGGGTAGGGATTGAGGATAACCGTGTCGTCCATTGCATCGCCTCCGCCTGCTGCAGCAGGAGACTGGGGAGAGGAATCAGAAGGCTGGGCATGGCAGATCATTTGGCAGCACCACCCAGAGACTGGAGGCTGTAACTGCAGGCAGGGTCCAAACCAGTTCTGCTGTGAGGTAATGACATTGGAGCACACAAGGACATGAAAAATAGGAGCAGGAGGAGACTCCCAATGCCAGTCCATCCTTTCTTAAATACAGGGAACAAAATTGTACACAGTACTCCCAGTGCAGGCTCACTAACACCCTATAAAGTTATAACAAGATTTCTCTATTTTTGAATTCCAAACAGCAATAAAGGTTAAAATTCCATTTGCTCCTTGCCTGAGGAGTGAAGGTGAGGCCCAGGGAAGAAATTGGGGAAGAGGGTCTGAGTGTCCTATTGTATTGTCTGGAAGATTGGAGGGTGTCCAGCTGTCCGTCCCTCACACTGTGTCCACCTTCCCCACTCAGGGAGAAGACAAGTCTGATGTCCTCAACAACGAGCTCCTCCAAACCAAACAGAGGCTGGTGGAGACTGAAGATGAGAAAAGGAGATAGGAGGAGGAGTCAGCACAGGGACCGAGAGGACAGGCAGAGGTGGGGTTTTTGGAGGGGGTAGGGGATGAGGGAGATCCCTGACCCGAGGGGAGGGGTAGAGGCCTCGTCCGCGTGTTTAATGTTTGATGCTGATTGAGACTTTCATTCTGGTCTTTGCTTTCCCGATGTTGCAGATTAAGGAGGTTTCTCACAGGAAGTTAGAGAAAGCTGAATGCAAATTCCACAAGACAAGTGCCACCATTTCGGAATACAAACTGATCTGGACACAGTGACCTGCTGCATATTTCCTGGGAGATGGACACTGAAAAGATTGTGTTGAAACGAATGGTGCATTGGGTGGCTGGGTGTTTCAGGGTCTGAGTGTGGGGTTTGTCTCTAATTCCTTTCCTGATGTCAGTGGTGGGGGGGGGGGAGGTGGGTGACCACCCTAGAGCAGCTGCACACTGATGGGATACAGCTTCCCGGTTTCCTTTGATTGATGACACACTCTAAGGTTTCATCTTCAGTTTAATCTTCATGTGAAACTCTATTGCAGCTTTAAGACATTTGGGTTGAAAATTCCCAGTCTGATTTAGCTGCTGTGACCACAGTACCTGCAGACTGCTCTCTTCCAGAAGCAGTTTCTGAGCAAAGACATTTTACTGTCACTTCCTCTTGAGGCCTGTACCTATTCCTGAATTTGGATAGCGCAAATCCTTCACTTATTACAGTCACCTGTTGACAAGTGACTCATTGGAAAGTACCGGCTGCTTTCTCCTAACCTTCTCTCCCAGCAAGAACTCCATTTAGTAAGTGTCCTTTTATCAAGTCCTACCCCCTGACTAGCACAAGGACCCTGAGCAAGTTTTCTATTCTTAGCCCATTTCTGCAGGCAGGCACAGAGGGATCTGGCTGTGCTGGTACATAAATCATAACGTTAGTGCACAGCACGAGCAAATGATGAGGAAGGTAGATGGAGTGTTGGTGGTTATTGCAAAGGGCTGTTGATGAGGCCTCATCTGGAGAGCTGTGTATAGTTCTGGTCTCATTGAAGAAAGGAGATCAAAGGTTGTGAGGAAAAGGCAGGAAAATGGAGTTAAAGATTATCAGATCAAACATAATGTCATTGAATCATGGAGCAGAATTGATGTGCTGAACGGCCTAATTCAGCTCCTATAAATTATGATATAATCGTGTCAGAAACAATTCAGGCCAGTTCACTCAATTCATTCCTGGGATGACGGGGTTATCCTCTGAGGAAAAGTTGGACATGCTGTACACATTGGAGTTTAGAGAACAAGAGGTGATCCTCTTGAAATAGACAAGGTCCTGAAAGATAAAAACAAGAGACTGCGGATGGTGGAAATCTGAACCAAAAAGCAGGGAATGCTGGAGAAACTCAAGATGTCCAGCAGCATCTGTTGAGAGGAGAATTGAGTTAAGATTTCTGAAGAAGTCGTACTGGTCTAGAAATGCTACTTGTGTGTCAATTTCCACAGATAAGCAGCAAGTGGTAGATAGTGCTGAGAGTTCCTCTAACAAATAGATCAGGCCTAAGCTCTGCAGTCCTGCCACATCCTATCTTGAATGGTGGGAGACAATTAAACAAGTCACTGAAGGAGAAGGCTCCACAAATAACCCGATCCTCAATGAAGGTAAAAAAAAACAAGCACATTAGTGCAAAAGATAGATAAAGCTGAAACTTTCGCAACAATCAGCCAGATATGCTGAGTGGATGATCCATCTTGGCCTCCCCCAGTGGTCACAGCATTACAGATACCCGTCTTCAGCCAATTTCATTCACTCCATATGATATCAGTAAATTATTGGAGACACTGGACACTGCCTAAGCTATGGGCCTTGACAACGTTCTGGCAATTGTACTGAAGGCTCGTGCTGCAGACCCAAGCTGCTCAAGTACAGTTAGACACCGGTATGAACCCAACAATATGGAAAATTGCAAGTATGCTCTGTACATAAAAAGCAGGACAAATCCAACCAGGGCAATTGCCGCCCCTTCAGTCCCCTCTCAATCATCAGGAAAGTGATGGACGATGTCACTAACAGTGTTATCAAACAGCACCTGCTTAACAATAACCTGCTCAGTGATGCCCAGGGCCACTCAGCTCCTGACCTCATTACAGTCTTGGTTCAAACATGGACAAAAGAGCTGAATTCCAGAGATGAGATGTGAGTGACAAACCTTGATATCAAGGCTGCATTTGACTGAGTGTGGCATCAACGTGCCCTGAGAAAACCATTCATGGTTTTCAGATACTGAGGCAGTCTGTATCCAAATGCAACAAGAACTGGACAATTACAGGCTTGGGCTGACAAGTGGCAAACAACATTCACGCCACACAAATGCCAGGTTATGACCATCACCAATAGGAGACAATCTAACCACTGCCCGTTGACATTCAACGGTGTTACCATCTGTAAATCCCCACTATCAACATCCTGAGGGTTATTCATTGGTCAGAAACTCAAATGGACTCACCACATAAACGCGGTGGCTACAAGAACTGGTCAGTGGCTAGGAATACTGCGGCAAGTAACTCACCTCCTGATTCCTCAAAACCTGTCCACGATCAACAAGGCACAAATCAGGAGTGTGAAGGAATAGTCCCCACTTGCCTGGATGAGTGCAGCTCCAATAACATGCAAGAAGCTTAACACGATCCCGAACAAAGCAGCCCACTTGATTGGTATTACATCCGCAAGCATCCACTCTCTCCCCAACAATGCTCACCAGCAGCAGTGTGTACTATCTGCAAGATGCAGAAATTCATCAAAGATCCTCAGTCAACACCTTCCAAATTCATGGCCCCTTCCATCGAGAAGGACAAGGGCAGGAGATATATGGGAACATTACCACCCTCAGGTTCCTATCCCAGCCACTCACCATCCTGACTTGGAAATATATCGCCTTTCCTTCACTGTCAAATTTCTGGAATTCCCTCCCTGAGGGGATCATGGCTCAACCCACAGGAGGTGGACTGCTGCGGTTCAAGAAAGCAGCTCACCCCCACTTTCTCAACACTAACCAGGGACAGACAGTAAATGCTGGCACAGCCAATGGCACCCACATCCCACAAATGAATAATTTTTTTAAAAAAGATATTGTTGGGCTAACTGAGACCCTGAGGGATATGACAGATGGATACCAGGGGGATTATTCCTCATGGAGAAGTATCCAGATAGTTTAAGAGAGACAGTTTACTTAGGAACAACAAAGTCCCATTATTCCGTAATAATTAAGGCCTTCCCACTAAACTTATGGACAGTGCAGTCTGATAACTTGAGCCTTAATAATTGTGCACATGCGTAGTGAGGAGACAGGAGCAGCAATAAGTCTCCCTCTTGTTCTGCTCGGGTTTGTTCACAGTGGAGTACATGGTTAGAGAGAGAGCAGGCAGTGAGTAAGGAGGAACTGGAGCAAGTGAGTGTAGCATTCAGCTGGTGATCAGCCTCTGATGATCCCACTCCTGCACTTGTCCTTGTGCTGCCTTCATATTGGGTCACCTGTTATATGTTGTCTGGTCACAGTGTCTTTACAACATGGAAAAAGGCGCTTAGGCTCATTGTCCAAACCGACCATCAAACAAGTTCCAATTCAATTTCCAAGCACTTGGCCCTTGGCCTTGTATGCTGAGGGGTTTCAAGGACTCAGCTAAATGCTTCTGAAATGCCTTCATGGTTCCTTCCCCGACAGCATCCTGATTGTGGAATGTCTGTTCACAATAAGCTAAATACCCAGCAATCAGCATCTTCTATTCACACATGCTATGTGGGTGTTTCTGCCTAGGCCGGCATTCATTGGCCATCTCCAGTTATAGCTCACCCACCTTCTTCAGGGCAACTAGGCGTGGGCAATAAATGCTGGGCCCAGTCACTGATGCCCATATCACATGAATGAATCCCAGAAACACAGGCCCCATATCCCTCTCTCAGTGACATGAGTATACAGAGGGCAGAATCACTGCAGTCTAACCCATTAACCAGCACAGCAGCACACGCATATGGAGCTGAATGGGAACAGTCACAATCTGCAGGGAGAGTCAGCGAAGATGTCTCTCTCATCTTCTGCCCCAAAGTGTATTGTTTTAGAGTCATTCACAAACCCCGGGTGACCCTCCTGTCACCGCACTCTGATCTCAAACAGCATTTGTTGTTAATTGTGGCACTGAGGTCTCACAAGGTGAACACCAGCTCTGCATAAGGTACTTCCTCATAATGCAATCCCACCTTACCGATTGTTGGTTTGTATCTTGTCTCACAAGAAATATTATATTTTATAATCAGCATCTCTGTTTCATTTTCATTGGGAGCCGTTGTTGTTTGGCAATCTCATTGGTTTAATGCGGTGAGTGGGTTAATCGTACAGGCACTGGGAAGGATGAGGGGCTGTCAGAAATACCAGTGTTCGCTAATTCTTCACCTTAACCAGACGAACTGAGAATCTGCTTCACTCTCTACTGTCTCTCTTTCCTCTCCGTTCTTCTCTCTCTCTCCTGTATGCTCCCTCTTTCTGAGCGTGTTACTATACAGAAATCATGCTCACCCTCTCGCTTGCTCTCGACCTCTCTCCACCCCCCTCTCTCCCCAACCTCTCTCTCTCTTTCCCTCCCTCTAGCACTCTCTCTCCTGCTTTCTCCCTGTCTCTCCTGTTCTCTCTCTCTCTATATGGACTGAGAGCTGCTCCTATTCATTGACCCACTGAGCTCATGATGTCTTGCTCAGGTCAGTTCCCACGATTCACTGTCGCACTCTGCTGGTCCTGGCGTACACATTAAATTTTCTGCTTGGATCTATACGCAGGTCTGTCCTACATTCTTCCCTTTCAGATTTTACAAACCAATGTGTGTGGATGTGACAGAGGAACAGCTGAAGGAATCGATTTGCACAATGTACAAAAAACAAGTAATCTTTCTAGTTCCTTTAATTTTCAGACAGGTTCAAAGTTCAATGTAGTTAAAATTTGGGGAAATGTTATGTTTAACTTGCAGCAGCCTGTTGTCCCAGGGAACAGGTTCCTGTTGGTGTGTTTATCTGTAATGCCAACTCCCCCCAGTTATTCACTCTGGTACAGCCATCTCTGGGGGCAGCTTATATTTGTAACAATTGTATTTTTAATAATAAACTAACTCACTGTTCTTGGTCTGCCTGTGTTCTGTGATCGCTCCACACTGCTGGCCCTTCAGCTAGATGTACAAGAAGATCCCAATTCTTTCCCTTTCACTTCAAACCATTCGATTGGTGTTAATGTGACCACATTCTGGTCAGAAGTGGGATCGTCAGTAAATGACTGCACTCTGTCCTGTAAATCTCAGTTATGGACACACTGATCACAACATCCTGTTATTCCAGGTTTAACTGAAATATGGGAATGGGGGCCAGGAAATGATCATAACTTGTCCTAACATAGTACACCCCTTCCCTTCCCCTCCTGAAAACAAATCTGAAATCACCAACTGGGTTTTACTCTGATATCAAACTCAAGGAGGGATGACATGCTGCAAAGCTGAGAGACAAAGCCACAGGCAACACCATGTAACAGCCACACTCACACAGGGTCAAGTATGCTGTTGGATCCTGACTGATCCTCTCTCTGAACTAAGACCTCACTCAGCTCAGTTTTGAGCTGTCACTGCGGGGAACAGGCGAAGGTGGGATAAATGAACGTTACGATTTCAGCCTCCAGAGTCTGTGATTGTCCCAAACTCAGTTCAGATGTTCGACAGCAGACAGTGCACAGTGCGATCCCAACTGCTGGGTATTCACCAACACAGTGAAGAGCGAATACCTCAGATTGAAATCATTGAGTCCCAGCAGCTTTCAGATTATGCTCTGTTTTGAATCTTGGAAACTCAATAGATTCGAGATCAAAGGCTCCCAGTCCAGGCTACAGTGATGTGTCATTGATTGACAGGTCACACAGCCAATTAGCTAAGAGAGGGATAGCTCATTTCGAAACCATACACCAGACAGAGACTGAATCTTCTTCATCTTTATTCCCTTTTCCAGATTGACATTGACAGAAAAAGCACTGCAATTAACAGCCCAGACTGAGGTAGCTGCACAAATTCACAGCCGCGATGGGGCTTGGGGAAAACACTTGTGGAGATTTTATGAATAACACGAGAATCCTGTCCTTTTAAAAGGTGACAAAACCTTAGATTGCAACTGACGGCTGAGCAGGAAGGAGGTCTGGTTTACTGAAGCAGAGACTTCTGAGGTTCACATTTTTTTATACAGCTGACAGTCTTCAGCATCTTCGCGAGGTTTTTTTTTTGCATCACAACTCAACACTGTCCCCATCAAACACTCCCAGGACAGGGACAACATGGGATTAGATACAGAGGAAAGCTCCCTCTATACTGTCCCAGTGACCTGTCTCAACCACTGAACCTCAGACGAGTCTGCGAACCAGTCCCGAGAAGGAAGAGAGTTGAAATTCCGTGCTGACAGTGAGCTTTGTCCTGCCAGCTCAGCCCTGTTCTATTTAAGGTTGTGTCTCCTCTGTGGACTGTCTCAAACACACCACACACAATCCGATCTACTGATGCTCTTGCTGAGGGGAGAGGAGAGGGTGACATGTGTGAGGGCACAGGAGAAGCGAGCGTTGGACTCCCAGTCAGAGCCAGAGAGTGTCAGCAGGCTGCTGACACTGTAGGTGCTGTCCGAAGCTCGCAGGTAGTTGCTGGTCTGAACCCCGTCCGAAATGACTGCCCCGTCCTTCTTCCATTGCACCTCCAGCTCATCGGGATAGAAGTGATTGGCAAAGCACACCAGGGTTGCAGTGCCCTTGCTCTGAACCTGCTCCGGGGAAGGGGGCAGCAGGGTTAGCTTGGGCTGAGACCTGTCACGGCCTGAAAGACAAGAGAAGCAATTTTAATCCCTGCCATTTTAAAGATTTTAACATTGCAAGCTTTCACTCACAAAACAATTAGTTTGAACATTTGTAGCCAGTACTGAACAAACCCAACAACAGAATGAATATTTATTAAAATTCCTTGTTAATGGTGGGCATTGAAATCCCCCACCTAGAGTACATTCTGTGCCCTCACCACACTGAGTGCTTCCTGCAAGTGCTGTTCAACCTGGAGAAGAGACTGATTTATCAGCCGAGGAAGGGCAGTATGTGGTAATCAGTGGGAGGTTTCGCAGAATCATACAGTACTGAACAGGCCATTCGCCCCATCAAACCTGTCCCATGAATGCTGAACCAAATCTGGTCTCCACCTACTTTCTACAACTGTGCCGATAACGTTGAATGTTGGGATATTTCAGGTGCTCATCCAAGTACGTTTGAACGGTTGTGAAATTACCCACCTGCTCTCCTCCCAGGCAGTGTATTCCACTCCCCCAGCACTGGATGAAAAAGCTTTAACCTTCTCTGCTCCAAAGAAAAAAACCTGAGCTTATCCAGTCCCTCTTCATCACTGAAATGCTCCATCCCAGGCGACATCCTGGTAAATCTCCTCTGCACCCCCACCAGTACAATCACATCCTTCCTATAGTGTGGTGACCAGAACTGCACACAGTGCTCCAGCTGTGGCCTAACCAAAGTCCTGTACAGCTCCACCATCCCCTCCATGCTCTTATAATCTATATCTGAAATGATAAAGACAGGCGTCCCGTATGCTTTCATAATTGCCTTCTTAACCTGCTCTGGCACTTTCAGGGATCTGTGGAGAATCATCCCAATATTCTACTGTTACTCTGAGATTCCTAGTGTCCTGCTTGTCTTGTTACTTCCTCCAAAATGCATCACCTCACATTTATCAGACGACATTCCAGCTGTCTCTGATCTGCCCATCTGACCAATCCAGTTATATCCTCCTGTCCCATAAAACCTTCCTCCTCACTGTCGACCTTCCGGCCAATCTTCACGTCATCCACAAACTCAGTTATCCTCCCCTACCCTATTCTCATCGACATTGTTCCTATATATCACAGTGAGGGAGCCAGCACTGATCGCTGTGATTTTCCACAGCACACTGGACCCAGTCACACAAACAGCCTTCTCCCATCACACTCTGTTACCTGTCACGAAGCCAGTTTTGGATACAACATACCGACTTACCCTGGATCCCATGGGCCTTTACCTCCTTCATCTGTCTCCCATGTGGGACCTTGTCAAAGGCCTTGCTGAAATCCATATAATCTACGTCAATTGCATCCCCTTCACCTACACACCTGATCACCTCCTCGACAAAATCCCACTAGATTTGTTGGCCATGGCCTCCCTCTGACAAAGCCGCGCTGGCTACCCCTGAAATGGAGATTCATTCCACCTTCAGAATTTTCTCCAATCACATTCCTAACACTAATGTGAGACTCACTGGTTTCCTAGACCATGTTTGACCTGATGCCATGAGACTTCATGGGATCCAGAGTCAATGTTGGGGACTCCCAGGGTCATTCCCTCCCGACTGTATCCCACTGTGTCACCACCTCTTCTGGGTCTGTCCTGTTGGTGGGACAGGACATACCCAGGGTTGGTTATGGCGGTGTCTGGGACCTTGTGTGTAAGGTCCGATGCTGTGAGTATGACTGTGTCAGGCTGTTGCTTGACTTCTCTATGAATTTGGCACTAGCCCCCAGATGTTAGTAAGGATGGCAATGCAGGGTAGACAGGCTTGTGTTTGATGGTGTTTCCTATGCCAAGGTCGAGGCCGGGTGGTCCGTCTGGTTTCATTCCATTTTTGAGAGTTTTCGTTGATTTTTACAACAGAGCGGCTCGTTCGGCCATTTCAGAGGGCGGTTAAGGATCAGCCACATTGCTGTGGGTCTGGAGTCACGTGTAGGTCAGACCAAGTAAGGACAGCAAATTTCCTTCCCCAAAGGACATCAGTCCTTTATCTCAATATGTCTTTAACAAACCTTCGATCACTCACAGATCAGGAGCCACTATTTATGAAAGGAAAAGTCATGGAATTATAGAGCAGTAAACTTGATATCGATGGTGGGAAAGTTGTTGGAGAAAATCCTGAGGAATAGGATTTACATGTTTTCTGGAAAGGCATGGACTGATCAGGGATTGTCAACATAGCTTTGTAAGTGGGAAATCGTGTCTCACTAACTTGATTAGTTTTTTGAAGAAGTAATGAAGAGGATTGATGAGGGCAGAGCAGTGGACATGATCTATGTGGATTTCGGTAAGGCATTCAAAAAGTTTCCTCATGGTAAGACTGGTTAGCGTGGTTAGATGACATGGAATACAGGGTGAACTAACTATTTGGACATGGAACTGGCTCGAAGGTAGAAAACAGAGAATGGTGGTGGAGGGGGCTTTTCAAACTAGAGCACTGTGACCAGCGGTGTGCCACAAGGATCGGTGCTGGGTCCATGGCTTTTCATCATTTATATAAATGATTTGGATGTGAACACAAGAGGAATAGTTCGTAAATTTGTATATGACACCTAAATTGGAGGTATAGTGGACAGTGAAGAAGGTTACCTCAGAGTACAAGGAGATCTTGTTCAGAAGGACCAATGGGCTGAGGAATGTTGGATGGAACTTAACTTAGATAAATGTGATTTGCTGCATTTTGGAAAGGCAAATCAGAGCAGGACTTATATTCTTAAAAGTAAGGTCCTGGGGTGTGCTGCTGAACAAAGAATACTTGGACTGCAGGTTCAGTTTTCCTTGGAAGTGGAGTCGTGGGTGGTTTGGATAGTGAAGACATTATTTGGTCAGCTTCCCCTTATCGGGAACTGCGTTGGGTATATATTTGGATCATATTTGGTCATCTTCAAGCTGTATAGGGTATTGGTTAAGCCACTATTGGAATACAATGGGCAATTATGGTCTCCCTCCTATAAGAAGGGTGTTGTGAAACTTAAAAGTGCTCAGGTAAGGTTTGCAAGGATGTTGCCAGGTTTGGAGGTATTGAGCTATAGGGAGAGGCTGAACATGCTGTGGCTAATATCCCTGGAGCGTCGCTGGCTCAGATGTGACATTATAGAGGTTTATAAAATAATCAGGGACATGGATAGGATAAACTGGCAAGGTGTTTTCCCAGAGGCAGGTTTGTCAAAAACTAGAGGACATAGGAGTAAAGTGAGAGGGGAGATGTTCAAAAGGTACCTTAGGGGCAGCATTTTCATGCAGAGGCTGGTGCGTGTATGGAATGAGCGGCCAGAGGAAGTGGTGAAAGCTGGATCAATTACAGAATTTAAAAGCTATCTGGATGGGTCGATGAATAGGAAGGATTTAGAGGGATATGGGCCTAATGCTGGCAAATGGCACTAGATTTATCTAGGATATGGTTCGGCATGGATGAGTTGTGCCGAAGGGTCTGTTTCAGTGTTGTACATCATCTCTATGACTCTATAACTCAATAACTTTATCTGAGAAACTTGTAGTAGACATAGATCAACATGCTTCAGGAAGGGTGCCCCTGTAGGAGGTTCTGGATTTCATTTCAAACCTTGGCGCCCAGCACTGGGCTGATGTCAAGTGTGAGGCTACAATGAGTCTCAGTGTCTCGGGGAGAGGCAGGGCCACTGCTCCTAATGACCCTGTGACCCCTGGAAGGTGGAAGCATGTGGACAATGGGTAATGGTCTGGATCAGGAGGCTCTGACCTCTAAAAATAACTTGTATTTGTGTAGCACCCATCCCCAACTCAGGATGAATTTTGCCCCTCACTTCTGATTATGCACAGCAACATCACAGAGAACTTCTATAATGAGCAGAGAATCAGATTTTTAGGGATGTTGATTCACAAATAAATATTGACCTGGACACCAGGGAGACCTGTCCTACTCCTCTAATAGTGCCACGGCCCCTGAGAGGGCAGACATCATATCATGCCAACTGAAAGGCAGTCCCCCTGACAGTACAGCATCCCCTCAGCACTGACCCTCCGACAGTGTGGGACTCCCTCAGTACTGACCCCCCAACAGTGCGGCACTCCCTCAGCACTGACCCTCCCACAACACAGCACACACTCATCACTGACCCTCTGACAGTGTGGCACTCCCTCAGTACCGACCCTCTGACAGTGCGGCACTCCCTCAGCACTGACCCTCCCACAGCACAGCACACACTCATTGCTGACCCTCCGCCAGTGTGGCACTCCCTCAGTACCGACCCTTCGATAGTGCGGCCTTCCCTCAGTACTGAGCCACTGACAGTGCGGCATGCCCTCAGTACTGACATTCTGAAAATGTAGCACTCCCTAAGTACTAACCCTCTGACAGTGAGGCACTCCCTCAGTACTGATCTTGCAACAGTGCGACACTCTCTCAGACTGACCCTCCGACTTTGCAGAACTCCCTCAGCACTGACCCTCCCACAACACAGCACACACTCATCACTGACCCTCTGACAGTGCAGCACTCCCTCAGTACAGCTTTGCACTGTCAATCTGGAGTAGAATTTTCAGATCACAGAATGAGCGAGTCACGATAATGTGGAAGCCAGCTATTCGATCCATCAAGTTCAGACGAACCGTCCAAAGAGCATCCCACTCAGATCCACCTCCTTTCGAACATAGAACATAGAACATAGAACAATACAGCGCAGAACAGGCCCTTCGGCCCTCGATGTTGCACCGACCTGTGAACTAATCTAAGCCCATCCCCTACACTATCCCATCATCATCCATATGCTTATCCAAGGACTGTTTAAATGCCCCTAATGTGGCTGAGTTAACTACATTGGCAGGCAGGGCATTCCACACCCTTACCACTCTCTGAGTAAAGAACCTGCCTCTGACATCTGTCTTAAATCTATCACCCCTCAATTTGCAGCTATGCCCCCTCGTACTAGCCGACGTCATCATCCTGGGAAAAAGACTCTCACTGTCCACCCTATCTAATCCTCTGATCATTTTGTAGGTCTCTATTAAATCCCCTCTTAGCCTTCTTCTCTCCAATCAGAACAGACCCAAGTCCCTCAGTCTTTCCTCATAAGACCTTCGCTCCAGACCAGGCAACATTCTGGTAAATCTCCTCTGCACCTTTTCCAATGCTTCCACATCCCTCCTGTAATGGGGCGACCAGAACTGTACACAATATTCCAAGTGAGGCCGCGCTAGCGTTTTGTACAGTTGCAGCATGATTAAAAATATATCGCTCTCACCCTTGAATATACTTAATCATTCAGACCTGACAACGCCCAGCTGGAGGGAATTCCAATTATTCACACCACCCGAGAGAAGAAATCTTTCTTCACCTGTCTTAAATGTGCGTCCCCTTTCTGATATTAGGCACT
The DNA here is from genome assembly GCA_024137785.1 of Ginglymostoma cirratum. Lineage (NCBI taxonomy): Eukaryota > Metazoa > Chordata > Chondrichthyes > Orectolobiformes > Ginglymostomatidae > Ginglymostoma > Ginglymostoma cirratum. The sequence goes on from JAHRHZ010000235.1 coordinate 125,283, forward strand.
CTGGTTTAAGACTTTCCTTGACGTCAACTAACTTTTCTGCATCCAAGAAACCTGTCTGCTTCAATAAGGAGAAAGTATTTTTATGGTACAATGTTTAAACACACGAAGTCAATGCATTTCAGCGTTTCCTCCCATTTGTTTTAATCTCTGATATGAAACTTCCAATGCGTCTGACAGAGCTGCTTCCTTTACTGATTTTAACGTCAAGAATTCATGTTCATTTTAAGAGCTTGGATGGGGACAATAAATTCTCATTCCTGGCCGGCAATCAAACCGGGAAAACAATAGTTACAGTTCTGAACCCCAATAATGTAGGCAATGTTTGCAACTTTCCTTCTTGCCACTGCTTTTGTCCTTTTCTTCTCTGACAAATTGATAGTGAACTTTTAAGAGCATGGAGAGAGACCATTCCGTCCATTATATCAGTGCCACTCATCGAACAGCTCATTTCTAAAGACAGTTTCCAGCGCTTCCCCATTATCTTGTTTGCTCTGAAATTTCAAATGTTCACCTAAATAGTTATTCAATGTCTTGAGGGCTTCAGTGGAACACAGCCAATTCCTTCAACCAATGATAAGAGACATTGCTGTTGCTGGAACATGAAATCTGCATTTTCCTCTTTGAAACAGTCAAGAAAGCCAAGCTCCTTCTCGGAGCTGTTTATCAGTTTTCCTCATAAAGCCAACAATGTGAATTTAGGTCCCACACCATCTGAGGTTACCGCTAATGACTCTTCTTTTCATCCTCTCTGCTCACCTGAGGTGCTATGTCCATCGGGCAAAACAAACATTAAAACGTTACGTTTGCTACTCCTCTGACGCTGCCTGACATGCTACGTTCCTCCAGTTACACACTGTATTGACCCTGACTCTGGCATCTGAAGTTCTCGCTATCTCCTTATTCTGCTCCTGTCTGCCAGGTCTCCAAATGCGTGAATGTAAACCAGGAATCCTCAGTCATGGTTTTGAGTAGTAGAGAAACATGCTTGCATTTCTAACTACCGAACACATTAGCTGCTCATTCAGTCAACAACAGGAATGAATTGATTTACAGACTCAGATGAACCTGTTGACTCGCGTTTTTTGATAATCACTAACATTCACGTCCACTCTGAAACCTAAGAGTTCTCGTAACGGAAAGTGAGTAAGTCGCAAGAAGCAACAATTATAAGCCAAACGCATTTTCAGATACACAATTACTCACGCAATGGGCAGCAATGCAATTACAATCTGTGCTTCCATACATACTGGAGTGTTAGTCCACTGCCACTTTTCAAAAAGTGTTCAAGGAAGCAAAAGCAGAACGGCACAAGAATGACCCAAGGAAAATGAAGATTATCAATTCCTCTCTCAGTTAGATTCTTTTCCCCTCTCAATCAACAAAGCGAGTGTTCCTGCGCCACAAGGATTGCAGTGGATTAAGAAAGCGGCTCACCAGTCCCTCTCTCTGGGACAACAAGGAAGAAAGTGAGAGAAATTTCACACAATTTCGCATTGCAATTAATTCGAATTACCGTCCTTTTTGCCACATAGGCAAGTAAGGGCGAGTAGATTTACTGGAAGATTTTGTTACGCAACAGCAGGCAAATTACAATTTCCATTCACTTTCAGCAAAATGGGGGTACAAGGCAATTTGCCTGGTACATGAAGCAGCAGGAGAGACTCTCCTTGAGGCCAGGGCCTTTTCCATACACGGTGAATGGGATAACCACTGGCACAATGGAAATGAGGAGTCACTTTTTTGTTGTATCACGGAGGAACAAGAAAATCTAAACAAGGAGGGATAGGAAAGTGAACCACTTGCAGCTCTGGTGATACACCTTCCATCTTATTCGGTCAGCGGCAAGACGTGAAGGTGACTCAGACGCAAGGGCTTTTCACTTCTTGAACAAAAAGCAATCACATGCTATGAGCAACTTTTTTGACGTCTCTGATCTCCTTTTACGTTCTGTCAATATGTTTCAAAGCTGCCTTTTGTGCATCTCTAAATAAGCATCGTGGAAGTTAGTAAAATTTGGTGAGCCACTTTTGTTCATTTCCGACATAGGTTTCCAACTCAGCTGGCTGGCATGTGACATTTGTTCACGTCCAGGACCGGAAAGCTCTTCAGAAAAATGTACTGTTAAAGAGAAAGGCAAGGAAAGGAGCAACACGGACTTGCACCAAGGCTTGAACAGCCTCGCAATGTGATCTGTCATTCTCGGATTCAAATGCTGGCTCAGGTTTTCATACGGAAGATTATCTTAGAGCCACTTATTCTGCAAAACCGGCATTGTAATTGTAAGTGCGCTGCAAAGCATCAAGTGGTACACGGCCTGCTCAGCTTGTTGCATTTTCCAGGTAGTCCGGTGTTATTCATGCGACGTGTAACACGAAAGGTGTTCTGTTTCAAGCAGAGGGCGAAATCATTTATCAAAGCGAAAATCTAAATTCCAGCAATGTCATGTAGTTCATGTTTTCTTTATCCAAGCATTACCGAGTACACTTTCTCCCAACCACATTACATCTATTGTCTAACCGAGTCTCAGAGCATGCGTTCGGCTTTCCGTTGATTTTTGCTTTGATCGATCTGGTGCCAAAATAATATTGTAGCTGGGCATTGCCGAGCAGCTAAGGAAATGGCCGAAGGAGACAGGGATCCTTGAAGCCTTTCTGCTTGCCTTTGTTTTAGTAGTGTTGCAGTAGCAGCGTCAGAAAGAGTCATATTTGAGCCCAGAAGACCGGGGTAATGCGGCTGAGCGGTTTAAGGTGTTGGATTCAGGTTCCAATCAAGACGACAGTGAGGGCTCAAATCCCACTGCTACCACTTGGGCTGGCTGGCTGTTACAAATGCGCTGCATTTAAATTGGACGCAAGAGAGTCAAGCATTCTGCTTCAAATCGCTTTAGGAGAGGTCAGAGCATCCAACCCCCCTCCCCCTTTCCATTGTACCAGTGGTTCCATTTTTGTCCAAGAAATGTAGAGAGTCGACAAGCAACCTTCAGCCCAGCTGGCCAAAGTAGACCAGATATCCGAAATTAATGCAGCCGCATTTGGCCCATATCCCTCTAAACCCTTCTGATTCATACACACATCCAGATGTCATGGAAATGTTGTAATTTTACCAGCCTCCACCACTTCGTCTGGCAGTCTAATGCATACTTGCACCACCATCTGCAAGAAAAACAATGGCGCTCAGGTCGCTTTTAAATTTCTGTCCCTCACTTTAATTATATGCCCTCCAGTTTTGGACTCACCCACCGTGTGATAAAGACCTTGACTACTCACCCTATCCATATGCCTCTTGATTTTATAAACTTCTCTCAGGTCGACCCTCAGCCTCCGATGCTCCAGGGAAAACTGCCTCAGCCTATTCAGATTCGCCGTACAGTTTGAACCCTGCCACCCTGTCAATGTCCGCGTGAATCTTCTTTTAGGCAGCTTTACGTGATATATTCTATTTTTTCAATAATGCCAATAACGCTGGACTACATCGATTTAATTGAAACAGAGAGATGAACCGTTGAGCGGCGGCCAATTTCTCTGCACGAGGAAGGGCGGTGGGGAGAACAGCGCAATGAGGGGCTCTGTCTCTGTCGTGTAGTGGTTAGCAAGTTTGTCTCACACGCAGAAAGTCCCCGGTCGGAGGCCGGGCCGAAACTCTGCTGCTGCTTTGTTGCAACAATATGTTTCTTGACGGATGTGGATGGAGCATCCTTTGTTGTCCTCATCAGCAAACCTTTCTTTGAATGAAGTCGCCCATATCTGCTTTTGTTGAGGAACGGAGGATAATTCTATTCGATTGCGGTATGATTCTTTGTTAAATTTCTCTCCTTCCTGGTCCTGAATGTGCCCAGATGGTCATCCTTTTTGAGAGTGCATTTGGCGTACCCTCATTCTTTCTGTAGCGGAGCAGTCTCACATTTGCTTTCCGTGCGAAAGCCTCCCGTTTCACAGTCTAGGAGAGGCCTTATTTGCTGATGTCGTAGTGAACCTCCCATTCCTCTCTGTCAAATGCATCTCAAAGTAATCTCTGAAAGCCCTGGTTCCGTTAGTGTCTTCCATGTCTAAAAGTGCGTGCATCAAAACCAGAAGACCTCAGGCAGGTTTTAGAATAGAGAAACATTTGCATTTCTGAGCATCGGACACAGTAGCGGTCCATTCAGTCAACAAGAGGAATGAAGGGATTTAAAGACTCAGAAGAACCTCTTGTCTCGCGCTCTCGTACAGTCACTAACATTAATGTGTGCTCTAAAATGTAAGCCGTGTTGGAATTGAAACTAAGGAGATAACAAGACAGGCTACCAATTGACATTGTGTCCATTATTTTCTATTTATGTCACAAAGGAGCAATAAAATCGAAACAAGGAGGAATAGGAAAGATTGCCGCATGCAGCTCAAGTGAAACAATTTCTATCTTATTCAATCAGCAGCAAGAGTCATGAAGGTGACTCAGACGCGAGAGCTTTACACTTCTTGAACAAAAAGCTATGACATGCTGTTAGCATCTCTTTAACATCTCTGATTGCCTTTTACGTTCTGTCAATATGTTTACAAAGTGCCTTTAGTGCAACTCTGATCAAGTGCCGTGGAATTTAGTAAAATGTATTGAGTCGCTTTTCTTCATTTCCCACGCAGGTTTCCAAATCAGCTGGCTCCCTTCTGACATTTGCTCATGTCCAGGCCTCGAAAGTTCTGCAGGAAAATGTACGGTTTTGGAGAAAGACAAGAGAAGTAGCAACTCGTACCTGCACCGAGCTTCGAACAACCTCGCAATGTGGTCTGTTCTCTGATTCTAATGCCAAACGGGATTTATCAGATGGAGGGATTTATTTGAGCCACTTTGTCGACTAACCCGGCATGTTAACTCCACATATGCTGCACGGCAACATCTAGTACACAGTCTGCTCAGTTTGGTGCATTTTCCCTGCAGTACAGTGCTTCTCATGTTCCGCGTAAACGCGAAAGTCGTTCTGTTTCGAGCAATGAAAGAAATCATTGACCAAAGCGAAAATCTAAATTCCAGAAATCAGATGCAGTTATGTGTTCTTTGTCGAAGTATAACCGAGCATACTTTCTCACGGGCACATTACATTTTTTGCTCCACTGAATGTCACAAGATGCGTTCAGCTTTACGTTGGTGCTTGTTTTGATTGAAGGGCTATCGGCATCTGGTGCGAAATTAACATTGTAGCTGGGCATTGTCCAGCTGCTAAGAAAATGGATGAGGAGAATTGTGTTCCTCCAAGCATTTTGCTGTGCCTTAGCTTTAGTTGTGCACAGCTGCAACATTGGAAAATGTCACTATTTACCTGTCTGCCAGTGTGGCTGAGTGGTTTAAGACACTGGATTAGAGTTCCAGTTTTTGAGGAGGCGTGGCTTCGAGTCCGAGCGCTGCTCTCTGTCATATCGGAGCGATGTCAGTTGGATTCAATTGAGCTTGTCTTTGTTTCGCCCAAAACAATCTTTGATGCGGGAGAGCACATCGGGTCAGCGTCCACGGCGTGTTTGCATGGTGCAGTGGTTAACACATGCGGAATTCCCCCAGAATGACAGCGGGAACAAGCAGGCTGCCCTGTTGCTTCGCGTTCCAGGCAAGTTGCGTTGTTCAACCTTCCGCAGCAAGTGAATGCAGATCGCTATTTCACTGCTGCTGTGAAACAAAATCCTGCATTAAACCTACTCGCAGTTATTTGCCTTTTTTGGTGAAAAGGAGTGTAATTGAGATGTGAAATTGCTTTCACTTCCTTCAAGGAGGGAGCTGATGAGCCACTTCCTTGATACCCTGAAATCGTTGCGATGCAGGCACACCTGCATTGCTGACTGGAAGGGACACCTAATCTAATCGAGGCTGTGATTGCTTGCATTCACTTTTCGTGGGATGTTCTTACTCTCTTCTTTTATTTCCTGACTTGAGCAGTTTCCAGTCAGTGGCGTTACACTAAACCTCCAGCGCATTTGGAGGAGCAGTTGGGAATTGCCCTGATGCCAGTTGTGTGAGTAGTTCGTAACGCAGAGAACTGGAGGTATCTCACAGAAAGCATTCGTGCTTCGGTGTGTGTGGAAATGCGTTCGTCTTGTCATTTTTGCTCCTTTTGCGCATTAAGATCTGCCTGTTTTGGGGATTTGCTTGAGACCTGAGGTGCAAACACTGTTTGTGAGGAATCTTCCTGAATCCAATATCCTCACTGAGAACCTGGGAAGGTGTCACAGAGAATGGCCATTTTTGGCAAAAGTGAACAAACACTTCGCCTGTGAGATGCTCTTATTCATCTTAGCCTAACCGATTCATACACGCATTCAGGTCCCTTTGAAATGTTGTAATTTTTTTTACGAGCCTCCACCACTTCCTCTGGCAGTTCACTCCATACACGCACCACCTTCAGCGTGAAAAAAATGTCCCTCAAAACTCTTTTAATTCATTCCCCTCTCATCTTAAATATGTGCCCTCTCGTTTTGCCCTCGCGCCCATTCTGGGAAAATGACATTGACTATTCCCCCTATCCATATCGCTCATGATTTTACAAACTACTATAAGGTCATTCCTCAGCTTCGGATGCTCTAGGAAAAAAATGCCCTGGAATTAACAGCCAATAGGCTATGAGACACACGTAGAGACCCAACCCTTGGCCTTCGACTTATGAGACCAACGCACTCCTACCTGGTTCTGTGGTGTTTACGAACTGACTAAACCAATACATTCTATCGGTTTTGTTTCTATGAGTGAGATTATTCGAAAACGTTGGAAAAGTAAGACAAACTGACAAATTACTTGATGTTAAAATACATAACGGGATGATGAAGATAGAACAGTGAATGGTCGTATTCAGACAAAGTTGGATATGATTCTAAACGATTCAGGAAATGTTCCAATCCGTAGACAAACGACAATGAAGGATTGGGTCAACCTTTACAGGAATCAGATAGCAAAAGCTGAATGTAAAAGTCTTCCTGCAACTGGCTTGGTTTTAATGAGCACACAAATGTGGGTCAATGCAGTAATGATTTCCTAGCCCGGAGAAGGGAATACTTGCCTTCACGGTCGCATCATGAATGTTCACTGGATTTATCAGAGGGATGTGGGGACTGTCCTCCAGAAGCATACAAATAACAGCAGTCAATGCCCTATAGAGTTTAGAATATCGAGTGGTGAGCAAAATACTTTCATTCACAAAGTAATCATTTGGTAGCATTCAATACGGGGAAGCACGAAATGATGCTCAAACGGGGCATCAACACAAAAAGACAATACACAATAAGTAGGAGAGTTTTGTTCTTAAATGTAGATTTCAGATTCAATGATTTGGTGAAGGATTTTACTGTCCTTTCCCAGTCTGCACTGGAAGTGACTACAGCCCCACAGAGAGTTGGTTGTATATCGCTTATCTTGGAAACGGCTGAGAGTCACTCGGGTTACGGGATTTAGGGATGTTGACCTTACAAGCCGTTCCCACAGTCCATGAAAGTACCGAAGGTGATGAGTCAACAGGTATTGGTCCCCATAGAGATGATCTCCATGACGTGCTCAGACAATAATTTGGTTTAGTTGAGTTTATTAATGGAAAAAAAAACATTAATTAAGCGAAAAGATCATTGTACGACTGTAATGTCTGTAGTTCAGCCTCAATTGGATCATTGTATGTTAGCTTTGTCATCAGTCTTCACCAACAATGCAGAGATTAGAAAGGACACGGACGATTATATCGAGAGAGAGGACACGATGCAGGATTATTTTCACGTGATGTTGCAAAAGTTGGAAAAGTTACACCCTTCCATTCTTTCATCCAAATCGGTTACAAAAATCACAAATAGAAGAGGACCCAGAACAGATCTTTGTATTAAACCACTCGTAACTGACCAACATGTTGAACATTTTCTGTCCACTGCCACCCAATTCTGAATCCAATCTGCCACATTCCCCCCATCCCTAGCTTCCTTACCTTCCGCATGAGCCTACCATGGGAAATCTTATCAATCTCCTTACTTAAATCCATGTATACCACATCCATTGATCTAGCTTCATCCATGTATTTGGTCACCTGTTCAAAGAATTCAATAAGGTTTGTGAGGCATGATCTACCCTTCACAAAGCCATGCTGACTATCACGAATCAAACTGTGCCTTTCCAAGTGATCATAAATCCTATCTCTCAGAGCCGATGATGAACAGTCAGTATTTTACCTTACACACGAAGGGAACTGAGAAGTCTCTCCAAAACAATGGGCACACCACATCCCAAAACATTGTTCTCGTGTAAAAGTGACAGGAAGTTTGAGATCAATCAAAAACAAGACTTTGATCAATCTACGCCGTCGCCAACAACCTCCATGCTTGCATCGACTCCAGGGCGGATCCAGACTTATTATCGACTCTGTTTCAGGTACAACGAGAGAGGAAAGATCTGAGAGGGAAGAAACAACTGACGGGATTCCTCTATCTGGATATTGTTCGGTTAATTCAGACACCAAAACACAATATTTCTCCCATATCGCCAAGAAAAGCGTCATGAATATCATTAATAGAAATATCGAATCCTCAGAGTTGCTTTCCTGATGTTGGATACGGAAGTACCTGCGATTGTCATACACTACAAAGACGATTTGGGATCTGAGGCAGGCTTCGATTTCACAATGAACCATGCCCACAAGCTCTCGAAGACTTTTGTGAAAAGAAGCCAAACAGCAAATAGAGAACATTGCTGCAGATAATAAGCACTCATCCGGTATTGGAATGCAGAACTTTACACAGCAGCCTCAACGACCCAAATGGAGAACCATACCTCTCGACCAACAAGGCAATTGCAGCCAGTTACCGCTTTCACTTGTAATCTAGGTGACGCTCATACGGTGATATTTTCCCAAACTTGGATGTCATAGACTGGGTTCAAGTTCCATCTGCTCAAGAGCTGTGTAGTAACATCTTTGAACAGGCTGATTATATTTTTAAAGAATCCCAGTTCGGCGCTAAAAGCAACAATGAACAGTTTCTCACCATTCTGTCTCCCTGCTCTCGGGCTGCTGCTATTTGATCCTTCCCCCGAGGAGCGGGCTCTCTTCAATGGCAAATGGATTAAACTACTTTCCTCCACGGACAGGCAGTGCTTGAGGATGACATACGTTGTGCAGCTCCTTCTTAAACATTGGAAGGGCGAATAAGTGGAAGAGGTAGAATCAGATGTCAGGAAATTATTAACGGTGATTGGGAACTTTCGTCAAATGACATTAATCAAAGACAGAGAGAATGATGCAGAGCTGCTAGAAAAGACAGAAGTCTAAACTGAGGACAATTTCATTTAGAAACGTAATATGGGATCTTTCTGTACAGTCTGTTTGATTTCAGGATTCGACTTCACACAGCAATCTTGCAGAAATAAAAACTTTTACAACGCAGACATCGGTTTCTTTGTTGCAACCCGGCAGGAGTTAATTTATGACACCAATAGTACGAGATTAAGAGAATCCGAGTGAAACACTTATTCAATGAGTGTCATCCCCGACGGTCCTGAGTTGCGGGGCTGCAGGCAGTTCAACGCGGAAGGGAAGGTTAAAATGAGCCATTGTTTCTCCCTCTCCCGCTCCGTCACAGAGACAGGGAGAGTGATGTCATAAGCCCATGACGTCATTCCCGCACAGAAAGAAGTCGTTCAGCCCCTCGAATCCACGGCCACTCTCTGACCCTAGTATCTCTCTGAGGTTATTCAATATCAGTGATGGTTGTCCTAATAATGGTGAACTGTGTCTGTGCCGTGACGTTTTCTCCGACATGATGATCCTCTTGTCATTCGTGACTTTTCATTTCACCGGGAGGACGCTGCTGTCTGAAACAACGTGGACAACTGATGGAGGGCGTCCTGCACATGGAACACACTGCAACTGAAGTGTTTAAAATTCAACAATTTACTCTTGCCATGTCAGAGAACAGCTTTAATAAGATCATCGCAGACTGACAGAGAACAGGAGAAGACCATTCAGACCTTCACAAGTGTGTCACCTCACCGGTGTAAACTTGGCCCGTATATCAGAATGAGATACTTATTTCAGAGGCATGGTGTTGCGGGAAGCAGATCAAAATGCATCAAAATAATTACATCTGATTTCGATGAGATCGAGGTAACTCCGAGATGCCTGGGAGTCTTTGCAGTGAAGATATCTCACATGGTGAAGAAGGAAGCATGATATAAACAACCTCTGCCCATAGTCAACAGACATCGTCACTGGTGGTGAAAAGTCCGATATAAATGCAACTCTCTGTATCTTCAATGTTCTAAAATCCCATCCCCCTGTTTACTGATCCTGATCTGTCGAAACAGATTCTCACCGTCTGCTTCATCCAAACACGAACGCCATGAAATCTCTATTTAATCTTCTTTGCACTAAACAGACGAATCCCGGCCTTTGGAGTCTCTCAACAAATATAAATTCCCACCTACCTAGGCATGATGAGGCTTGGGAATTGCATCGCGATTTTGGGAACAAAATTCATATGGTAAGTAGAAACATGGAGGGGAATTCAAAACTTTTTGTAATCCAACTGGAAGAAAATGGTATAATAATCTGTCAATGGAGAGAACCCGGTGCCGGGAGAAGGGGCAAACAGAACCGTCCCGGGAGCAGGGAGACACACTGAGAAGGAAAAGTTTTGCTGCTTCGAATTCCTGGAAGAATGTGGGATGTCCATCATACAAAGCGAGTCTCAGCTGGTTGAGGAGTGGCCCCTGTCGTCGACCGATGGCTCGTTGGCCCAGGGGTATGATTCTTGCTTTGGGTCTTACAGCATTTATAAATGCCAGAAGTCCCGGTTTTATATCCTAAACAACCACACGTCTTTTGCCAAAGTACCCAATTAATTATCTCAAAAAGCAGCTTCGTGAAATGTTGTCGAACTGCCTGACTTTGGGATAGGGTAGAGGCACCGTTGCACCGAACACGGCCAAGGGATACACTTGTTCAAAGAAAGAACAAAGGTTTTAGAATGTTTACACAGGTAATCCGACTCTGAATGAATTCTTAGGCTGAAATATTGCTCTATTTTGAGTGTGAAACTTCAGAAAGTAGGAACATGAATTGATTGGAGATAGCGCTGAACAGGTTCATGTAAATGGTAGACAAAGAGGAGACTCGAAGAACAAAACAGGCCAGGCTGCATCAAAATAATTGTTTCTGGAGGCAATGTAGGTGTTGTAAGCATGTAGCATCGAAGATTGGTCCAAATTTTGAAGGTTTAAAATGTACCTGTATGTCAGAAATGAAGGTGGGTTGGAAAGATAAGACAGTTCTCCTTGGGGAACAGAAGGCTGTAAAGCAGTCCAATTGAAGCTTTCGAAGTCACGACGTGCCTCGACAGTGGAAGTAAAAGCGTGAAAGTGCTACCACGCCACGCCTGAAAACATTGAGAACCATCAGTCAGAGATTTGAAGGCATGAGGAAACCGACGTAAAAGTGACATGAGGAAGAACGTTATCACACAAGCAGTGGTTAGGGTCGGTAAATCACAATCTGACAGCGACAGAGGCAGATTCAATCAACACAAAATGGAATTCGATGGTTATGTTAAAAGTGCCTGTGCAGATGTTACAGGGAGAATGCAAAAGATTGATACTAAAAGAAATAATCATTTGCTTATTGTGGAGACGTGGCACAACTACGGTAGGGTGCATGGCCTCCATCTGAGCTGTGGCAATTTTTTTGATTCTGAATGAAATCATAGTTTGACCAACAGAATGTGGGAACTCAGACAAAGCTCATATTTACACAGCTGTGACACGTCTGTGCAACAAAACAACAGTGAAAACCTTTTAACATCATACTTGAATGGAAATGCTGCACTCCAGATGAAAAGCTGAATACTTGCCTGAGAAGGGAGCGTATTAAGCTAGCAGAGTGGTGCAGTGGGAGCTTGCTAGGCCCCTAACACAGAGATCGTTGGATCGAAACTATCTCTGCTATTTACTACGCGTGAGTGTTGTGGTTTGCTGTGGCCTGCATCATGTGGTTTAATTAGCCCTCAGCTTCGTATCTCTGAAGTAAATATCTCATGTTGATGTAATGGCCAAGGTCAAACAGCTAAGCTAATACGCTTGTAAAGGTCTGAATGGTGTTCTCAGTTAGCCTGCTCCAAACTGAGTTGCAAAACTTCCTTTCTGACATGGGAATAAACTGGTGAAGTGGAAACACGTTACTTGCAACATTTTTTTCATGCAGGGCAGTAATTCCCCACGCTGTTTCAGACGTGAATGACAAAAGGATCAGGATATCGGAGACTGCACCATGCCACAGATACAGTTCATCATTATTAGGACAGATATCAATGAATATGAATAACTGCAGAGAAATACAAGTGACAGAGAGTAGCCAGGGACTCGATGGGCTGAATGGCTTCTTTCTGCACGGGAATGACGCCATGGGTTTACGCTGCCACTCTCCCTGTTTCTGTGATGGAGCGGGTGAGGGAGAATCAATGGCTCATTATTAACTCTCCCTTCCGCGTTGTACTGTCTGCAGCCCCGCAACGCAGGTCCGTTGGGGGTGACTGTCAGTGCATGAGTGTTTCACACAGATTCACTTAACGCGGGGCTGTTGGTGTCAGACTTTAATTCCTGCTGTGGAGGTCACAAACGAATGGACGCCCTGTGTACAGACAAATTCTGAATATCAAACGGGCTGCAAAGAAAGATTGCATTTTAAATTGCTGAAGAGACTAATCTCTAGTTTCGACTTCTATCTTTCACAGCAGCTATCCATCTTTCTGTTTGCCTCTGATAAATGTCATTTGATGAAAGTTCCAAATCGCCTTTAAAATTTGCTGCACAAGTCTGATTCCACCCCTTCTTCTCTTTTCTTCTTCCAGTACTTGAGAGACAGCGACAAAGCGTATACCACGCCCCAGCACTGCCTGCCCGTAGCCAAATGGTTCAATGCATCTGCTAATGTAGAGAGCTCTGAACCAGGGGCAGGGAGACAGAACGAAAAGAAAATGTTCACTGCTGCATCATTGACGCAACAGGGAAAAGGATTTATTTTTTTAAGCAACGTGTTCAGATATGTTATTTCATACCTCTGGAGCCGATAGAACTTGGCACGCTGCCTTCTACATCCGAGATAGAGACCCTATCACTGCCTGAGTGGCACCTCATTTATTGTTAAGTGGGCCGTCGGTAGACTGCGTCTTTGTTCTTGTGGCTTGTTTCTCACATTAGGTGGCTGTCGGGAATGCGAGAAGTTGCTGGCTTGAATCCTGCATGAGCCGTTGTTGCTTCTGCCATTTCTTTAAATGTTTGGGAGAGCATGGGAGTGGTTCTTTATGAAATCGATTTCAGTCTATGATTTCAAAGGGTGTTTGCTGCTAATATATCACATGCATCCACTTCCCCTGACGAAGGTTCAGTGTTAGTAATCGTATGAAATTATTTTTCGCTGGATTGGTTTGTAAACTGGCGCAGTAGCTGAATAAAACGGTGGTAAGCCTCAATGGAGAAAGAGGTGACAGTGAAGCAGGCATCTGAAGAAAAAATTGTTTTTTAGCAAGTGAAATTTACTGCTTCGCAAAGTGGGGTCCATTGAAGTGAAGCTGTGACAGAGATTACTTTTGCAGGTGCTCACCTCGTAAATCACATTGCCACTTTGGTCCCTGTTAACATCACAACTAGACAAGATTCATCTGGCTTTCTGTGGGCCAGTGAAATAATAGATAACGCGTCGGATTTCAGATCAGAAGATTGCAGATTCAAGTCCTGCCTGGCTCGAGTGCAGCTGACAGTTTTTTCTACACTAGCAGGTTGACACATTTGCCCAAATTTGGAGAGAAGGGCAGATGCTTTTGTTGTCAGATTCTCAGAAGCTGAAGTTATTGGAAATTGGAAGTTGCGCATGAGCAGCGTTGGGGACCCTTTCAGGTCACTGTCCGTTATATTTCCGAGATCACAACAACAGTTCTCATTGCCTGGAGAACTTTCTTGTGATCCATGTGAAGCTGCCTTTTGTCGGGGAAACATGTGTGGGGACGGAGAGTGAACGTGAAGCACCTGGAGCGGGTGTATTCCTAAGCCATCTGTCACCTTCGGGGGTGTGTCTGTGTGTTTCTCTCTGTGGCCAAATGTGAGGATGCCTTCCATAAGTGGGCTGTAACACAGTTTTACTATCATGAAAACTCAGTCCCGTTCATAGATTACATTGTTAATCTCATTGATATTTGCCCTTAATACGTCAGAATGCATAACACGGTGAGCCAAATACTGGAAAGAGAGAGTAGAACAGATAAATGTCTGATGACATGCACCGACACAATGGGCCGGATGGTCATCTTCCACGCTATAAAATCTCGATGGCAGGGAGAAACTGATCTGTCGCCAAAAGGAGCAAAAATGGAAAGGCAAAAACAGTGTCTTTGAGAAATGATACAAACATCTCCAGCGTGTTCCCTGTTTGTCTAGTGGTTCGGATTTGGTGCTTTTGGAACCGCGGCCCTGGTTTGAACTATTGAGTGGAAGTTCTTCCCTACTAGCTTTTCGTGACAACAGCTTTGCTGACTAATTGTATTTCGATCCATTAACTGGCGTCACCGGCTAGGCAACATTTATTCAATCAACCACATTGCTGTGGGTCTGGAGTCACATGTCGGCCAGACCAGGTAGGGGTGGCAGTTTCCTTCCCTAAAGGGCATTAGTGAACAGGATGAGTTCTTCCAACAATCGATTGCATGTATTTCATCGCCTCCCGCAATAGGAGAAGGAAAGGGACTGTGAGGTAACTAATTGTGTCCCAAACGATATTCAAGCTAACATGAAACTAAGAACTGCGGATGCTGGAAATCTGAAACAAAAACAGGAATTTTACAGAGAAACCTAGCAGGCCCGGCAGCATCTGTGGAGAGATACAGAGTTAACATTTCAGATCCACTGGCCGTTCATCAGAACAAGGTCAGTTATGCCCTTCTTTATTATAATGCCAGGGAAATTATCACTTTTATCTGTTCGAATCAGTATATTTATCAAAATATCGCATTAGTTTCCAGTCGTTAACTTTACAACTTTAACAGACTTTTATCGGCTGTAATGCTGCTTCAATCGCCCTAAGCTGGTGAAAGGCTCTGCTTAAATGATTTTATTTGTCTTTTCCTTTCAGTTAGGTAGCAGTGGTGCTGAATGGACAATTGGTCCTTTTAGTGTCTACCTCAATATGCGTCTCCATTTGTCTCTCTTTGTCTCTGGGTATTCACCTCACCCCCTTTTATATTCTCCGACTCTGTCAGTCTGTATCCCTCATTTCCCATTTCTGGTCTTTGAAAAGTCTGCAATTGGAGAATGTTTGATAATGGAGCTGCTGAGAGGCTTCCTCACCACAACCACCACTCCAACCCCAGTTGTAAAGCCTGGAACTGGGCTCACATTCTCCAAATAGTGTTTCTATCATTTAGAACTGAGGCAAGGAGACATTTATTCCCTCAAAACATTATGAGTGTCTATACTTCTAAATAGAATTTCCGATGAAGCACAAACAATCCAGACACCTGCCACTTATTTAAGAGGCTGGAACATTGACTCGGATGTTCTCAGGACATGAGCTGATCTGAGACATTGAAAGAATTCTTGTTCCTGGACATCAGGAATTCAAATCTCATCTCTGCTCCGGGACAATTAGAAAACGCGGAAATAGACAAGACTCTGAAAGCGGCGAAGGGAAATGGGGAAAGTTTTAGAGAGAGCGGGTTTCCCGTGATAAAGATGGGTCTGCAGAGGGTAGGATCAGTCTGATCCCGTGTCTCTTCAATGAATGTCCCAGGTTTTATTTTGGAAAAGTACAGTTGATACAAGACAACTATCATTCCAAGCAAGGCAGTTGGAAGTTTGAATTCACCAAAAGCCTGCTTTCAGGGCTGCTGCAAGAGCTCGCCATTTTCTGTGGTGCAATTGGCTGGCGCTTTCGACTGGGAAATGTGAAGTTGGACGTTTGAGGCCGTTGAGGAAGGAACAAGTGCTGTCCTACTTCTACCAGTTCCCTTTTAACTATACATTTACGGGTTTTAATGCAGTCCGGAAAATGTCCCCCAAACGGAAATCTTGTCCGGTCAGTGACCACAAAGGTATTTCGATGTTACTACCGTAAAGAGCTGGGGATGCTTGGAATCTGAAACAAAAACAGATACTGCTGGCGAAACTCAACATTTCTGGCAGTACGAAAGGGAGAAAACAAGGTTCTGAAGAAGTTCTGAAACGTTGACTCAGATTTCGTGCCCACAGATGCTGCCAGATCTGCTGAATTTTTCCTGCAATTTATATTTTCGCTTTTAAATGAACATTTATCTTATCTATTGGGATGAAACAACCTGAATCGCCATGTACCCAATTTAACACTTCAGAATCTGTGAAGTAATTGGATTCAAACAAACCCAGCGAAGGTTCACTCATTCACAGCTCGACCGGGCAGGGAAAGTGACCTGAAAAGGTAAGCGGCGTAACAACTGTTTCTGCAGTCATGGCTGAGTGGTTAAGGCGATGAATTTCAAATCCATTGGGATGTTCCTGCGCAGATTCGAATTCTGCTGTCTACGGCTGAGAGCAATTCTGAAGCAATCTTGCTCACTGCCTTTCTGTTTGTGACAGGAATCAAAGCAAAGAGTCCAACACTTTTCACT
>JAHRHZ010000235.1:146889-149389 GCA_024137785.1 Ginglymostoma cirratum
GGGGCCGCAGAGCCATTAGCGTGTTTCGGATGGCGGCGGGTGCCAGGGGTGGCCACCCACAACCAGTGCCGAGGAGGAGGAGTGTGCGGCATGCCAGGCCTCTGCGCAAACGAGCCGACTTTCTGGGCAAGCACAGGTGAAGTGTCAGCCCACTACCTTCCGTGCAACGCCCAATGGAACCAGGCTGCCACTTTTGCGTGGGGCCAGGAAGCCCGTGGAGGGACGGCGTTTTCGGGGAGGGTTTTGCTCGAAAAATGCAGGTTGCCCGCCCTCCGATTGTGTCCAGAGACCTCCGCACCGGTCCAGGACCGAATTTTAAAAAAGGTTGTGAACAGTTCGAAAAGTCATGCAGAAAATCGCCGAAGTGTCAAAAAATTCGACAAAGTGTCTAAAATTCGACTTCCGAGAGCTCTTCCGAATGCACCCGAGTTCGAAATTGCAGTGCATACCACTTGGAACCGCTTTTCAGACACTTCTCAAAGTGGTCCCGCGACGCCATTTTGTTCTAAAAATCGTGTTCCCGAAAATCTCCGGGTACCCCGCCAACCCCCCTAGCCAAAAATGACACTTGGCAAAATGGGGGGAAATTTGAAATTTGAGTCCGACGATGGGGCACCGAAAGCCCGCAAACGCTGGTCGGACGGTTCCCTTTGCCGACTTCCTTGATTTTTCAGAGTTAAAAGTTTTCGGGGCTGCAGACACTTTATTGCAGCGGGACAAAGAGCCGGGACGAATTCCCAACGCTCCTGCGGGACTCTGGAGCTCACTTCCCGCATGAATTTTTGGACTTTTCCCCTTCCGCCCCCCCCCCCGAAGATTTCCTCCGCTGACACTTCGAATTTGTTTGGCACTTTTCAAAAATTTTTCTAAGTCTTTTTCTCCTGGTTACTGACTTCCCCTTCCGACACGGCCCCCGCGGATTTTCGACTTCCTCATACCGACTTAGGTGCATCATTGATAAAAGGTACTGCAGATGCTGGAGAATCCGAGATAACAAGCATGGGGCTGGATGAACACAGCAGGCCAAGCAGCATCATAGGAGCAGGAAAACTTGACGTTTCGGGCCTAAACCCTTCATCAGAAATGGGGGAGGGGAAGAGGGTTCTGAAATAAATAGGGAGAGAGGGGGAGGTGGATAGAGGATGGATAGAGGAGAGGATAGGTGGAGAGGAGGCAGACAAGTCGAAGAGGCAGGGATGGAGCCAGTAAAGGTGAGTGTAGGTAGAGGGGTAGGGAGGAGATAGGTCAGTGCAGGGAGGACGGACAGGTCAAGGGGGCAGGATGATATTAAGAGATAGGAGATTGGGGTGTGGCTTGAGGTGAGAGGAAAAACAGGTTAGGGAGGTGGAGATGAGCTGGGCTGGTTTTGGGATGTGGTCCGCCGCCTCGTGCTCCCACGAGGAGCTCGAACAGTTCATTCAATTCACCAACACCTTCGACCCCAACCTGAAGTTCACCTGGACCATCTCCAACACTTCTCTCTCCTTCCTGGACCTCTCTGTCTCCATCTCCGGCAACCACCTAGAGACAGATGTCCATTTCAAGCCCACTGACTCCCACAGCTACCTGGAATACACCTCCTCCCACCCACCCTCCTGCAAAAATGCCATCCCCTTTTCCCAATTCCTTCGCCTCCGCCGCATCTGTTCCCAGGATGAGACATATCAATCCCGCACATCTCAAATGTCCTCATTCTTCAAGGACCGCAACTTCCCCCCTACAGTGGTCGAGAACGCCCTCGACCGTGTCTCCCGCATTTCCCGGAACACATCCCTCACACCCCGTTCCCGAAACAGTAACCAAAAAAGAAACCCCTCGTCCTCACATACCACCCCAACAACCTCTGGATCCAACGCATCATCCTCCGACACTTCCGCCATCTGCAATCAGACCCCACCACCAAGCACATTTTTCCCTCCCCACCCTTATCTGCCTTCCGGAGGTACCACTCCCTCCGCGACTCCCTTGTCCGCTCCACACTCCCCTCCAGCCCCACCACACCCGGCACTTTTCCTTGTAACCGCAGGAAGTGCTATACCTGCCCCCACACCTCCTCCCTCACCCCAATCCCAGGCCCCAAGAAGACTTTCCACATCAGGCATAGGTTCACGTGCACATCTGCCAATGTGGTATACTGCATCCGCTGTACCCGTTGTGGCTATCTCTACATCGGGGAAACCAAACGGAGGCTTGGGGATCGCTTTGCAGAACACCTGCGCTCAGTTCGCAACAAACAACTGCACCTCCCAGTCGCGAACCATTTCAACTCCCCCTCCCATTCCTCAGATGACATGTCCATCCTTGGCCTCCTGCAATGCCACAATGATGCCACCCGAAGGCTGCAGGAACAGCAAATCATATTCAGCCTGGGAACCCTGCAGCCCAATGGCATCAATGTGGATTTCACAAACTTCAAAATCTCCCCTCCCCCAACCGCATCCCAAAACCAGCCCAGCTCATCTCCACCTCCCTCACCTGTTTTTCCTCTCACCCCAAGCCA
>JAHRHZ010000235.1:164965-235226 GCA_024137785.1 Ginglymostoma cirratum
CCCTCTTGAACTCTCTCTTCAAAGTTCTTTTCAACTTTCCCTTACGGTACTTGTTGACTATCGGTCTCGTGCCAGTATTTAGCCTTAGATGGAGTTTACCACCCACTTTGGGCTGCATTCACAAGCAACCCGACTCCGAGAAGACGCCATCCCGACGAGCCCTGGGCCGCCACCGGCCTCACACCATCCCCGGGCTAAGCCTCAATCAGGAGGACTTGGGCCCCGCGGCATCGTCAGAGGAGAGTCTTCTATACGCCACATTTCCTGCGCCCATCAGGCGAGCAGGGATTCGGCGCTGGGCTCTTCCGTCTTCACTCGCAGTTACTAGGGGAATCCTGGTTAGTTTCTTTTCCTCCGCTTAGTAATATGCTTAAATTCAGCGGGTTGTCATGTCTGATCTGAGGTCGTAGGCAGAGCGAGGGGGGGTCGCGGGCGAGGCCGCACATCGGGAGGGCGCACCTCCTCTCATGGACTGGCGCGGCTGCTCTCGACCGCGCTCGGGCACCAAGCATTCGTTCCGGAGAACGCACCACCCGCCCGGGCGAAGAATCACAGGGTGTTTCGGTAGGTAGAAAGCCGAAAGGGGAGAACAGCCGAGGCCGTAACACGTGACGCGGGGCACGCGCCGCACACACGGGTCGGAGGACACACGCCGACAGAACGACCAAGAGAGACAAAAGAGAGCACACAGTGCCGAGACACAGAACAGGCCCAGGTGCGAAGCAGGCACCGGCACACGCACATGCACGGCGAGGGCGTGGATCGCCAGGGCCGGGGAACGCCGCCTGCCTCAGCGGGAACCGAGAAGGTGCCGAGGTGCAGAGGCACGCGCTGGCGCAGGCAAGGCAGTGATACGATCGGTGGCATTCTGGCGACTTCACCCGCAGCCGATGTTCAGGACGTCTCAGCCCCGTCATGGTGGAGCAGACAGAAGGCGGGATACGTGGTTGCATGGCGACCCTCAGAACGGTAGACGCTCCAGGACACCGCACGGAAGCACACACATACACCGCATGGCCTGCTGACTCACTGTCCCGAGCGACGAGAGCTAAGAGCGTGCAAGAACGCACAGACCGAACGGGAAAAGGCTTAGCCAGCGATCCACGCGGCGCTCACCAGCGAGACTCTACGTCGAACGAAACCTCCTGCCTCGCGCACACCCATCGGCGCCTGCAGAAGACAGGATCGAGCACCCCCGGACCACCTGCAACCGAAGGCCGAGGTCGAACCATGAGAACGACGCCTGCGGCGATGGCGGCAGCGGCCTGCAGCTTCCAGACACGGCCTGTGTCTTTGCGGCTCTCTCATTCAAACGGCCGAGTCGGCGTACGCATCCGTCGTGCTACGTATGAGGCGGACCGCTGTCACAGCCAAGGCTGCTCTACTTCCATCAATCACTACTGGCCCGCCCGAGTGAATCGCACGCGGGCGGACGTGTGGAGCGAGGACCGACCCCGCGAAGTGGGGGCTCAGCACACGAGGCAGCCCCGTATCCCAACGATGAGGCTGTCAACGTCGCTGTGTGCAAGCCCATCAACAGCCGTGCTGGGAAAGGTGACAGCCGTGCGCTGGCACCACCACCGCAGCACAGACCGATGCCACGCCAGGGCCAGGCCCAACGACCTGATGGGGAATGAGCAGGGTGTGGGGAAAGCGGTCGAGCACTCCGACGCTGGAGGGCTCCGGAGTCTGCACTTAGGGGGACAGAGAGGAACGACGTCCTCTGCAACACTCCCAGCCGCGCTCTCGCCCGCCGGTGGGGCGAGTGCGATTGATTTGGTCAAGTGACCCTCAGACAGGCGTATCCCCGGGAAGAACCCAGGGCTGCAAAGTGCGTTCAAAGTGTCGATGATCAATGTGTCCTGCAATTCACATTAATTCTCGCAGCTAGCTGCGTTCTTCATCGACGCACGAGCCGAGTGATCCACCGCTAAGAGTTGTATGAGATTTTTTTTTTAAAATCCTTTCGTATTTGGTTGCTTCCTCGCCAGAAGAAAAAAAAATGACCTGGACCGCACGTACACTCCCCGCCGCCAACACACCACCTTGCCCACGTGCGTGTGCGCGTGCAGCGTGGCGCGAGGATGCGCGAAGTCCCATCCTGGTGCGACCCGCGGGCTCGTCCGGAGACTCACCCCCTCGGGAACAATCGACAAGTTGAAAAGGGTTTGACAAATGCCAGGACGCCCGTGAGGCGGTGCGTGCACGGGAAGCTGTGGAGCGACCGGAGTCCGTAACCGTGCCGGCATGCACCGAAGCTGACAGAGGCAGGATCTCTGCCGCCAAACCACCGACGGCATGGACGAGAGGCGCAGAGGCTCGCCCGAGGAAATGCTGAGGTGGAAACGGGACCCAGGCACCGTGACCGAGAGCCTAAGACACCCCTGCTCCAGACCGCAATTCCTTCGGGACGCCCGCTGCGCCGAGCTCGAGGACCGACGGGTGGAAACACGCGCGTCTTTAAACCGCCGCCGACAACACGCAAACGCACGTTACACCGCTATCCCCCCCCCCGCCGCCATTGTGTCGGGCGGAGCGGCAGAGCGACGTGCGAGTGACGTGCTGAAGGGAGTAGGTACCCTGTGGCAGAGGCGAAGGGAGCGTGACTAGATAGCCTCGACGCAAACCCCCCGCCGAGAGATGGGAGCGAAAGACCCGCGCCTGCATCGCCAGCTCCGGTTCCCGTGGCGAGAGAGTAACGCCGTGGCCCTCCGTCTGGGACCGAGCTCCCGACGACGCGGTGCCATCAGGCGGCAGTACCGGACCTGGTGTGGCTCCATTCGTGTATCACGGACCGGTCGGCACTGCCGGCGAGATGGTGGACGAGTCGGCGACCCGCCGAGGATCTCTCTCTCTCCTCTTTCCTGGAAGAGCGAGTGTGCTGGCTTGTCCGCCCACGCACGTTCTGGTCATGCGTCGAGGAGATTTTGAAATTCATAAAGTCCACATTGAGACTATTTGGTTGTAGGCTCCCTTTGCAGAATATGAGGTGCTGCTCCTCCAGTTTCTGGGTGGCGTCGGTGTGACACTAGAGGAGGCCCAAGATGGACATATCATCCAGGGTGTGGCAGGGGGAGTTGAAGTGTTTCAGGACTGAAAGGTGTTGTCGTTTGTCGCGAACAGAGTGCAGATGTTCCACAAAGCGGTCTCCGAGCATCTGCTTGGTCTTACCGATGTAAAGGATACCACATCGGAAGCAGCAGATGCAGTAGGCCACATTAGCAGATGTGCAGGTGAACATTTGTCTGATATGGAAGGATTTTTTTGGGTCCGAGGATGGAGGTGAGATGGGAGGGGTGAGGGCAGTTTTAGAACTTCCTGCAGTTGCAGGGAAAGGTGCCAGGGGTTTGGGGCTATGGGGGAGTGTGTAGCGGATGAGGGAGTCGCAGAGAGAGCGGTCCCTATGGAAGGCATCTAGGGGTGGGGAGGGAAATATATCCTTGTTTGTGGGGTCAGATTGCAGGTGGCGGAAGTGGCAGAGAATGATACGTTGAATCCAGAGGTTCGTGGGATGACAGGTGAGGACAAGGGGTCTTCTCTCTTTGTTTTTGTTGCAGTGAGGAGATCTGAGGGCAGAGGTGCGGGAAACGCAAAAGAGGTGGCCGAGAGCATTTTCCCACACGAAATATTCACATGACACACAATGTGAGATTTCTTTCTATCTGGCGTTTTTCACAAATAGTTCACCTCACTGAATTTCCCTTCGATTTAATAAAGCCGACTAATCCTCGTTTTTAAAGTTTCACCTACTACTGGAAGTAACACTAACTCTTTATCCCCACTGGCAAAATTGCAAACCTTTGATTTCTTGTTTGCTTCATGTTTCATCATATGCTGTGCTACTTTTACATGCTGAATAGCCAACTCACATATTCTTAATTCATTTCAATGTTCCTCTCATCTTGTGCCCAAAAAACTAATTCAAATAGACTGAATTTGGTAGATTCATTTCATGCATCCCAAAGTGCAAAAAGTGGAAACAGGATGCTTTTATCCCAGTTCTCTGGATCGTATTTACTATAAGCCCTCAACATGGTCTTTAAAGTTCGATGCCACCGTTCTAATGCTCCTTCTGATTCTGCATGGTATGCAGAGGATTTCAATTGTTTTATTCCAAAGATATCCATAACCTCCTTGAATTACTCCTGTAAAAATTGTCCCTCGATCTGATTGTATTTCTGTGGGTAGTTGGTATCTGGTGAGAAATTTATGTAACTCTTCTGCAATTCTTTTAGCCATGATACTGCATAATGGAATGACCTCTGGAAACCTAGTGGACACATCCATTATGGTTAATAAATACTGATCCCAATTTATTTTTTGTTTTAGGTAGGGTTTCTACGTGATCATTTATGAGCCTAGTAAAGAGTTCCTCAAACGCAGGAATGGATATTAAAGGTACTGGTTACATTGCTGCCTGTGGTTTTCCATGACGCTATGACATGTTTTGCAAAATCAACCATGATCAAATAGTGGAGCAAACTCAATGGGTGTACCTCTTCTCTTATATCTTATGGTCTTATGGACTCTACCCAACTGGCCTGAATGCAGTAGTACAGAGCAATAGGAGGCTAAAGGTATCTTTTGTTCACATGCAAGAATAAAAGACAGTACTCACACCAATGAAAGTGATTTTGCACTTTGGCTTACTCTATCACCTCCTATTAGTAATTCATATGCTACCAACAATTGTTTTCTGTAACCCACCAATAGTACAACTTGATGAATTATTTCACAGGTCATTTCTCATTTGCCTGAACATGTGATAGTTTCCATTTCCTCATCAAGATGTCATTTTTAAGATAGAGACATTTTGGGATACACTCAGATTCTTCTGTGTATATGTTTTGATGCAACTACTTTATTTTTTATCTTCCTGTTTTAAATCAATAATTTCTCTGACTAAAAATATCTACTTTATCTTGAATAACAAGGTGTAGAGCTGGATGAACACAGCAGGCCAAGCAGCATCAGAGGAGCAGGAAAGCTGACGTTTCGGGTTTAGACCCTATTCAGAAAAGCGTCTAGACCCTTCTTTTTCTGAAGAAGTGTCTAGACCCGAAACGTCAGCTTTCCTGCTCCTCTGATGCTGCTTGGCCTGCTGTGCTCATCCAGCTCTATACCTTGTTATCCCTGTGCAGCACATTTGATTTGCGGGATGTTCCAGAAAAAAAACAAACGAAACGTAAGAACAAGAAGCAATTCAGCAGCTCGAACCTGCTCTAATCTTGTCTCCACTTGCCTGCTAGTTCTCCAGAACCTTCTTTTACTTACTGTCCCAGCATCTCCTGAAACCTCGGGTAGTGAATTCCACAGATTCATAACCATTTGATGGAGGCAATTTGTACTCACTCCATATGAATTCTGCTACAGATGACTTCGTTCACTAGATAGTTCCACATGAAGAAATACACTCTCTACTTCAACATTATCAGTCCCCGTTCACATCTTATATACTTCAATTAGATCTTCACTCGTTGTTCTTAATTCCAAAGAGTATAGGACTAAAATGCTCCATCTCTCTTCATAAACAAACCCATTATCTCTGAAATCAATCTAGTGAACCTCTTCTGAACTGATTACAATGCTACTACATCTCTCATCACAAAAACTGTTCACATTACTCCAGTTGCAGTCTCTCTAATGCCTTGCATGAGTGATGCCACTTCCCTACTTTTATGCTATTTTCCTTTTGGAATAAATTTGGGAATTCCATTTGCCCTGCTTATTTCCTGCTGTATGCTCATGCTAGTTTTCTACAAATCATGGAGGAGTGAATCCAGATCCTCTGCACGAAAGCATTCTGAAGTTTATTTATACAATATCTTGCCTTTCTCCTCCTCTGACCAAAGTGCATAAGGTCATCGCTATCTAACTTAAATTTTATCCGAGAAATGTTATCCCCTTCACCCCTTCACCTAAATTATCCAAATCCATTTGTAAAATTCTTATTTCTTCCTCACAACTTACTTTCCTAGCTATTTTAGTGCCATCTGACAAAATTGGCTATACGAATTTCTTGGCCCTCATCCAATTCATTAAAATAGACTAAAAATAGTTGGGGCCTGTGGACCAATCCCTCTGGCACGCCACCTGTTCCAACTTGCCAACTGGAAGACCTACTTACACCATCTCTCTGCATTTTGCTGGTTAACCAATCCTCTACCCAAGCTAATAAATTATTCCTGAAGCCAATTGATCTTATCTTGCATATTGGTCTCATGTGTAGCATCTTAACCAATTTTTTTCTGGAAGTACAGATATAATACACACAAGATCACTGCTATCCAGCTTGCTGGTCACATCTCTAATGAATTCAAGCAAATTACTCAAAAATGATTTACCCTTCAAAACAAAAACCCTTGCTGATGCTGATGGATTGCAGTTTGATTTTCAAATATCCTGTTATTAATTCCTTATTAATAGATTCTAACAATTTGTCTCCAATCCCAGTAGTTTCTCGTTGCATTTTATTCCCTAATGATGATGAATTGTCTTAGTTTCTCCATTTCTATAACCTCTAGATTAATTTCCAATCCCTGTGTAACGGACAAAAAAGGTTAAAAGTTCTACTCTCATTGCCGTGTAAGAGGCTTGTCTGGCTGAACGGCCTCATTCATTCCCTGTTTTACAAACTTGATGGGCTGAATGCCCTCCTCATGTTCCCAGGGTCACAGACTCTGGTACTTGAATGTCTCGCTCCTGTACCTAAGTCAGAGGCTCAAAATCTGAATATCCTCCTCCTGTTGCTGTGGAAAACATTTCAGGTCTAAAGGGATCTAACTGTAACTGTGTAAATTTCAATGAGCTGAAGGGTCTTTCTTGTTCCTCCAAATCAAGTTTGAGGTACTGAACTGTTTTGTCCTTTGCTTCTGAAATGGGACTGAGAGAGTTATTGGTCTTCTGCTATTCACATACAACATATAACAGTATAGTATACCTACAGTGGCCCAGTAATTCCACACCGACACACCTCCCCTACCCCATCCCTGCAATTCCCACAACCGGTCCACCGAACATGCAAATCTTTGGACTGTGGGAGAAAACCAGAACACCCAGCGGAAACCCGCACAAACACAGGGAGAATGTACAAATTCCAACCAGGTAGTCGCCTGAGGCTGGAATTGAGCCAAGGTCCTTGGCACTGTGAGGCAGCAGTGCTAATCAATGATCTACCATGTTACTCGATATGAGAAAGTTTTAGGGGTCAGAGGAAGTTACAAGGATAAGAGATGCATGTACATGCTTGAGCAGGTTACAAATATACGGAAGAGTGTAGGCGCTTGGGAATGTTACAGGGTTAGGGAGTGGGTGTAGCTGCTGGAGAAGGTGACAGAGATACAGAAGTTATCAGAACCGTGGGAAGCTACAGAGATGCAGAGAAGTGTAGGTGCTGGAGAAAATCGTAGAAATAGGGAAAGTTGAAGTGGCTGGAGGAGATATAGAGTAGATGCTGAAGGAGTTTACTGAGAGAGGGATGGGACAGGGAAAGGAGGTGATGACAAAATTGGGAGCAGTGTAGTTGATGGATGAGGTTACAGAGATAGGAAGAAGTGAAATCTGGATGAAATTCGAGGTTTTATGGGCTAGAAGAAGTTACAGAAATGAGGATGTGGGGCGAGAGACGTTACAGAGATAATGAGGCCTGTGCATGGCGGAACAGGTTACAGAGATTTTTTTCTTCATTCATTCACAGTATAAGGAGATACGTGTAGCAGCTGTAGGTTAGAGAGATAGAGAGGACTGCAGGAGTTGAAAGAGATAGGGAGTGTGAATGAGGCTGGCGGAGCTTAGAGAAATTAGGAGGCTGAATGGGGCTGGGAGGTTAGAGAAATAGAGAGTGTAAGTGGGGCTGGATGTTTTCAGAGAGGTAGGGAGGGCGAATGGAGCTGGGGGAGGTGAGAGAGATGGAGAGGGTGAATGGGGCGGGGAGGCGAGAGAGATCGGGACTGTGAATCGGGCTGGTTGGGTTAAAGAGTTAGAAGGGCAAGTGGGACTGTAGGAGGCGAAAGAGATACGAAGGGCGAATGGGGCTGGAAGCTTAGACAAATCAGCAGAGTGAATGGGGCTGGCAGAGGTTAAAGAGATTAGTAAGCTGAATGATGATGGGAGGTTAGAGAGATAGGGAGACTGAGTGGGGTTGGAGAAGGCCAAAGAGATAGGAAGAGCAAATGGGGCTGGAGGACGTTAGAGAGATGGGGAGGAGAAAAGGGCTGGAAAAGGTCACAGAGATTTGAGGGCGAGTGGGACTGGAGAAGGCTAGAGAGATAGGGAGGGATGCAGAAGGAGACGGATGTAGCAGCTGGCGGTGATAGCATGGAAAGTTAGAGACACAGCTGGACAGTTTAAAAACACAGAATTGCACATTAATGGAGAACAAATTGTAGAAATCTGTGCCATAGACAAGGAACTGGGAGTAACTGAAGGAGTGAGACATTGGAGGGTTTTGTCTCAAGTGCCATGGAGTCAGTGTCATACAGGATAGCAGAGGCCCTCCAGCCCCTTCAGTTGACAGCCGCAAAAATAAGAAGCCCTGTAGACACTGCAAAGTTGTCATTGCTAGAGTCTGGAGACCAGTGACAAAATTGGGAGAGCCATCCTATAGACCAGTCCAGCAACAATGTGACATAACGAAGCCTCATGATGTCAGATTAGACATTGACACAGAAATTTCTGGCTGAATCATCTCCCTGAACTGGTGGATCAGCGTCCCTTCACATTGAGCAGTACTTGGAGGAAGCACTGAGAGAGTGGAAAAGATGCAGAATATATACAGGGTGGTTCATTTCAAAACCACCAACAAGAGAGAATCGGCAGCAGCATTGCTGATCGAGATGGTTGGATTTGAAAGTACATTGTTGCTGGGCTGGGGCAGCAACTGATGGGGAAGGGCCGACTAAGAGGGAGAAACGTACTGGACCTCAACTTCACCAATCTTCCAGATGGATCCATGACTGTATCAGTAACAGTGACTTCTGCACACACTGTTTCGAGTGATGAAGTCCTAGTTTTACATTGGGAATACCCTCCATCATTTGTATCACACGACTACTGTGCTAACTGGGTTAGATTTCAAGTAAATTTGGCAACTCAACGCTGGGCTGTGAGAGGTGATATGGGTCACCAACAACAGCAGAATTTTACTCCAGCACGATTTTGAATAACATTGCCCAGCATATCCCACACTTTATTATGACTATCAAGCCAGGGATAAACCCTTGTTCAATGAACAATACAGGAGATCCTGCCAATAGCAGCAGAAACCCCATCTATAAATGAGGTGAAGACCACTTCCTCAGCAAATAGAAAAGCGGCAAATGATGGACAGATCGAACTGAACGCAGAGCCAACGAATCAGACCTAATCTCTGCAATGTTGTGACATCCAGTCCTGAATGGTGTTGGACAATCAAATAATTCACTGGAGGAGGACGCTCCAAAAAATATCACCTTCCTCAATGATGGAAGACCCCAACACAACAGTAGAAAAGATAATAAAAATAGAAGTTGCTGGAAAAGCTCTGCAGGTCTGGCAGCACCTGTGGAGAAAAAAAAACAGAGTGAACATTTAGGTTCCCGTGACCCTCCCTCTGAACAGTCGAAAACATGAGGCTGAAATACTCACAACAATGTTCAGACAGAAGTGTCGATCGGATGATCTAATTCAGCCTCCTCCAAAGATTCCTAGCATTACACGTGGCAGACTTCAACTAATTCCATTCATTTGCTGTGATATGAATAAACAGCTGGAGGGACTAGATAATTCAAAGGCTGATCCATCAGCTAAGACAGGCGATTCAGCAGGAGGTTTCCCCGTCAAAGTTTGATCTGACACCATGACATTGTTACCATGAAAATAATTGTGTGTAAATATTAACACATCTATTAGTACAAGGGAAAAATAATTGTATATTTTCAAAGTCCTTGCACTTAATAATCATTTGATCTTGGGTGTTGTAAAAAGTCTTATCACTTCAAAGTCCTTTACTGTGATTTGTACACTGTTCTCATCATATTGTTGTCATAAAATTGAACTGAATAAATGGGTAGATGTGTGATTTTTGGACAATCGGAAAGTGGGTATTATCGAAGGATGTCGGCCTTCAGTGATGTGATTTTGCTGTTAATAGTTAGATTTGCTGAGAACATTTCCAGAGAAATTTCTATCGCCAGTCACACGCAAGAACGTTGGATTGGGAATATGCTGACCAACATTGTCGCTGGCCAATTCTGTTTGGACTCTGATGTGTGGAGTAACATGCACTGGATATTGTTAATGAGGGATTCATTGTAAGGCAAGACGTGCTTCAGGAGTCCACCACCTTTATAACATCTTCATTCAGGATCGGGTCCAAGGTGCACAATAACATAGGTTAGGTGGCACACCAGAAGTCATCAACAGATATAAACTAATGAGACATGGTTTTTGGCAGTTCATTTTTCACGGTTGTTGAGCTGCATTTGGACCAGCAATGAACCCGGTGCTAGTTCGTTGGCCAATCTGGTCCATGCATTTCCTTGTTGTTTGGGGATGCCTCTTACAGGTCTGTTGTGAGGGATTGTATGACTATCAGTCCAAGTCCAGTTTAGATACCCTCTGGACAGATTTAGGAGATGGCCAGTGTTTTGGAGGTAGTGGTGAGACCCAGTAGCACTGCGGCTGAATTCAGGGTTTTGTTGTAAGTTTATTTTTAACAGATTTGCTGACTGCAAAATGATGTATTCACTTATCTGAACATGACTCAGCTGTTTACGAGAGTCGCTAAATTCTGCAATAATTAGGTGTGTACTCGGTAATTTAATTATTCTCGCTTCAGTTGCTTTCAAATGTAAAGCAATGCATTTGGTTTATTTTAGAAAATTATAAGACTTAAAGTTATATTAACTCTTTGCTGTAAAAAAAAATGAAAAAGTGAGCTGCATTATATTTCTCACGGACTAATCAAGTAACAGTCAGACATTGACTGTAAAGCAGGATTCTGTGAGCAGGATTATGTCCCAGGCAAAATCACCACCCTGTCTGCTAATTCCTGTCCAACTGAGCTAGGAAGAGGGGGCAGCTTCTTGGTATCTCGTCACTGTAGTGCTCAGCATTGATGCTGGATCTTGCGGCTGCTAGACTGCTCTGCAGCAGGCTATGAGAAAATCAATAAATGGGAAACATATACTAAACTGCATCGTCACTAATCTGGCTGCAGCAGGTGCACCTCTCCATTTCATATATCAGTAGGAGTAGCCACTGCATAGTCCTTGTGGAAGGAAGGTGACATCTTCATATTTTCTACCCCTCCACCATGTCATGTAGCAACCTATGTGCTGAAAGGAAGAGAATTCAAACAGATCTAGCAACTAATGACAAGACATCCATGAGGAGCAGTGAACCATCAGCAGTAGCAGAATCATACTCTGCACGACCCATACAGTCTGCAACCTCACGGCCTGGCACATTTCTCACTCTACAGTTACTATCAAGCCAGAAATCCATCCTGGGCAATGATCAGTGCAGAAGGACATGCCAGAGGCAGCAACAGCCAGACCTAGACACGAGATGACAACCTGGAAGAAGCTTTTATTGTCTTCAGCTACCAAGCAGAGCGACGTGCAATGCCGAACAGCATAAACAGCAAGTGATGGACAGTGCTGAGTGATCTCACAACCAATGGATCAGATCTAAACGCTGCAAACCGGCACATTTAGTTGTAAAAGATAGTGGACAATAAAGGAAACCATCGAAGGAGGAGGCTGATCTCCAATAACTGAATCCTCAGTTCTGGGGGAAACCAGCACATCAGGGCAAAAAATAAAGCTAAAGCATTTGTCACAATCTTAAGCCAGAAGTGCCAAGCAGGTATTACATTTCGGGCTCCTGCAGTGGTCCCTGGCATCACAGGTGACAATCTTCAGACAAACTGATCCACTCCACACCATATCAAGAAATGGTTGAAGGCACTGAAAACTGCGATGGCTGTGAGCTCTGGTAATATCTGACTCTAGAAATTGCCCCATCCTTCGCCAGGCTGTTCCAGTCCAGCAAGAACACTATCGTCTACCAACAATGAGGTTAATGAAACAAAAATGTCCTGGACATAAAATCAGGGCAATTTCATTGCAGCCAGTCACTGATATATCGGTGTACAGTCTGCCATGTAAATCTGAAAAACAAAAGGGTCGGCAATAATGTGCTCAATCAGCAATAACCTGCTCAGTGACGTTCAGCCAGTGTTCCATCAGGGTCACTCAGCTCCTGATCTCATTCCAAGCTTGGTTCAAAACAGCTGAACTCCAGAGGGGAAGTGAGAGTAATTATTCTTAAGATCAAGCCACCATTTGACAGACTGTGACAATAGAAGCCCAATTAAAATTAGTGTTAATTAAAATCTGGATGAAACTTTCTTGCTGCTTGGAGTAAATCGCTAGCAAAAAAAAAAATACAGTTGTTGTTGTTAGTACCAGTCATTTAAAATTGAAGACATCACTGAAGCTACTCCTCAGGAGAGATAGTGTCCGAGTCTCAAACATCTTCAGCTGATTCAATGGTCTTCCGTCCTTCATAAGGATAGATATGGGAATGGCCACTGATGAGATGTCTACCCAGATACTGAAACAGTCCAGATTTAAATGAAAAAAAACTTGGAAAATATTCAGGCTTGGTCTAAAATGTGAGAAATAAAAGTGGGGCTATACAAAACGCATGCACATAGAACATTTAATAATCAAACCACTCCCTTAATAATCAAAGGAATTACCATCATTACATCACTAAAAGGATGTTTATCAGCATCCTGGGGGAATTACCATTGGCCGGCAACTGCTTTGTTGAGTCATGCAAATAATTGTGACGTCAAGAGCAATTCAGGGGCTAGGAATCCAAATGTGAGTAACTTACCTCCTGACTCCAGTCTTACAGATAGTGGGCAGGCTTTGGGAAGCCAAAAGTGTGTTGGAATATTCTCCAGAAATAACCCGAAAAAAACAGCTCATTTGATTACTATCACATTCATAAACGTTCATCGCCTCCACCAGTTATGCTTCAGAGCAGCAATATATAGCATCTAAAAGGTACACTGCAGAAATTCACTAAGGCCTATGAGGAAACACCTTCTAAACCCATCTAGATGGACGAAGACAGCAGGTACATGCAAAAAGGACAGTTTGTGAGCTCTCTCCTTCGTCCGGCCAGATGTGATGTATAATCATGAGTAAACTACAATTCTCAAGCTCCTCAGATCACCAATCAGTCCAGATCCAAATGCAGCAAGACTTGGACAACAGCCAGGATTGGGCTGAAAGTGACAAGTAACATTTGCACCACAAAAGTATCAGCAATATCCATCTCCAACGAGACAGACTCTGGCCCCTTGACATTCAACAACATTGCTATCACTAAATCACCCACTAACTACATCTTGGAGTTCATCATTGACCGGAAACTGAACTGAACTCACCAAATAAATGCCATGGTTTCATGAGCAGATCAAAGACAAGGATTATGAAGTAAATAGATTGCCTTCCGATTCCGTAAATCCTGCCCTCTATCTACAAGTCAGGAGTGTGATGGAACACTCTCCACTTGCTTGGATGGATGCAGCCCAACAACACTCAAGAAGATTCACACCATCCAACACAAAGCAGACCACTTAATGGGATTACATCCATTGCTTGGCTTTCTTAGCTCTGTCAATCTGTTGCTGCTTCGGTCTGATCCCTGATTCAAGTTCTTAATGTTCCCATGAATTAATTGCACTTGCCCTTCTTGCTGTTAGTTATTCTGTGTCTGGAATATGCTCCTTTTAAGACCCTTGATAAATGGGTGCATTATATCATTTAGATTCCCTTCACCACTATTACACAGTAGCTGCAGCACGGACCATCTACAAGATGTAATGCATGTTCCACGGAAGGACAAGTGCAGTTCATGCATGGGAACATTTTGAACTTGAATCAGGATCAAACCTAAACAGCAGCTGGTAGATAGGGCTAAGTAAGCCAAGCGGTTTTTCAACATCCGGTTATCAATGGCAGAGGACAACTAACAGTAACTCATTGAAGGCAGAGGCCCCAGAAATATTTCCATTCTCATTGATGAAAAAGTCATCCCATTCGTGCAAACGATAAGAATGAAGCATTTTCAACAACCTTCAGCCAGAATTTCAGATGGGATGGTCCATCTCAGGCTCCTTCAGAGATCATTCAGCAAATTTAATTCATTTTTTATTGGACATTGAGAAATGGGTTGTGGAACTGAAAAATGCAAAGAACCCTGTAAAAGCCCGGCAGTACGATTGAATTCATGTACTCCAAAATGTTCTGCGGCCCCTGTCAAGCTGTTCCAGTATGGTTACAGTGTGGTCATATATTTTATATGGTTGAAAATTGTCCAACTATGTCGTGTATGTAAAAAACTATAAAAGTACAAACCCTCCAATTAGAAATTCATAAGGAATAGAATGATTGAAGGGCATATCAACAGTGTTATCAGACAGCGTTCAGTTGGGGTTCTGCAGTCCGTCACAGCTCCTGATGTCATTCCAGCCTTGGTTCAAGCATGAAAAAAGAACTGAATATTAGAAACAAAGTGAGAGTAACTGCTTTTAATTTAATGGCTACATATGACAAAATGTGGGGTCAAGGATCCCGAGCAAAACTGGAGTTGTTCATTTTGAGGCAAGAACACAGCAGTACTTAAATGGGGGAAAATGTAGAAAGCTGCAACACAAAGGGAGTGAAATGAGGAGGAATTCCTTCTCTCAGTGAGTGGAGAGCCGATGGTTCACTTTGACAGAGAGAGCTGTGGGGGCAGAGTCTTTGTACATATTGAAGTTAAGATAGGTTCTTGAGCACTAGGGGTATCAAGGGCTACAGAGACAGAGATGGAAAGTGGAAGGGAAGAATAACTGAATCAGCAATAATCCTATTGATTCGTTTTTTATTCATTCATAGGATGAGGGGCTAATAGCCGACTAGCATTTATTGCCTGTCCCAAACTGCACTTGAGAAAGTCGTGGTGAGCTGCCTTCTTGAACCGCTGCAGTCCACCAGCTATAAGTTGACCCATAATGTAATTAGGGAATGAATTCCAGAATTTTCACCCAGTGAACTTGAGGGAACGGTGACATATTTCCCAGTTAAAATGGCGAGTGGCTTTGAGAAAATCCTGCAGGCTGTGATGTTACCACACATCTGCTTACATTGTCCTTCTAGATCGAAGTGGTCATGGTTTGGAACGTGGTGCGTACCTTTGGTGAATTTTGCAGCCTTTCTTGCAGATGATACGTACTGCTTCTACTGAGCATCAGTGGCGAATGGAATGGACGCTTTTGGATGTGGTGCCAGATCAAGTGCCTGTTTTGTCCAGGATGGTGTTTAGCTTCTTGAATGTTCTTGGAGCTGCATGTGTCCAGGGTGGTAGGAAGTATTCCATCACACTCCTGACTTGCGCTTTGTAGGTAATGAACAGGATCTTGGGAGTCAACAGGTGAGTTACAAGTCGCAGTATTCCCAGGTTCTGACCTGCTCTTGTAGCCACTGTGTGTATATGGTGAATCCATCTGAGTTTCTGGTCAATGGTTACCCCTACGATGTAGATAGTGGGGCATTCAATGATGCTAGCACCATTGAACACCAAGGAGCAGTGGCTAGATTGACTCTTACTGGTGATGGTCAATGCCTGACATTTGTGTAGTGTGAATATTCCTTGCCACTTGTCAGCTTAGTGCAGCTCCTTTTGTATTTGGATGGTGGAGCAGGCTTGAAGAGCAGACAGCCTACTCGTGTCCCCAGTTCTGATGGTCTTATGAGAAACAAGAGACAACTCTCCATTGATTTGAGACTTAGCTGGCCCACAGGAAGATGATGATTTTTTTCAGCTTCAGGGATTCTCTGCAGGAGTTCCTCAGGCGAGTTTGCTATGCCCAAACTTCTTCACCTGCTTCAGTGAGCTTCCCTCCATCGTAAGATCAGGACTGGGGATGGTTGCTGATAACAGCACAATGTTCAGCAGCATTTGAAACTCATCATTGAAGCAGACCATGTCCCAATGCAAAAAGATGCAGACAATAGTCAGGCTTGGGGTGACAAGTGGCAAGTAACATTTGCACTACATAAAAGCCAGGCCGTGACCTTCGCCAATAAGAGACAATCTAACCACAACCCCTTGACATTCAATGGTGGTACCATGACTGAATGCCCCACTGTCATCATTCCAGGAGTTCCCATTAATCAGAAACTCAACTGGACTCACCAGATAAACACAATGGCTACGAAAGCAGGTCAGAGGCTAGGAATAATGCAGCGAGTAACTCACCTCCTGAATTCGAAAAGCCTGTTCACCATCTACAAGGCACAAATCAGGTGTGTGATGGAATATCTCACACTTTCCTGGAGGAGTACGTCAATACTCAGGTTTGACACCACCCAGGAAAAAGCAGCTAGTTTTACTGGCACCACATCCACAAGGATCCATTCCCTCCACAACTGATGCTCGATAGCAGCAGTATGTGTAATGTCTACAAGGTGCACTGCAAAATTTCAAAGATTCTCAGACAGCACAAACACGCAATCACTTTCATTTAGGAAGGCAAGGGCAGCATATACATACGAACATCACCACTTTCAAGTTCCCCTCCAAGCCACTTATCATCCTGACTTAGAAATATAATACCGTTGTTTCATTGTCACTGAGTCCCAAATCTGGAATTCACTCACTGTGGGTCAACCCATTGCAGATGGGCTGCAGCAGTTCAAGAAGTCAGCTCACCACCACCTTCTCAAAGGCAACTAGAGACAGGCAATGCCCACATCCCACAAAAAGTGAAGCTTACAAAATGCCTGCCCGCAATCTAAAAGTCTCAAGTCAGGCATGTGACGGAATACACCCCACTTATCTGAAGGAGTTCAGCTCAAACAATACTCTAACAGTTTGACAGAATCAACTACCAAGCAGCCCACGTGATTCGTCCCTATCCACAGTCATTGACTCCCTCCATCTCCGACATCCAGCAACAGGGGTGAGTACCATTACCCTCCTTAGGCAACCCTTTCCACGCACATTACCACTGAAATCTAGAAGGCAAAGGGAGGCGTTTTGGTAATAGTGATCATAATTCAGAACAGTGTAACATAATGTGTTGAAAAGAACAAAAATAGACCAAGAGCTGGATTTTTAATTTGAGTCGGTCCAATGTTACTGAGCTGAGAAGAGATTTAGTAAAACTGTGGCAGGTATTCTGAGAGGAGATTAAAGTGGTTCTAAAAAATGCATTCACACAAAGTAAAAATGGTCAGGCTCCTAAATCCAGAGCTCCCTGAAAGTCCAGGAGATTTTCAGGTAGAAAAGGAAAGTTTTTGTCAGACAGTGGGAGCTCAAACCTCCAATAAACTGAGAGGACTATGAAATATGGAGAGGTGCAATATGAAAAGAAATTAGAAAGCAACCAGTGTGTGTGAAATCATGTTGGCAAGAAACATCAAGGTGATCTTCGAGATTTTTGCTCAATACAGAGGAAGAAAATAAAGGTAAAGTAAGAATAAAAGACACACAATATAAACCATGTGTAGATTGAAACGTAAAGAGGCCTCAACAACATGTTCCATAATGAGGAACTGGGAGAATGACCTGAGAAATCCATCAGAAACTTCTCAATGTTGTAAGCAGATATACTGATTTAGGAACATGAAGTCTAGTCATTGACACACGGTAGTAAGAATGGCAAGATTTGGGAACCTTGGACCACAAGAAAAATTGTGAGCTCAGTCAGCAAGAAAACTGAGGTGTATGTAAGTTTTAGGAAACTGAAGGCAGACAGACCCCTCAAAAATATGAAGAAAACAGGAAGATCTTGAGGTGGGGGTGCTAAAAG
This sequence comes from Ginglymostoma cirratum, assembly GCA_024137785.1. NCBI lineage: Eukaryota > Metazoa > Chordata > Chondrichthyes > Orectolobiformes > Ginglymostomatidae > Ginglymostoma > Ginglymostoma cirratum. Next base: position 182,823 of record JAHRHZ010000235.1, read on the forward strand.
GAGACCTGAAGTAGCTTTTCCAGTTGGGAGTACGGAAAATCCCAAGCCATTTTACAGAATATGAGGAACAAAACAGTGGCTAGGGAAAGGTTACATCCACTCAAGGACAAAGAAGGGAAGTTATTCACTATAATAGATGAAGTGGATGAAATCCTTAATGAATACCTGCATCGGTATTGACAAAGGAGAAGGGTATGGTGGATATTAAAATGCATTTCAATATTAAAAAAAAAACTGGTGGTGCTGGGTGTTCTGAAAAGCATTGTGGTAGAAAAGTCTCAATACCTGTTGGGATTAATCCCAGAATTGGAGAATAGACAAAGTTGTTGCTTTAAGAGAAACAGGGATAATCTAGGTAATTACAGACTTGTGAACCTTCGGTCAGTAGTTGAGAAATTATTGGAGAAGGTTCTTTCAGATAGTATTTACTCATTTTGGAAAACATATGGACTTGTTAGCAATGTGGCTTTATGCGGGGTAAGTCATGTCCCACAGAATTGATTGAATATTTTAAGTAAGTGACAAAGATGATTTATGAGGGCATGGGGCTGGGTGTTGTCCATATGGACGTTCACAAGACGTTTGGTAATTTTCCTCATCGCAGGCTATTGCAGAATGTGAAGTTAAGTGAATCTACGGTGAGCTGTTAACATGGATAGAGAATTGACTTGGTCAGAGTATGTTGGAAGAGTGGTTTTCTGACGAGAGGGATGTGTGTTGCAGAGATCAGTGCTGGGATAGATGTTCTTTATAAAATATATAAATGATCTGGAGGAGAATGTTGATAGCCTGATTAGTAATTTTCTGGATGACTAAAAGATTGTGGGCTATGAATCATGAGGGTAATGACCAGAGGATACAGCAGGATAGAGGTAGGCTGGAAACTTATATGGCGAAAAGGCAGATGTAATTTTATCTGGACAATCAAGAGGTATTACATTTTGGAAGATGGAATGCATAAGAGAAGTATAGAGTAAATGGAAGAACTCTTAGTAGCATCAATATCCAAAAGGATCCAGGCATACAGGTCCACAGTTCCCTGAAAGTGGCAACACAGTGGATATGGTGGTCAAGAAGGCGTATTGCACGCTTGTGCACAGTCAGGGCGTTTTTATTCTTCCACAGGATGTGGGTATCACTGGTCAGGACAGCATTTGTTGTTTATTGCGAATTCACCTTGAACTGATGGCAGAGGACAATTAGGGGTCAAACACATTTTTGTGGGTCTGGAGTCACTTGTATGCCAAACTCGGTGAGGACTTCCCTCCCGAAGGGACATGAATGAATCGGATTTCAGGAAATTAAAGTCACAGTCTTTGTTCCTGAAATCAGGTTTACATTCCAGATTTTATTCATTGAATTTAAACGCCAGCAGCTGCCGTGTCTCAGTCTCCAGGGATTACTAGGAAATATATCACCACTACATGGCCATCTCCCTGTTGAATAATTTCTTCCTCATCTCTGGCTTAAATGCATAACCCCATTCTGTTATGAGGTACTCTGGCCCGAGACTATCCTAGAAGGGGACCAATCTTTCTGAATCCAACCCTTTAATTCTCCAAAAAACCTGTATGTTTCAATATGAAACAAGTTTTTTTTTTGTAGTACAGTGTCTGAGCAGACAAAGGCAATGAATTTCAGGGCTTCCTTCCATTTGGTTTCATCTCTGATGTCAAACCCTCTCTGACTTTGACGGATCTTTCTTTGCTGATTTAATGTCAGGAATTTGTGTTCATTTTAAGGTTTTGTACATGAACTACAAATCCTTATTCCTTGACTGGAAACCAAACCTAGGGAACAGCAGTGAGTGGTCTGAATCCCAACTACTAAAGCACCAAGGAAGGTGCATGCAATGCTTGTGACCTTTCTTGTTGACATTGCCTTTTTTCCTTTTTATTATTCAGTTGAAAAATGATAAGAGTAACTGAGTTTTTAGCAGCCTGGGGAGAGGCTCTTCGGCCCATTACAACGTTGTCAGTCATCAAACATCTCGCTTCGAAACCCAGTTTCCAGCACTTGACCCAAGTTCCCATCTTAATAATTATTCCATGTCTTGACAGTTTCAGTGGAACAAAAACAGCTCTTTCAAACAATGACAGGAAAAATTGTGGTTTGCTGGAACACAAAATGTATACCTTCCTCCTTGAAGACAGTTCTGAAAGCCAAAATCTTTCTCAGAGCATTTGTCAGTTTTCCTCTTATTGCCAACAGCATGGGTTTAAATCTCACACCGTTTGAAGTTACCGCTAACGACTCTTTTGCAATCTCTCTGTTCACCTGAGATGTGGTGTCCCTCGGGTTAAACCATCACCAGTTGTCTCTTTTTGAAAAGAAAGCAGCCTTGTCGTTCAGCTGGAGTATGGCCTGACCCTACTCTTTAATATGCAGTTCAGTGTCAGACTTTGTTAAATCCCTGTGATGCACAAGTGATGCTTTATTCTTTCTTATATGTACTGTGCCTATTAGTGGTCCATAGGAGACAAATAGCGAGATTGCTTGTACACATAGAAACAAATAAATTTAAATTTGACAATGGCTGCCAGGTAACCTCGAATACCAGTGATAGTGAACATTTCCTATACACAGAATTGTTCATCATACATCTGCTCAGTACTTTCCCCGCCTACCCACGGTATGGAGCATGCACAGTGGTAAACGTGACAGACCCCGTATAAAGAAACTATCCGGCCCCATTTTATAAAACGGGATAAATCGATATGCGACATGCCCCGGTGTTGGCCACCATCTTTGGAGGAGGCAAAGAGAAGCACGGCGCATGTGCGGTTATCCTGGGCCAGGGGAGAGCATCTTATAAATCTGTCTCCTGACCTACAGGGATGGAGTTTATAATGTCCTTATACTGGGAGAAGGGAGAGGAGGACTTATACACAGCAAACTCCAAATCACAGAAATATTTGCTTCCTCTGACATTCTGTCCCATACTGACTGAGATAGCTTTTGTAAATTCTTTTTACGGCATGTTAGAAAAGGATTTGCAGATCAGAAACTCAAAACCAAATGACACAGCAAAATCTAAGCATGCCACTTTATTCTTTATTCATTCATCACTGGATATTGTTCGTTTTTGAATGTCAGTACTGAGTCAAATGAAAGTAACATGAAGTTCCTTCCTTACATCTACCAGTAACAATTGCCCAATATCTCAAATCTGTGTCTCTAATAATTTTACTACCAGTGAAGAGGAACAGCTGCTCTGTACCCACCTTGTCTAACTCTGTCATAACCCGAGACACCTTTGTCAAAGAACACCTGTCTCCTTTGCTTTGTGCAGAACAACTTCAGTTTCTCCAACCTGACCTTACGACGAATATCCCTCAGTTCTTGAATCAATCTGATCAATCTCCTTTCAAGCATTCCACAGACCCTCACATCCTTCGTGGAGATCACCTGTTTGTGCATACACGAATGCTCTATGTTGAAGTGGGTGATGTTATCACACACGGGCAATTGCTCAGTGACATCACCCTGATTCCCGGGTATTTCCTGAACTGTGGCTTTCCTCTGACCCCAGTGCTTCTGATATCTTTTGAGCTGCAGACTCCATCATTTGATTTTAAAGTTGAAGACAATGAAATTATTTTAGTAGTTTTATCCTTTAATGTACACATTTTGCTTCACGTGCTGTTCTCAATTATCTGACTCTGGTGTTGGTGCAACCCATTTCATCACTCACCTAATATCTCATTATTTGACTGGCGTCAAAAGTTGCTTGATAACAGTCCTGAATCAGTGACCATCCATTGTTCTGGTTCATCTCTGCTTTCCCTGATCAACTCTCTGTCATTCTCTAACCTCCTGTGTCTCCAGTAATGGGTGTAACCGACTTAGTTATTTTATTCAGAAATTCTGAAGAAGGGTCCCAACCCGAAACGTCAGCTTTCCTGCTCTTCTGATGCTGTCTGGCCTGCTGTGTTACTCCAGCTCCACAAAGTGTTATCTTTGACTGTAGCATCAGAAGTTCTTACTATCTCTGAATAGGTATTTTATTGTTACTACCATTGACTCTCTAAATGAGCTGTTTACAGCTGAACATTGCCCTGACCATTTGCTGCTGGCAATTATCTTCCTGTAGTGGTTCCCACGATACTGTTGGGGTTAGGAGTTATTAACCAAGTGATGATGAAGGGACTGTGATACGCGGCCAAGTCAACGACAATTAATTTATACCAATGTAGTGCCTTTCAAATAATGGAAACTTCCAAGCTGTTCCTCAGGAGTGTTATAATACAACTTTTGACCCCAGTCACATAACAAGATATTAGATAAGTGACAAAATGTTTAATGGGCAAATATGTCATTTTCAAGGAGTATTATAAAGCGCAAAACTGATGTTAGGGAGAGATAGAGGTTTAGTGAAGAAATTTCACAGTTTGAGGCCTTGGCAGCTAGAGGTTAAGGGGACCAAATGTGGAAAAGTTAAAATCGAGAATGCTCAGGAGGTTGGAATTGGCGGTAATGCAGATGTCTCGAAGGGCATTTTTAAAAATTTGTTCTTGGGGTGGGGGTAGGCATCGCTGATTAGGTTAGCATTTACTTGCCAGCCTTTATGGCTCTTGAGAGGGCTGGAGGCTGGCGGACATTACAGAGATGGTCTCCTCGCTATCTATCAAGAGATTTGAACAGAATGATGAAAAGTTTAAAATTTAGCTGCGTGAGCATGGTGGGTGGTGGGTGAACAAACCTTGGTGTGAATACTCACGCGGGCAGCAGAGTTTAGGATGACCTCAGGATTTCATCACTTAGTGAATAACCTGTAACTCCTTCCATTACAGCATTGTGGGAATTTGTGTGCGAAGCTGAAGCTGCGAAGGCAGCAGCGCATGGTGAGGAGAATGGGCAGTGGTAAAAACCTAATTCAGATACAGTTAATGTAAGGAACAATAAGACACTAAACAGAACTCCCATACACCCATTAATAGAGGCAGGGGAAGTTAGACAAGTGCAGAGAGGGCAATGTGAGAGGACAGTGAGGAGTGTGTAAGGATAGTTAAGTCCAGAGGTAACAAAGGAATGGATGAGAGTTTCAGAGGCAGATGCGCAGAGACTAGGAGGAGTCGGGTGATGTCACCAAGGTGGAAATGGGCAGTCTTGGTGATGGTGGGGACATGTGGTTGAAAACTCATCTTGGGGTGAAACATTTCGCCATGGTAATGACGTGTTTGTTTCAGGCTCAGGGAGAGGATTTACATGCATTTGGAAAGGCAAAGACTGATTATGGATGGTCAACATGTCTGTGTGTGATGTAACTCATGTGCCACTAACTTGAGTATTTTGAAGAGGTGACAAACAAGACTGATGAAGGCAGAGAGGTAAAATTTGTTTGGATGGACTTCAGAAAGGTGTTTGAAAAGGTTCCTCATGGTAGACTGGTTAGCAAATTAAGATCACTTGGAATCCAACGGGAGCTAGTGGTTTGGATACAAAACTGGCTTGAAGGCAGGAGGCACAGGGTAATGATAGAGTGTTATATTTCGGACTGGAGACCTGTGACCTGTGGTGCGATACAAGAATCGGAGCTGGGACACTGCTTATACATAATTTTATATAAATGATTTAGATGGAAGCATAGAAAGGATGGTTAGTAAGTTTGCAGATGGCCCCAAACTTCATGCTGTCGTGGACAGTGAAGAATGTTATCTCAGAGTACAACGGGACCTTGATCAGACTGGCCAATGGATAAAGTTTCATTTCGATAAATGTGAGCTGTTGCGATTTGGTAAGGCAAAGTAGGGCAGGACCCATTAGTTAATGGTGGGACCCTGGGGAGAGTCACCTAACAGAGTCATTGGGGTGCAGATGCATAGTTCCTTGAAAGTGGAGTCACAGTTAGACAGGGTGGCGAAGAAGGCATTTGGCATGCTTACTTTTATTGATCAATGTAATGAGTACAGGAGTTTGGACGTTAAGATGCAGATGTATAGAACATTGCCACTTTTAGAAAACTGCATTCAATTATAATCGCCCTGCTATAGGAAAGTTGTTAAACTAAAAGGTTTCAGAAAAAATATTTACGAGACAGTGCTTGGATTGAATGGTTTGAGCTATAGGGAGAGGCGGCTGAATAGGCCGTGGCTGATTCCCTGGAACGTCGTAGGCTGAGGCGTGACCTTACAGAGGTTTATAAAATCATGAGGGGCTTGGATAGGGTGAATTGCCAAGATCTTTTCCTCAGGGAAAGGAATCCAAACCTGAGAGCATGGGTGTAAGTTGAGAGGCGTAAGATTTAAAAGGGACCTGAGGGGCAGTTTTACATGTAGAGAATGCTACATGTGTGGAGGAGGTGGTACAATCGCAACTCTTAAACGGCATCAGGATTGGTAAATGAATAGGAAGGGTATAAAGAGATATGGGCCAAATGCTGGCAACTGGGACTAAAATAATTTAGGATATCTGGTCCGAATAGACGAATTGCAGCAATCAGTCTGTTTCCATTCTTTACATCTCGACAGCTCTGGGATCTTAATTTGCAATTCAAAATTACCAGATTATAATTGGAATGTTCGGAGTCGAAGCCAAACCTTTTGTGACTTTTTCAATGTACTGAACTTAATATCCACCATCATGCTATTCATTTCCATGAAGGGAGGGGAGTGGTGTTAGGGATGTTGCAGTGGTTTGGGGACCAGAGTTCATATATTCCAGGACAGATGGATTAATCGAAGAAATTGTGTTCATAATTGTGACCCAGTACTTCCCGACAGTGATATTACTCGATCAGAATTAGAATTTGTTTCAAGTATTTGCTTTGATTTGATTTGGGAAGAGGCAGGCATTTTTTGCATTGCTAACAGTTCAGTTTGTTTAGTTCACAGAATAGAACAGCACAAAATCAGACCCTTTCAGCAACTGCAGGCACATTGACACTGCAGGCAGTTGCACATTCCAAAAAAATAGACGGGGTGGGATGGGTTTGGGGGGGCGGGGGTGGTGATTCGCCCTTTTTGTAACAAAGAGGCACATTTATCGAGGCAGGTGGACCCACCATCTTCAGCGTGTGGTTCCTGCCGGCTGCGCACTGCCTGAGTGGGCGCTGGAAGCAGAAGAGAGTTGAATGATGGGAGATTTACAGGGCATCGGGAAAAGCATGGTGGGTGAGACTGGTGAAGTTGCCCATACAGACAGCTGATGCAGACAATGACAGGCTGAAGTACCTTCCTCTGTGCTGGGTCATTCTCTAAGTGTACAGTTCTGTACCGATTGTTGCTGCAATCTCACTGACCCTCCGTTCGTCGCGGAACTGGTTAATGAGGTTTGTTAGTGACGTACGCTCCGCCCTACCTCATCCGATTGGTACATTTCCGATGATCTACATTCACTATGAAGCAGTTTTCCAAAAAAGGTGATAAAAAATCGCTGGTGTAAACTGACTGTTTGCCCTGGTTGGGAAACACGGGAGTACTAGCACAACAGTAAAAACTGTCAGCAGTGATTTACAAGTCTTTGCACACAGTCAGGCTGATGGAAAATGTGGAAAGTAACTGGGACCTAGGTAGTCCAGCAGTATAATGGTGTTGCTTCATGGCCTTTTGGGCTCAGACCAAGTGTTATTATTAGCCTTTTGCCTAAGGCCAGTTGGCTGTGATCATATGCTGGGGCTTTTGCATCAGTGCTCAAACTATTTGTGTGAGAGCCACAACTTAAATACCCCCCATCTGTTCTTATCAGTGTTAATATCTGATACGTCCTTTATGTAAGGACCCGATACTAAACTGGTTGTTTGGAATAGGAGCTTGCTCCATGCATCAGCCTGGTATTGCAGTGTTTCCAGGAATGGTGCACTTGCATTAAACCAATTTCAAAAATAGCTTGATAAAACTTGAAGAACCATTTCTGAAGAATGGTCTCGGCCTGAAAAGTCAGCCTTTCTGTGCCTCTGATGCTGCTTGGCCTGCTGTGTTCGTCCACCTCTACACCTTGTTATCTCCGATTCTCCAGCATCTGCAGTTCCTACTATTCTTGAAGAACGATATGCTGGGACATGCTCAACGCTCTGGAACCATATCATAGAATCCCTGCAGTGTGGAAACAGGCCCTTCGGCCCAACAAGTCCACACCAAACCTCAGAGAATCCCAGCCAGACCTATAACCCACCTAATCTACCCCTCTCTGAACACTGCAGGCAATTTAGCATGGCCAATCCACCTAACCTGCACATCTTTGGACTGTGGGAGGAAACCGGAGCACCCGGAGGAAACCCACGCAGACACGGGGAGAACGTCCAAACTCCACACAGTCGCCCAAGGCTAGAATCAAACCCAGGTCCCTGGCGCTGTGATGCAGCAGTGCTGACCACTTTGCCACCATGCAGCCTCAAGAGATCTATGTATAATTGTCTCAATTATCGAACTTTTCACACTAAATGTGAGCAATTCATCATGCTCAACAAAGGATTCACCTCCATCTCAGATTCTTACAGTCAGCCTTGTTTTAGTCTATCCTACTGAACCGAAAACACCCTCTCTGAAATGAGAAGCAGATTCATCATTTCAAGTTCAGCTCACTCTGAATGACTTTGAACTCGAAATATTAATTCTGTGTTTGTCTCTTCAGATGCCAGACTTGAGGAGTTTCCACACCACTTCCTGTTTTACTTCGATCTGCAGCATCCTCAGTATTTTACTTTTCTTTCTGATTTTGAGTCTAGTTTGCACTCTTGTACAATTGCTCCCAGCATCTTTACCAACCCCAGCACAGGGATAAGCATCTTTACTGTTCCCAGAGCAGGGATCAGCACATTTTTCTGTGCACGGGTCAGATACTGGCATCTTTCATACCCCAAGGGAGGAAAATCACCTTTATTTTGCAGGCAAAATTCGTGGATTGGAGTCCAGATGTAAAGATTAAAAGTACCCTGATTGACTTCCTGACAGTGAGTTTTTTTTTCGTTGAATGGGGTAACAGTCACTGACGTCTCATTCTTTCACATCTCCATGTATTCCTATTTGGGACAGTCTAAGCAGACGAATCCACAGTGAACCAAAAATCAAGATTTTGCAGATGTTGGAAATCCAGTCTCAAAACAGAACGTGTTGGAAACACTCAGCAAGCCAAACAGTTTGGAAGAGAAATTTAGTGAAAAATGCACGTTGCTAACCTTTTACCTGAACTGGACAATATTAGTATTGAATAGTTTATAAACTAGGACTGTGACATGGAAAAAGAGAGTGGACTGCAGGCTTGATAGCGAATGGCCAATTCCTACCACTAAATACGACGTGGAAGGGCCGGTAATGGACGAGGGGTGGACAATGTCAGAAGTCACATGACACCAGATTATAGTCCAACAGATTTATTTGAAATCACAAACTTTCAGAGAGCTGCTGCTTCTGCAGGTGGAGTCACCTGATGAAGGAGCAGCAGTCTGAAAGCTTCTGATGTCAAATAAATCTGTTTGACTATAATCTGGTATTGTTTGACTTCTTACTTTGCTCCTAGCTAGCATGTTTGTATGAAAGAATGATGTTTTTGCAAGCAGTTCGGAGGCTGGAGTGACTAAATGACAAAGTTCGAAGTCCACCTCAATGATGGTACAAGGCAACATTGTCTATAATGAGAAGTTAATAAACAAATGGGCTAGGAGGAGGAACAAAAGTCAGGCCCAGAGACAGCAAAACGTTAACAGCATTGCCAGTACCTGCTCTCGGACAGAATGGGTGACACAGTCATTGCCCCTGACATTTTAATCATGAATAGAATTGAGTGTGGAAACGTCACCAGAGGGATCAGGTGTCCTTGGACATATATTACAGAACATAACAGAAGATGCAGCATCCAAATGGCGAATGGTAGGTAAGCTTTTATTACAAATGGCTTTGAAGAATGAGAGTGAACTCCCCTGGAGTACTGTGAGCAGGTTCCTGTGATGAGATCTGCCTTGGAGGACGGCGAGCAGTTTTCAGGATCGAGGTCTGCTCAAGAGGAATGTGAGCAGTTTCTGATGACTGAACGAACATGATCTAGAGTGAGTGTAACAAAGGCTCTCCAGACTGGTTCCTGGGAAGAGGGGATTTCTGAGCAGAAGAAACGGAGGAAACAGGTCTTATATTCTGTGGGATAAAATCAAAGTCACCATAGTGCTACTGGACAACCAGGCTGTCTCTCATTCGAGACAGACAATGGTGGTGGCTAACCTGAGAGTCAGGCAAGGGAAGAAGTCAAGAAGTCAAGAAGTCAAGTCCTTCATGATCACCTCAGCTGGTGAAGGAATTGAACCCACACTGTTGGTACCACTCCACATTGTAAATCAGCCGTCCAGCCAACTGAACTAACTGACCACCAACCTATGTGATACAGAGAAATAGGAGTGATTTAATTAATTTTTTTTTTGAAGATGCTTGATAGGAACAATGCTGAGTAAATGTTTCCTCTGGCTGGGAAATCTGAGACATGGGGTAATTGTCTCAGAATAAGGATGTGGCCATTTCAGATTGAGATGAGGAGCAATTTATTCACACGCACCACCGTAAATCTGTGGAATTCTCTATCCCAGGGAGCTGTAGATTCGTGGTCATCTAGTGTTTCCAAATCAGGCATTGTTAGATTTTTGTACATCAGAAAAGAGGGAAAGGGGGATAATTTAAGAAGGTAGAACTGAGGTAGCTGACAGGAGGAACAAGGTCAAAGGGCTGAATGGATGTTTACTGTTTGTACTTCTGCATTTGCGTCGAGCAATCATCTTGCACAGTCTCTGTGTCTGTGCAGATTTCCTCCAGGTGCTCTGGTTTCCTACCACAGACTAAAGCTGTGCAGGTTAGGGTAGATTGACTATGCTAGATTGCCTATAGTGCCCAGGTATGTGCGGACTACGTGGATTAGCCATGTTAAATGCAGTGTTACCGAGATTGGGTGTGGGTCTGGGTAGGACACTCTTCGTAAATTCAGTGTGGACTTGATGGGCCAAATTGTCTGCTTCCACACTGGAGGGATTCTATGATCTCCAGAAACAAGCCCAAAATACATGCTTCAATGTAGCTAACAGCAGAATCAAAAACCAATCAACAGTTCCTCAGAAATTTGCTGGTCGTTAACCAGTCCTGATGAACCAGGAAATCCCTTTTCACATACTGTGCAGGTGGATCGTCTTTGTCACCATACATCAACACATTCACACTGACTCATGTGACTATTTCCAAGCTCTACCTTACAGATACACAACTGTTATTAACATTTTACCCACAATACCAGCACCTGTAAATGAGCAGGGATTAGTAACATCAGTACAAACAGCCCAAAACCATGGTTCATTTGATAGTGAGAGAGAGACAGCAAAATCCTTCAACTGTGGTTCTTTGTGAACTCGCTGGCATATTAACAGTTTGGATGACCGAGTGAATGCTTTCCCACATTCAGAGCAGGTGAATGGTTTCTCCCCACTGTGAATGCTCTGGTGTCTCAGTAGGTTAGATGAGCAAGTGAATACCTTCCCACACTGGGACCAGATGAATGGTCTCACCCCAGAGTGAACTCGCTGGTGTATCATCGGGGAGTTCGAGTCAGCAAAGCCTTTCCCACACACAGAACAGGTCAATGGTCTCTCTCCAGCGTGAATTCGCTGATGTATCAGCAGTTGTGTCGTCTGAGTGAATGCTTTCCCACATTCTGAGCAAGTAAATGGTTTCTCTCCAGTGTGAACTCGCTGATGTTTAAGCAGGTTAGATGACTGAGTGAATCCAATCCCACAATCAGAGCAGGTGAATGGTCTCTCTCCAGTGTGAACTCGCTGGTGTATCAGTAGCCTGGATGGCGAAGTGAATCCCTTCCCACAATCAGAACCGGTGAATGGCTTCTCCCCAGTGTGACTCTGGTGGTGAGTTTCTGGCTGGGATGAGTAAAGAAATCCCTTCCCGCAATCTGTACATTTCCACAGTCTCTCCCCAGTGTCACTGCGCTGGCGTTTGGACATTTCAGATGAATCTTCACAGACTCTTCGACACACAGACCATGTGAGTTTCTCCCCAGTGTGAACGTTGCTTTTTCCTTCAATGTTCAAAATCCTGAGATAATTGGATTGTGATAAACAAAGTGACTGTCAGATCTGGATGTGGAACTGTTCGAATTCTCCAATTGCAGACTAAGCTTTCAAACAGAAAGTCAGTGCAGTGAGTGAGAAACCAGAAGAACACACACAGATTGTGAAACAGAAATCCTCTGGACATTTGTGGAGCGACACTTGGGGAATATGCTGCATCATCATTAGAACAAGGGATCCAGTCAGTGTTTGCACAAAACTACTGAGAGAGAGAGGCGGGACAGCCAGGGATGAAGGACAGATATTGTATAGATCTGTAACTCAACCTTTCGATCCCTCTGAAAGACTAAGAATAGTACAGAAGTGGAATTGTGGAAATCTGAAATGAAAACAAAAAATGCTTAGTCAGAGTTGTACAGCACGAAACAATCCCTGTGGTCCCAGTTGTCCATGCTGACTGGATATCCTAAATTAATCTAATCCCATTTGCAAGCATTTGACCCATATTCCTCTAAACCCTTCCTATTCACGTACCCATCCAGATGCCTTTTGAATGTTGTAATTGTACCAGCTTCCACCAGTTCCTCGAGCAGCTCATTTTACCCAGGCACCACCCACTTTCCCTCTCAGCTTAAACCAATGTGTTTGGTTCTAGTCTCCCCTACCCTGGGAAAACAATCTTGGCGATTCACCCTATGCCCGCCATAATTTTAATTAACCTCTATAAGGTCACCTCTCAGCCTTCAATGCTCCAGGGAAAATAGCCCCAGCGTATTCAGCCTCTCCTGACAGCTCGAAACTTCCAACTCTTGCAACATCCTTAGAAATCTTTTCTGCATCCTGCCAAGTTCAACAGCATCATTCCTATAGCAGGGAGACCAGAATTGAACACAGTATTCCAAAAGCAGCAGAATCAATGTCTTGTTCAGCCTATAACATAACCTCCCAACTCCTGTACCCAATGCACTGACCAATAAATGCAAGCATAGCAAACATCATCTTCACTACCTTCTGTACCTGCAATGCACCTGCACGGAACTGTGCACCTGCACCCCGAGGATTCTCTGTTGTATAACAGTCCCCAGGGCCTCATCATTAAATGTTTAAGTCCTGCCCTGGTTTTCATTACCAAAATACAATATCTCACATTTGTCTAAACTAAACTTATTTCTGTCATCCTCGGCCCATCGACCCATCCGATTAAGTTTACCTCCAAGTACAATGGGAACTTCTTTCCTGTTTACTACACCAACAATTTTAGTGTCATCTGCAAACTTACGAACCATTCCTCCAGTATTCATTCCAAATGATTTATATCAATGACAAAAAGCAGTGGACCCAGCACTGATCCTTGCAGCACACTGCTGTTCATAGTCCTCCAAACTGGAAAAAAAACCCTCCACCATGATCCTGTCTCCTACCTTCAAGCCAATTTTGATCTAATCTTGCTAACCAGTCTGTCATGTGGAGCTTTGGTGAATGCCTTGTTGAAGTCCATATAGACAATGTCCACTGCTTTGCCTTCATCAATCTTCTTTGTCACTTCTTCAAAAAACTCAATCAAGTTAGTGAGACAAGATTTCCCACTCACCAAGACATGCTGACTGTCCCTAGTCAGTCCTTGATCTTCCAAACACATGCAAATTCTGTCCCTCAGAATTCCCTCCAATTTATCCACCACTGACATCAGGCTCACTGGGTCTATAGTTCCCTGGCTTTACCTTACCACCTTTCTTAAAAAATGGCACCACATTAGCCATGCAGTCTTCTGGCACCTCACCGGTGTCTATCAATAAGTGGGACAAATATCTCAGCAAGGGGCCCAACAATCACTTCCCTAGCTTCTCCCAGAGTTTGTGGATAACACCTGATCAGGTGCCAAGGACCTATCCACCTTTATGCATTTTAAGACATCCAGCACCGAGTCCTCTGTAATATGGACACTTTTCACTACTCATTATTTATGTCTCCAAGTTCTCTAGCTTCCATATCCTTCTCTGCAGTAATTACTAATGCAAAATACTCATTTACTATCTCAGCCTGCAATTCCACACAAAGACAGCCTTGTTGATCATTAAAGGGGCCCTATTTTCTCCCTAGTTTTTTTTTTGTCCTAAATGTAGTTTCAGAATCTCTCGGTATTCCCCTTAACCCTATTTGCCAAAGATAGCTCATGTCTCCTTTTCGCCCTCCTTATTTCCCTCGAGTATACTCCTACTGCCCTTATACTTCGAGGGATTGACCCAATTCCTGCTGTCAATACCTGACATGTGTTGCCTTCTTTATCTTGACCAGAGCCTCAAATTCTCTGGTCATCCAGTATCCCCTACACTTACCAGCCTTGCCCTTCACATGAACAGGAACATACTGTCTCTGGACTCTCCTTATTTTATTTTTGAAGGCCTTCCACTTTCCAAGCATCCCTTTGCCTGTGAACTGCCTCTCCTGATCATCTTTTGGAAGTTCTTGCCCAATACTGTCAAAGTTGGCCTTACTCCAATTTAGAACTTTGAAATTTATATTAAATATAAGTTTTATATTTAAACTAATCCCATCTGCCTGCATCTGGAACATATCCCTCTAAACCTTTCTTATTCATGGACTTATTCAAATGTCTTTTAAACAATGTGACTGTACCTGCATCCACCACCTCCCCTGAAAGTTTGTTCCACACATGAACCACTAAATAAAAAACTTGTCCCTCGTGTCATTTTTTACATATGTCTTTCTCCTCTCACCTTACACATGTCCCCTTGTCTTGAACTCCCCCAACCTAGGGAAAAAACCCTTGCTATTTACATAATCTGTGCCCCTCATGATTTTATAAATCTCTGTTAGGTCACCCCTTAACCTCTTATGCTCAAATGAGAAATGTCCTAGCTTTGGCAGTCTATTTTGATAATCAAACACTCCGTTCCTGGCAACATCCCTGCAAGTCTTTTCTGACCTGTCTCCAGTTTAATATCGTTCCTGTAACAGGGCAACCAGTACTGCACACAATACCTCAAATGAAGCCTCAACAATGTCCTGTACAACGCCAACATAACACTCCAACTCCTGTACTCAAAGGTCTGAGCAATGAAGGCAAGTGTGCTAAACAACTTACTAACCACCCTGTCTACCTGTCTATGTAAACTTCGAAGAATTATGTACCTGAATCTCAGCATTTCTCTGTTCCACAACACTACCCAGGGTGCAACCATCAATTGTGTAAGGCCTCGCCTCGTTCATTTTACCAAAATACAATATGTCACATTTATTCAAATTGAACTTCATCTTCCACTCCTCAACCCATTGACCCAATTAATCAAGATCTCGCTGTCATCTTAGATAACCTTCACTAACCACTATACCACCAATTCTAGTATCATCTGCAAACTTACTAATCTTGTCCCTTAAATTCTCGTCCAAATCATTAATATAAACGAGAAACAAAAGTGGACCCTGTACCGATTGCTGTGGAACACCGCTGTTCACAGGACTCCACTCAAAAATCCTCCAGAACCACTTTTCTCTCCTACAACTAAGCCCATTTTGTTTCCAATTACCAAGCTCTTCCTGAATCACACGTGATCTAACTTTACTAATTAGTCTAACATGTGGAACCCTGTCAAAGGCTTCACTCTCACTCTAGGAGTGCTGCAAATCTGACCCAATTCCCCTCCTATTTGCCCACGGCCCTCTTGATCATTCCTTGAAAAGTTAAATCCAAAATCTCTTGAGAATAACTGATGAATCTGCATCCAGCTGCCATTCAGACTGTTCCAGATACTGGGAACTTGCTGAGTCAAGTAATCTTCACATTTTCACCCTGCA
The DNA here is from genome assembly GCA_024137785.1 of Ginglymostoma cirratum. Taxonomy (NCBI): domain Eukaryota; kingdom Metazoa; phylum Chordata; class Chondrichthyes; order Orectolobiformes; family Ginglymostomatidae; genus Ginglymostoma; species Ginglymostoma cirratum. The sequence goes on from JAHRHZ010000235.1 coordinate 198,628, forward strand.
TTATTTGCCAATTATCTGCATGTTGTATTCTGCGGTTACCAAACGTCGCCACAATGTTGTTAATTTTTCTCTCTCTGCAAACTAATATCCTGGAAACAAATCTACTACTCGACTAAATCATTGCTAATCAGCCCCAAGGAGAATTATCTGAGTTTCTGCTATCTCTCTCCAGAAACCCATCATAATTTCAATTTACTTGTGGGATGTGGTCTTTGCTTCCCAGGCTAATATTGATTGCCCATTTTTGTTTTATTTGGAGAAAGTGGTGATGAACCACTTCCTATAACTGCCGCCCTCCACGTGCTGTACGTACACCACTGTGCTGTTGAGGTGATAATCAACCCTGGAGCCTCACCACCCTCCCTACCGCAGGAATCATACCTTAAACTTCACTACCTTCCCTATCATGAGAATGACCCTCGAGCCTCAGCACCCTTCACATTGCTGGAATCCCTCTCCAGTCTCACGACCTGCCTCTCGTTGGAATCCTCCTCTCGCCTCAGAATTCTCACCATCTCTGTAAATTCCTCCAGTCTCACAAAGCTCCTTATCGCTAATCCCCTCCAGCCTCAACACCCTCCTAGCTCTGTAAATTCCTCCAGCCCATACAAACGTCCTTAGCTCTGTAATTGCCTTTACCCTCACAAACCTCCCTTTTTTGAAATTTAATCCAGCCTCACAATCCTCACCATTTCTGTAACCTCCTCCAACCTCACACTTTTCCCTATTTTTGTAATCTTCTCCAGTCTCAGAACCCTTCCTGTCTCTAATATCCTCCAGCCTTACAAACCTCAATGATATGTGCTTTCCTCTAATACAATCCTTATGATGATTCCCCATTTTTATTCCTCCACTTGATGGCGGTACTTTCAATTTCCTGGGCTTCAAGCTCCAGAATTTCCTGGTATACCGCTTCATCTCTGGACCTCACTTTTCTCCCGAAAACATTGACCAATCATGAGTCATTTATTCTAATATCTCCTTTTCTGAAATGGCTTGAAATATTGCTGGACATCTTCCTATGTGGAGTGTCTCGGAGATCTACAGGACAGAAAAAGGCTCTGCAGGCCATCCAGCCTATACCGGTTAAAAACCACCACCTAACTATTCTAATCTAATTTTCCAGCACTTGGCCCATAGACTTGTCTGAGTTGGCATCACAAGTGTGCATCTAAATATGTCTTAAATGTTATGAGGATCTCTGTGTCTACCACCTTACAAACAGTGAGGGTCAGTGCCGTTGTCACAGCACGATGACATCACAGACAGGAACAGAGACAAGCTGAGTCTGTGCAAACCAAAGATCACCCACACATGGCGAAGGATGGGAAGGTCCCTGATAGGGGGCAGAGGAGATTTAACGAATGATTTGTAGGAAGAGGGCTTTTAGTTGCATGGTTCGGGTTGTTTTTCACATTATTCTTTCATGTGACTTGGACGTTGCTGGTACCTAGAGAATATCCATTTACAATGGATGGACTCTCCTTCTCACCCTCTCCCCTCGCCTGGAGTGTGGTAATCTTCAGGTTAAACCAGCCCTATGGTCAGGTAGGATAATGGTGACTTTACCTTTGGCACAGTGATGCCACTGTGCCTCGGTGGTGTAGAGGGGAACGTTGAATGTGGTGGATGGGACACCACTCTGACACAATGCTTCATCTGGAGGATGTTCACTTTCTTTAATATTGTTGGGGCTGCACTGATGCACGTAAGTGGAAAATGTTCCAACACAATCCGGATGAGTGCCTTACAGACAGCAAACAGTCACTGGGGAATCAGGTGTTGGGGGAAACTGAGATTGTTCTCCTTGTAACAAAGGAGTTTGAGGGAATCTTTGATAGAGGTGTTTACAAAAGATATACATCAGGATGATAAAGTGTACACTCATCGATTGATCATAAGAAGCATTACAGGACATATATTGAAAGTTTTAGGGAAGATCTATTGAGAGAATGGGGAGATTTGAGAGAGAAATTTTACACGGCAAATGGAAATGAGCAGGAACACAATACTCACGCACAATGCGAATATCCAGGTCCTGATGAATTGAGTAATTCTGTCAGAGTTTGGTGTTATCATTATTGAGATTCCCACCTGAAAGTCCACTTGTAATATCCTGTAACACAAATTCAGAAAATCCATCACTGTCAGTCCGGGTAGAAATTCACAACATCCCCTCCTCCTGGCCGAGGATAACCGTGCAGTGTCCCTGCTACACATTATCCCTTGTGAAGGTCAGCAGTCGATTCAGGGCGAAATCTATTTGTGTTTCTAGGAATTTCCACCTTGGGACTTCATGTCACTGAACAGAACAGCAGGTCTTTGACACATGGCAAATAATGGCCAAGAGTTAGTGAGATGCAGACATCAGGATTCACTTCTTTTTCTTTCCTTCCGTGCTGCCGCACTGCCACATCAATAAGGCATTGGGCCGGAAAAGCTAATGCAGCTTGATGGACTAGTTGTCTCGATTCTGAACAATGGACAGTAAGCTTCTCCGAGTCATTCGAAAGAATGCTCCTTAAAAAGATAGTAATTACGTATGTGCCATGTTGCCCAGTGCTCCCAACAAACAGATTAGAAGAATGAGGGAGGATCTCATAAAAAAGGGATAACAGTCAAGTTCCATGAGGGTTGCAGTTTATGGAGAGATATTGATAAATGGGCGACAAGTTGGCAAATGGAGTATAAGATGGGAAAATGTGAAGTTGTGTATTTTTGAGGAGACGACCAAAGAACAGTGTTATTTAAAAAGGTAAAAACTGTGGAAGACTGCAACACAAGGGACTCAGGAATAACTGTGCAGGAAACACAAAGCGAGCACACATCTGCAACAGGTAATCAGGAAGGATAATGGGATGTTATCCCTTACGTCAAGGTGTTCACAGTGTAAGAGTTTGGAATATATGTCTCAGGACAAATGTTAAAATTGCTGGTAAGACCACATCTGGAAGAATGTGAGCAGCTTTTTTGTCCACTTATACAAGCAAATATATCACTTCATTGGAGGCATTTCAGGGAAGATGAACTAGGATGATCACTGGTTTGGAGGGATTATCTTTTCAGCTAAGACTAAACAGGTTTGGAATCCACTAACTAGATTTTTGAAGAACGAGAGATGATCTAATTAAAAATATAGGATTCTTAAGGGAGTTTACAGGATAAATGCTGAGGGGATATTTCCCATAGTGGGAGCAGATTCTTGATCAGGCGGAGAATAGAGGGTTATCTTTTGGAATCGTCAAGTTTAAGGCAACACAGACATGGGTAAGGGGTTTCAGTCACAAATGAGCTGGAGTGAGGTGGCGAGAAGGAGCATTTGAGATTGAAATTTCTGGCATTTGTGATTGAGAAGATGTATGGTAAGATGTTCATCTTGAGGCCAGATAAGAGAGCATTGAGAAGGGTGCAGTTCAGCCTCAGACAGTTCCCAGCAAGAGGGATGGATTCAGTACAGTAGTAAGGAAAAAGTAATTTGTAATAACAACTGAAGGCAATGGGTTTAACCATCATAAAGTGTTATTGGAGGAAATTTCAGCTAATCCAGTAGTGGAAGCATGATCAGCAGTTTTATAATTGAGTAGCAGTGGAGCAAAGGAAAGTGATGGAGGGGAGTTAGATCTGAACATTGTAGTATACGTGTGAAACCCAACACAGTGCTTGTGTAAGATCTCACCTGCTAGCAGTATGTCGGTGAGAAACAGGATGGGCCAAGGACAGATCCTTGAGGGACATCAACTACACGGATTTCAGACAGAAGAGAGAGAGAGAGAGTGGAGATGGAGTGGGATATTCCAATCTTAGTTTAAAAGATAATCCATCCAACCCAGTGATCATCCTAGTTCATCTTCCCTGAAATGCCTCCAATGAAGTGATATATTTGCTTGAATAAGTGGACCAAAATATTGGTTTTAAACAGAATGGGTGAGAAGGACATAACCAGAAAAGAGAAACAGACAGAACAAGTAACACTATCTGTGAACCGGCATGGGGGACAGGCAAGGAGGTGGAGGAGGAGAAATAAGAAAGAGTTAGAATGTTTGTAGTTTAGCGAGAATAGGGCAAAAGATTAAGATGAGCTCTGATCAGACTTGACACGAGACTGGAGAAAGATGCAAGTTTAGGACTAAAACGGGGAGCAACACGCAAGGCAATTTGGTTTGGTGGGCTGGTGGAAGAGAGGGAAGCAGCAGAGGCAGCTGATTGGATTGTCTCAATCTTCGTGACATAGAAACTCCGTGTGTCTCCCTCACTTGTTGTTGGAGGGGTGGATGGAGGAGACAGGATGATAGACAGTGTTTTGCAAAGAAACGATGCCTGTGTTAGTGATATTTAAAAATGAGTGAACAAACCTGTTGTTCTTAACTTTTATCCAGAATATTAAAATGTACAATAGAAGTCTGTGTTCGAATCCCATGTCAGCAGATGGTGGAATTGAATTCAATAAAAAATAACTGGAATTAAGAATCAACTGGTTGCCGCTAATGGCAGAAAAACATCTCATGTCCTTCAGGGAAAGAAATCTGCCAACCTCAGCAAACCACTCAGTTGCAAATCACTGCAAAGTCTCAACAAAGGAATGAAACTGGGTGGACCACCTGGCATCTACCAAGGCACTATGAAAGACAACTGTAGAATCAGCCCGATCGACCCCACAAACTCCTCCTTACTAATATCTGGGGGCTAGTGGCAAAATGTGGAGAGATGACTCAAAGACTAGTCAAGAATCAGCGTCATATGCATGGAACCATACTTTACAGACAACGACACGTCACCACTGTCCTTAGATAAGTCCTGTCCCACGAGCAGGACAGACCTGGCAGCACAGTGGTATTCTGACCGGATTGATTTGACCTGAGCGTACTCGGCATTGACTGACACCTGGAAGTCTCATGGCTCCTGCTGATTACCATGTCCCAATCTTCCCTCAGTTGATAAATTGGCAGCAGCATTATCGCTAGATTATTAATCCAGAGACCCAGAGAATATTCTGGGGACCTGGGTTCGAATCCTGCCATGGCAAATGTTGGAATTTGAATTAAATAGTGATCTGGAATTAAGATTCTAATGATGACCATGAAACCATTGCCGATTATCAGGAAAGACCCACCTTGTTCACTTATGTCCTTTCGGGAAGAAAGTCTGCCATCCTTACCTGGTCTGGACTACATGTGACTCCAAACCCACAGCAAGGTGGTTGACTCTTAACTGCCTTCTGGGCAATTAGGGATGGGCCACAAACGCTGGTCCAGCCGGCGATTTCCACATCCCAAGAGTGAATTTTAATTAAAAACTCCTCCATGATGAACAGCACTTCTAGGAAGCACCGAGAGTGTAAATGGCATTAAATGTACTCAATGTCCACCACCAGGAGTAGTTTGCAGCAGGATTATCAATCAAGTTGGTCGGATCCTAAAGGACAAAGCTGCTTGGCTGGGACGGCAGCAGGTGCTGACACAACCAACAAAAGGGAAAAAACGTAGCTGATCTCATCGTCACGAATTTCCCAGCTGCAGATGCATCTGCCCATGACAGAATTGATAACAGCGACCACCGCACAGTCCTGTGAACACACAGCCTCATCTTAAACTTGAGAATACCCTCCGATGTGTTGAGTGGCACTAACATCTGCTAAATGGGACAGACTCGGAACAGATCTAGGAACTCAAAGCCAGATATCTACGAGGCTTTGTGGGACATCAACAGCAGCAGAACTTACTCCAGCACACTCTGTAACCTCATGGCCCAGCATATCCTACACTCAACCATTATAACTGATCCAGGGGATCAACACTGGTTGAATGGATAGTATCGGAGGGCATGCCAAGAGCAGCACCAGGCATACCTAAAAATAAGGTGCCAACCTGGTAAAACTACCAAACAGGACTATCTGCATGCCAAATAGCATAAGCAGCAAGAGTTAGAGCTAAGCCACCCCATAACCAATAGATCAGATCTGAGCTCTGCCGTTCTGCCACACCCACTCGTGAATGCTGATGGACAGTTAAACAACTCACTGGAGGAAGCATGCCAAAAAATCTCCATCCTTACTGACAGAGGAGCCCAACCTATCCATGCAAAAGACAAGACTGCAGCATTTGCAGCAATCTTCAGCCAGAAGTGCCAATTGGATGATCCATCTCAGCCTTCACCAGAGGTCCCCAACATCACAGATGTGAGTTTTCATCCAATTTGATTCATTTCAAATAATAAGTGGATGAATCGTGCAAAGGTTATGGGTCCTGGCAACACTCTGGCAATAGTACCGATGATTTGTGCTCTAGAGATTGCTACCCGCCAAGCCAAAATGTTTCAGTACTGCTACAGCACTGGCATCTACCAACAATTTGGAACATTGCCCAGGTCTGTTCAGCACAAAAACACAGAGTAAATCCAACCCGACCGATCTCCTCAAGCAGTCTACTCTCTATCATCAGTAAAGTGATGGAAGGTGTCGTCAACAGTACTATTAAGCAGCACTTGCTCAGCAGTAACCTGCTCAGTGACACCCAGTTCCTGATCGTATTACAGGCTTAATCCACAAATTCACAAACAGCTGAATTCCTGAAGTGAGGTGAGGGTAACAGCAGAGCCCTGCACCAAATCCACTTATTTCCACTTCAGTGACAGTGACCCGACAATGACACCTGAGTTTCAGCTCATCTGCTGAATCCCTCATCTCTTCCTGTGTTACCTCTAGACTTAACTATCCAAACACACTCCCAGTCGGCCTCCCACATTCAATGTCCCTGTAATCTCAACAATATCTAAACTTCTGCTGCACACATGTTCATTTGTACCAAAACCTGTTCCCCCATCCCTGCTGTGCTTCCCGACTCACAAAGGCTCCTATTTATAAGCAACAATTTAAAATTCTCACCCTTGATTTAATTCCTGGCTGTTATAATCCCTATCTCCCTGCACCACACAACCTTCGAGATTTCGACAACTCACTCAGTTTCAGACTCCAACAACGTGTTTAATCATTGCTTCACTATTGGAGGCTGTTTCTACAGTTGCCAGGCAACATGGTCTGGAATTCCCATGATAAACCTGATGGTTTGCTTTCCTTCTTTCACATAGTCATGAAAACCTGCGAATTTGGTATGCTTTTGGTCACCTGACCTAATATTTATATCTGTGGCCTTTCGTCAAAAGTTCCTTGATAATATTTTTGTGAAACTATAAACATGATAAAAATAAAAATTGTTTGTTGATTTGGATGTACACCATCAGCTCTTCATTATCGCTAGATGAATGATCTGTAACTTCTCAAACGACCGCATTGTGGGAGCACCTTCATCATACGGAACTGCAGCAGCACACGAAAGTCAACGGTCACCTTTTCCACAGGCAACAGAGCTTTGGCAACGATCGCTGGTATTTGTGGAAGGAGAAACAGAATAAATGTTGCAGAAGTGCAAAATGAATGACATGGAATAAAAATGCTGTAGAATTTGATGATCTGAAATGGAAGGGAAATGCACTCTCTTTCTGGGAAAATAATTCCTGACTGTGAAAGATATCACTGAAAAATTAATCTGGTAAGAGAGCAGCTCATGGTCAGGGGTGGGCAGCAGTAGAAAACTCATTTACATAACGTATAAGAAAGTAACAGTAAAATACTAAACAGATCAAATATATCCATCATTAGAGACTGAAAAGATGAGATACTGACAAACAGGTGATCAGGGAGCACAGAAATGAGTAACAGCAGTGCTAGCTGCTATGATCCCACGCTCTGGGAAAGAAATCCAGAAGAAGCAAACATGTCTCTTGGTTTGAATTTGTTCTATGTAAATTCTCTCCGATCACTTTCATTTCTGAAGAAGGGTCCAGACTCGAAACGTCAGCTTTCCTGCTCCTCTGATGCTGCCTGGCCTGCTGTATGCCTCCAGATCCACACCTTGTTATCTCACATTCAACTAGAGACGGCTGCGCATGAGACCAGCTTCAACTTGGCCCTTTCAAACTTTCAAAGCTGCAGCGCATGTGCCCCGCGGATCATTGCCCCCAATGAAGATGGTGGCGGTCACACGGGCCTATCGCCATCTGAGGCGTTGATTTGTTTTCTGCAAACATGAGCCTGGGAATTTCAAATGTGTGTTTTCCGACGTGCGCTAAGTGTCTGTAAAACTTCCAAACGCATGCAAACATCACTTCCCTCCCGGTTTCTGCCGTTTTTCTTTCTTTACCGTGTCCTCCACTGACCTCAACTGCACAAAACTCGGTCCCAGCAACTCTGCACTGCGCGCCTGGATGATTACGTGGTTTACATTTGTCCCGCCCCTTCTTCACTCCGATTGGTTAGAAGGGCAGAAACGTCCATCTGGTCAAACGCGGCGCCCCTGTGCTCCTGTTGGTCCCGCACTGTCATCAATCACCCAGACACGATCGTGAGCTGAAGCTTGTGCAGTGCTTCTTGTCATTATCAGAAGCTAATGATCGTCATCAGAATCTTGCATTTTCAGACAAATGAGAATGAGAACTAGATGAGAAAGATTGTTGCAGGGATAGTAGCAACTGCTGATATCCCCAATAGACTCAATGTGGACTTCACAAGCTTCAAAATCTCCCCTCCCCCTACCACATCCCAAAACCAGCCCAGCTCATCCCCGCCTCCCTAACTGGTTCTTCCTCTCACCTATCCCCTCCTCAAACCTCAAGCCCCACCCCCATCTCCTACCTACTAACCTCATCCCGCCCCCTTGACCTATCCGTCCTCCCTGGACTGACCTCTCTCCTCCCTACCCCCCCAGCTACACTCACCTTTACTGGCTCCATCCCCGCCTCTTTGACCTGTCTGTCTCCTCTCCACCTATCCTCTCCTCTATCCATCTTCTATCCGCCTCCCCCTCTCTCCCTATTTATTTCAGAACCCCCTCCCCTCCCCCATTTCTGATGAAGGGTCTCGGCCCGAGGCGTCAGCCTTCCTGCTCCTCTGATGCTGCTTAGCGTACTGTGTTCATCCAGCTCTACACCTTGTTATCTCAGATTCTCCAGCACCTGCTGTTCCTACTATCTCTGATTTTCAAAGTCTGTTTGTTTGTTCAGGATATTCCTTAAAACCTACTTCTTTGGTCAGGTTTTGGTCACTTGTCCTAATATGTCCACAAGTGCTTGGTATCAAATATTGTTTTATGACAACCTTGTGTAATATGTCAGATCATTGGATTGAATCAAAAATGTGAAAATATTTAAATTGTTCATTTGGAAAACACCACTAATCCTTCACGATCATTTGGTAACGCCTTTCCTAATATTATTGCAAGTGCAGCCTCACCACACGGCCTGCAACGGTTCAGGATGGTCCAACATAAAATTATCCAGAAGTAACTGAGGATTGGCAATAGTTACTGATACCTGTGGAGAGTGATCCAAAGTTAATGGTGAATGAATGACATGGTGCAGAACTTGTTGGGTAATATAAGCTCAGAAATAGAACAGGAAAGGACTGCATTTAGAGTGATTCCTGACTATGAAACATACTGTGGGAAGACAAAGCTTTTAAATCCATAGGGTTTGATCAAAGAAATGTGGTGGAAACATCATCTAGACATAATTTGATAGAGTAACAGAAGCATTAAACACGCAGGTACTCACACATTATTAGAGATAGAGGGAAGGCAGAAGTGAAACAGAGCAATATACTGAAATGGATTCAGATCCATATTAAAGGAGACACACCAGCCCTTGAGCTACAGAACCGCTCACAGGTAACAGGCACAACACTAAAACTCAACATTGTTGACGAATAGTCAAAAATACTCAACCACGTCACTGTTGTCAATTTGAGATTGTCCTGTTGCATCTGCAGCTGGGAAGGTATCAGAAGTACTGGAGTTACAGAAAAATCTCACATTTTAGGGATTTCCTCAAGAACAGGTGATGTCACTGTGCTACTGTAGCTGCATGATGACATCACACATGGGAACACAGAGCATCTGGGTTTGTGCAAACCAGAGATCACCCACACATTGGGAAGGATGGAGGGTCGCTGAGAGGAAGCAGACCTGTTCCTTTGCCAGAAAGGTTAAAAATTGAAAGATTTGTGAAGTCAGGGATTAAGTGAAGCTGAAGGGAGATTTGACCGAGCTGTACTGTTTACTGTTGGTTTAGACAATGTAGATAAAACAAGGGGTTCACATTAACTGGAAAGAAATGGATCATGGAATACAAATGTCAGATTTAGATCAACATGGAGGTTATAATGGAAAAATTACATGCAATGAGTGGTAATGACAGGGACCTCAATACTTACACTCAAAAGGCCGTTAATATCCAGTTCCTGATGAATCGATTGATCATGCCAAATTTTGATTTGATGTATGTTTAAAGTTTCCTGTCTGTGAACCTTTTTTATATATTCTGTAAAAGAAGTTTAGTAAAGACAATGTCAGTCCAGGTGAGAAATCAGACATACAAAGTATTCCCTTTGTTTGATTTGATTTTTTGTATGTGTGTCCATCCTTACAGGCCTCACTGAAAGAAGCTTCAAAAATCCATCACTATCAGTGCAGAGATAAAAGTACAATAACTGGTGCTAAACATGAACACTATTTCTCTCTCCCTAGAGGGTGCCAGTCCTATTGGGTGTTCCAGCGCCTCTCTTTTATTTCAGGAATTCACAACATCCCTCCCCCTGGCCGAGGGTGACCAGGTATACTCAGAACAGGGATGATCATTCATTGTGAAGGAGGGGAGGATCCTCAGAGGAGATATATTCATTCATAAACCAGAAAGTTTCAGGGCTGAGGGATTTGTGATGCGATGGACCAACTGGAGTTGAAGGGAGATTTGACAGAGCTTATGGGCTCATAATTGGTTTAGGTAAGGTAAATAAAAGCAAAATATTCACAGTAGCTGAGCGAAAATGGACCACGAAATACAAATTTAAGATTTTGGACAAGATCGACAAGGAGGATCTGATGAAAAAGCTATATGAAAGAGATTCTATCGCCAGGCTGTAGTAATTGTAGATAGTTTGACTGAGCGGCCAAAAGCATTGCATTTAAGCTCTAGTCTCGATCGAGTTGTGGGTTTGAATCCTACCGGTAACCAAAATCATGCGTGATCTATCTCAGGCAGTCACACCGAAGGAGCTGGGAAACTTCAAGTTTGCAATGTTTACATTTCTTCTGGGTGATAGTGGCTCCTTGGGCCTCTGATACTCTTGGTGATGAAAGTGGGAAAATTGGCAACAGACTCCGAAAACAATGAGAGCTCGAGCTTCACAATGGCCCTTCAGATCTCCACTAACGCCCTGCTTTAGGGGATTTTGCATGGCTTGTTGATGCCAGTTTTTATTGTTCAACTGGTCGGCATTAGGTGGTAAACTGAAAAGTCAGTTGTTTGAGACCATCCAGGCACACAACTTTTGTTATTTTGGATCAAGCAATTTGAGTGACCACCCACCTGCATTTAACCCATGGAAAAGCTACAACAAGAATGTATTCAAAACACAGCCATCAATGATTCTCTCTCCCCCAGCTCCACACAGAGTGAGACAGGGACAAGCAGCAGGCTTTGAGCTCACTGTCTCCAATCTCCATTGCCAGATTTTATGAGCAGAGAGATCAAGGACAGAGAGATCAAAAGATTGTACAAATGGTTTGAGTGGAGTGTCCAAAAATAAGTCTCTGCAGGTGATCTAAAGTGTTAAACGGTGTGAGTAAAGTGTCAACAGCTGAATAACAGGTGAAAGGATAACCTTTAATCCGATTAGATGAGGCAGAGAGATAATTTCAAAAACAAACTAAAAATAACGTCGTGCTCGGCACAAACCAAATGGCTGGAATAATGTGATAGATATAAGAATCACCTGCTGATAGTCTAACCAAAGTAGTAAATAATCCAAAACTGTACAAACTAATGAAAGTAGAGAGGTCATAACAATTTATCAAGGTGATGTTGTCGAAAAAGGACAATAAGGAAGATTTTATAGATATAGAACAGTACAGCGGGATCACATGTAGCGCGACATGAACGTAAGATCATGGTTGAAGCCATCTTCATGGGCATGGAATTTGGCTATGAGTTTCTGCTCAGTAATTCTGCTTTGTCGTGTATCTCAAAGGTCACCTTGCATGCTTACCAGAAGATCGGAAGCTTAATGTACTTGACTGCTGAAGTGTTCCCCAACTGGGAGGGAACATTCTTGTCTGGCAGTTGTTGCACAGAGTCCATTCATCCGTTGTCATAGCGTCTGCATGGTCTCACTAAAATACCATGCCCGGGGCATTCTTGCCTGCAGTGTATGAGATAGACAACGTTGGCCGAGGCACATAAGTATCTCCCTTTATGTAGTGGGTGGTGTTCCCATATGTAATAGTAGTATCAATGTCAATGACCTGACATCTTTCAGAGGTGCCAGTGGCAGGGTTGTGTGGTGTTGTGGTCGATGTTGTCCTGAAGGTTGGGTAGCTTGCTGGGAATGACAGTCTGATTATGGTTTGGCGGTTGTTTGAAGGTGAGAAGTGATGGCGTACAGATGATCTTGGCGAGATGCTTGTCATCAAAATCAATGACATGTTGAAGGCTGTGAAGAACGTGGTGCAGTCTCTCCGCTCTGGGGAAGTAATTAATTATGAAGGGTACTCTTTGGGTTGCATCCTGCGTCTGTCTTCCGAGGAGGCCATTATGGTTTTTTGCTGTGGCACGTCGGAACTGGTGAACCTCTGTCCAAAAATTCAGGGCAGCATGGTGGCTCAGTGGTTAGCACTGCTGCCTCACAGCGCTCGGAACCCGGGTTTAATTCCAGCCTCAGGCATCTGTCTGTGTGGAGTTTGCACATTCTCCCCGTGTCTGTGTGGGTTTCCTCTGGGTGTTCCGGTTTCCTGCCACAGTCCAAAGATGTGAAGGTTAGGTGGATTGGCCATACTAAATTGCCCATAGTGTTCAGGGTGGTGTGGGTTGTTGGGGGGGTGGGTCTGGGTGCGGTGCTCTGAGGTTCGGTGTGGACTTGTTGGGCCGACGGGCCTGTTTCCACACTGTCGGGGATTCTCTGAAAGTCTCTCTCAGTGATCAAAAAGTGTTAGAGGTTATGGGTAAAATGTTAACAGCTAAATAACAAGGGAAGGGATGAATTATAATCAGAGTAGAGGCGGAAGAGAGATAATTACAAGAAAATAAAAATAAGATGGTGCTGGAGAGAAACCAAATGACTTTGTTACTCCTTCAAAACATTAAAACCCATTTTCAGCACTTATTCCGGGATTTTAAATCAATATTTTAAAGTTATTGCCCTCATTTTTGAGCAGCCCGCATGACTGCTAACTACTGTGTCAGACGCTGAATAAATCTGGAAAATTGCTTCAATAAACCCAACCATTTCTGTTACAGATCATAAGGAATTCTCATTTGGCTGATGAGACGCAATCAACATGATCAATATTTTCTCTGTTCTGCCTGCAGGGCGTCAGCGGAGATCTGAAGAGACTTTTTACAACTGGAGGCTTCACTGTTTTCAGAAACTGTCGCCAATTTTACTGCTTACATCAGCCAGTGCGTCGGAGGCCTGCGGAGCCGACAACTGTGATCGAATCGAGGGAGCTGGTTACATTACAACTACATTTAAACTATCTCCCAACCGAGAAAGCCCTCGAAAATTAATCAGTTTCAAGGAAACTACAAAACACATATGGAGTAATGAACTGAATTATTGGTAATGTTTAATCCATGTGTTAGGATTATAGAATGAAAAAACACTGCTGATGGTTCAAATATGAAAGACTAAAAGTGAATGTGAGAGATACCCAGCAGGGCAGAATCTAATCTATCAGCAGAGAGTCACTCCGCCCTCAGAGACTGGGGTTAGATTCTTTAGACCAGAATAGACTGAGGAAGGGTCACCGGACCCGAAAGGTTAACACTGATTTTTTTCTTCACAGATGCTGCCAGACCCGCTGAGCTTTTCCAGCAACTTCTGTTTTTGTTGTGCACCGATGGGCGGGGCGGAGGGGAAGGTCAAGAGGACGTGATTGCGATGTATAAATTTATGACGGAAATAGAGTAAACAAGAATGAATCTTTCTGCTTGGTGTTGGAATCAGTATCGGGGGGGGCAAGGATTAATGATAAGGGTCAGGCAATTTAGATGAGATGTGAGAATTTTTTTCACTCAGATGGTGGGAATCTAAAACTCACTGCCTGGAAATGTGGGAGAGGTGAAAACAGTCACAACATTCCGCTACGATTTAGATGTATAAAATAAACACCGAAAGAACTGTGAGTGTTGTATATCAGAAACAAAATAGAAATTGCTGAAAAGTTCTGCATGTCTGGCAGCATCTGTGAAGAGAAATCAGAGTTAACTCTTCGTGTCGAGTTTCCTTTCCTTAGATCTATTCTCTCTGCAGATGGTGCCAGACGTGCAGAGATTTTTCAGCAAATTCTGTTTAAATGTGATGCCATTTCGGACATGTCTCTGGGCAAAGTGCTGGAAATGACACTTGAATAGTTATTTGACTGGCAATGATTCGATAGGTCAAAGGGACTTTTTCTCTGCTGTGGACTCTGAAACTGGGTGAATGGTTCAGGTCGGTGAGCAAGGGCAACGGGAGGAGGAGGGAGACGGTAACAAAGGAATGAACAGGTGAAGGGGGGGAGAATTTCACTGACAGAAGTTTTCATGTTGCGAAATCAAGGGGAGTGGTGATGGAGAAGGAGAGACAAAATAAGTGTCTGATATAACAAGGTGTGGAGCTGGGTGAACACAGTAGGCCAGGCGGCATCAGAGGAGCAGGAAAATTGACGTTTCAGGTCTGTATCCTTCCTCAGAAATGGGGGAGGGGGAGGGGTCTCTGAAATAAATAGGGGGGGCAGTGATAGCAGGTAGATAGTGGAGCGGATAGGGTGGGAGAGAAGATGGACAGGTCAAGGAGGCAGGTATGAAGCTAGTAGAGGTGAGTGTAGGAAGGAAGTGGGGATTGGTCAGTGAGGAGGGAGGAGCGGATAGGTGGGACAGCAGACGGACATGTCAAGGAGGCAGGGTTGAGGGCGGCGCTGGTCTTGGAATGAGGTCGGGTTTGGGGAGATTTTGAAGCTTGTGAAGTCCACATTGAGACCACTGGGCTGCAGGGTTCCCAAGTGGAATATGAGGTGCTGTTCCTCCAACCTTCGGGTGGCATCGTTGTGACACTGAAGAAGGCCCAGGATGGACATGTCATCAAGGGAGCGGGAGGGGGAGTTGAAGTGGTTCGTGACTGGAAGGTGTTGTTTATCGTGAACTGAGTGTAGGTGCTCCATGAAGCAGTCGCCGAGCCTCTGCTTGGTCTCCACGATATCGAGGAGGCCACATCGGGGACAGCGGATACAATATACCACATTAGCAAATGTGCAGGTGAACACCTGTTTAGTGTAGAAGGTTTTCTTGGGGCCTGGGATGAATGTGAGCAGGGCGGTGTAGGGGCAGGTGCAGCACCTTCTGTGGTTGCAGGGAAAGGTGCGGGTGTGGTGGGGCTAGTGGGGAGTGTGGAGCGGACGAGGAAGTCGTGGAGAGAGCCGTCCCTCTGGAAGGCACAGACGGGTGGGGAAGGAAATATATCCTTAGTAGTGGAGTCAGATTGCAGGTGGCGGCGAATGATGCATTGAATCCGGAGGTTAATGGGGTGCTACGTGACGACAAAGGTAATTCTGTCTTTGTTTTTATTGAGGGCAGGGGGTGTGAGTGCAGGAAACGCAAGAAATGCGGTCAAGGGCATTTTCAACCACTGATTGGGGGGTGTGGTAATAGCAGCCCTTGAAAAACAAGGACATCTGAGATGTCCAGGAGTAGAACACCTCATCTTGGGAGCAGATGCGGTGGAGGAATTGGGAATAGGGGATCACATTCTTGCAGGAAGGTGGGTGAGAGGAGGTGTAGTCTTGGTAGCAGTGGGAGTTGGTGGGCTTGAAATAGATATTAGATTATAGGTGGTTACCAGAGATTGAGACAGAGAGGTCCAGGAATGACAGACAGGTATCAAAGATGGTCCAGGTGAACTTAAGGTTGTGTTTGAAGGTGTTAGTAAAGTGGATTAAATGTTCGAGCTCCTCATGGGAGCACCAAGCGGCGCCGATACAGTCATCGAAGTAACGGAGGAAGAGGTGGGGGATAGGGCCAGTGTAGCTGTGGAAGAGGGACTGTTCCACATTTACTACAAAGAGGGACTGTTCCACATTTCCTACAAAGAGGCAGGCTTAGCTTGGGCCACTGCGGCCACCCCTTTCCTCTCGAGAAAGTGGGAGGTGTTGAAGGAGAAGTTGTTAAGGTTATGGACGAGTTCAGTTAGGTGGATACGAGTGTTGGTGAAGGGGAACTGGTCTGGCCTGTGGGACAGGACGAAGCAAAAAGATTTTAGGCCATCTGCGTGGGGAATGCAAGTGTACAGGGATTGGACGTCCTTGGTGAAGATGACGTGTTGAGGGACAAGGAAACGGAGGTTTTGGAGGAGGTGGAGGGCATGGGTGGTGTCCCAGACATAGGTGGGGAGTATCTGGACCAGGGGGGAGGGGGAAGAAAGAAAAGAGAGTCGAGATAAGTGGAGAAAATGTCGATGGGGCAGGAGCAGGCGGAGACAATGGGACGACCAGGGCAGTCAGGTTTATGGATTTTGGGAAGGAGATAGAAATGGGCGGTGCAGGGTTGGGGAACAATGAGGTGTGAAGCTGTCAGTGGGAGGTCACCTGAGGTGACGAGGTTATGGATGATCTGGGAGATGATGTTTTGGTGGTCAGGGGTGGGGTTATGATCAAGGAGACGGTAGGAGGAGGTGGCAGAGAGCTGACACATGGCTTATATATAAGTTATCCTTATAGGAGAAAAATACATAGAATACTCGCACACACAGCAACAAATGTCCCTGACAATATCAGATTCAATGTGTGAGACTCTTCAAGAAGGGCAAGGCGCCTTCACTGTCTTTGCTCAGTCGGACAGTTTCACGCTTCATTCTCCCCTCCCTTTGAAAAGGTTCATCATGCTGGGTTTTTTTTTTCATTCCCAGCAACTGCAGTGGTTCAGTCGGTGGGGTTGTTAAATTGACACGTGCCCACCAGCAGTCTGTGGACTATTTAAGCTTCCCCTCCCCTTTGGTTTTCTCGGTGAGACTTTGAAAGGATTTTCATTGCCGCAGATCAAGAATTCAAAGCTCATTTCGCTTTCAACGCCACGAGAAAGTTTAGTTTGGAGTTCCAGCACATGGCTCATAGCCTCACCATGGTTGCCCCTGCAAGTGTTTTTCCTAAAACATGTTAAATTTTATGAAGGTTTGTGCTTGTTCTGCCATGACAAGCAATGAGTTGCCTTTTCCCACCATTGGCAATCTAAGTGAAAAGTTTTGCTGCCCCGCTTTGACTCCTGTCGCAAAAAGCATTTACAGCTGTTCTCCGTTTTCACCCATAGCCAGCAAGATTTGAGCCTGCGCAGGAGTACCCCAAATAGATTTCAAATCCATCGCCTTAACCACTCAACCATGACTACTGGGAGAAGGACTATGCCGTTTATCTTTTCAGGTCGCTTTCCGTGCCCAGTCGAGCTCTGGATGGATGAATTATTGTTGGGTTTGTTTGAATCCAATCACTTAGCAGATTTCTAAAGTGTTAAATTCAGTACATGGTGATTCTGGTTGTTTCATCTCAATAGATAAAATAAACGTTCATTTACAAGCGAAAATACTAATTGCAGGAAAAATCTCAGCAGGTCTAGGAGCATCTCTGGACAGAGAATTTGAGTCAACGTTTCAGAACTTCTTCAAAACTCTGTCTTCTCCTTTCTGTAGTGCAGTTTTTGTTTTTGTTTCAGATTCCAAGCATCCCCAGCTCTATACGGTAGGTAATAAAGTAACATCGAAATACCTTTGTGGTCACTCACCAGACAAGATTTACGTTTGGGGAATATTTTCCTGACTGCATTAAAACCCGTAACTGTGTAGTCAAAAGGGAACTGGTAGAGTGAGGACAGCACTTGTTCCTTCCTCACTGGCCTCAAACCGCCAACTTCACATTTCACAGTCGAAAGCGACAGCCAATTGCACCACCAAAATGGCGAGCTCTTGCAGCATGCCTTTAACCGGGCTCGTGGTGAATTCAAACTTCCAACTGCCTCGCTTGGAATATAATAGTCTTGTATCAGCTGTACTTTTCCAAAATAAAACCTGGGACATTCATTGAGGAGACACGGGAACAGTCTGATCCTACCCTCGGCAGACCCATCCATATCACCAGGCACCAGCTCTCCTACAACCGGGCCTGTCTCCCTTCAGAGATAAAAGGTATTGCAGATGCTGGAGAATCCGAGATAACAAGTATGGGGCTGGATGAACACAGCAGGTCAAGCAGCATCATAGGAGCAGGAAAAGTTGACGTTTCGGGCCTAAACCCTTCATCAGAAAATCTGATGAAGGGTTTTCTGATGAAGGGTTTAGGCCCGAAACGTCAAGTTTTCCTGTCTCCCTTCGACCCTTTCAGAGTTTTGTCTATTTCCGAGTTTTCTCATTGCCCTGGAGCCGAGATGAGATTTGAATTCCTGATGTGCAGGGACGAGAATCCTTTCAATGTCTCAGATCAGTTCATGTCCCGAGAACATCCGAGTCAATGTCCTGGCCTCTTAAAGAAGTGGCAGGTGTCTGGACTGTTTGTGCTCAGTTGGAAAGTTCACACTTCATTCTCCTGTGATTCCAGTTCCCAAAACGTTTCTAAAGGTTCACAAAGCTGGAGACTGGGTTTTCTGTTTCGCTTCCTTAATATTTTGTCTCCACCAACTGACAATATTTTTCCAAAATCTCTTACACCGTGTCAAGCGACGAGGAAGTATCGTTTGGTGGACAGAATCCCGAGGCCGGGAGTGTTCCCTTTGGAGCAAAACCGGAGATTTCCTGGGGCTGTATGTAATGATGGGGTTGGGTGGGAGTGAGGATGAGCAGGTTGGTCGTCGGGAGAAACTGTGCCAATGACGAGGGTCGTTGCCAGAGGACTGGGATTGAAGATACTTCATGGAAAACAGCAGTTATGCGGAATAAACACACCAAATACTGCAGAAACTCAACAGGTCCAGCTGTATTGGTGGAAAGAGAAACAGAGGTAGGGTTTTGAGTCCAGCTAAATTCTTGTTCAGAACATGTCTTCCCTGAATGTCAGCAAACTACGAGACCTGAGAAAACGTGAGCTGGTTTTGACAACAACGTCGTCAACAGGATTTGAACCTGCACAGGGAAACGCTAATGGATTTTAAATCCATTGCTTCACCACTCGGCCACAGCAAGACTACGACTACTGACTACGTCCTAACTTTTAATATTTCTCATGAAATGGTCCTAACAGGAAAGGCAAGTATTCAATTTGCGATGTCTGTACCATGACCCGAAAATTTACTGGCACCCTTTATTTGATCAGAACGGAGTAGCCTGTTGTGGGATAGAATTAAACTGAACTAAACACATTGATGAACGATACAGTGGATGGAAAGGATCCATTTCCATGAGCGGATAGATTAATTATCAGAGCAATGGGTCGAGAAAGAATTATGTCCTTGTATTTATATCGCACCTTTCACCACCGCCTGAATCGCAACCAATGAAGTCCTATTGGAGCAGATTCGTCTTTGGCAAATCTAACGTGCAAATCAGGGCAGTTGGCTTAACTAGACTTCTAAAAACAAAATGTTTTAAATACTTAGAACTGGCGCTGGAGACGCCGGAGAGTTCACACCGATCTTTGGAGGCTTGTTGTACTCTGATTTATACCCGGGTGTGTTATCTCAGGGAAACGAGTTGCCTATTTAAATCAGAGATAAGGTGGATGTTCCTACACTCAGGGAGAAGCAAATCTGTGGAATTCTTGAAAACGGAGGCTGGCCTGGCTAGGTATATTCAAGGCTGAGACAGACGTTTAGTCATTTCAGGAGTCAAGGTCCACGTGGATAAGGCAGAACAGTGGTGTTGAGGATTAACAATTCAGCCATGATCTCATTAAAAGGTACAGCTGTACTGATTGGCCAAATGGCTTCCATCTGCTCCAATTGCTTCTCTGTCATTTGAAAAATGCTTGGGAACAATGTGAAGGAAGAAATAGCAGAATATTCACCAAAGATGACCGCAGTCAAGCTGAGTCAACACCGTTTGCTGAAAGGAAATCAGCACCTGACGATTTTCCAAGAGTTACTTGCTAATATTAAAAGCAGAGTTCATAAAGGGAGCCCGTAGATGAAGTGTACTCGAATTTTCCAGAGCACTCAAAAAGGGTCATATGAAAAGTCATAGCACAAGGTCGGAGTTCGCGGTGTTGGGTAATAAATGAGCATGGATTTCCTATTGTTTAATTAACAGAAGACACAGAATCGGAATGAATGTGTATTTTTCAAGTTGAAATACCCATCCCCCACAACCCACCCACCGCACTCTTAAGTACACTATTTGATAAGCACTGTTGTCTAGGAGATCTTTTAACTTGATGTAATTCATTTAACCTGCCACATTACACATTACCAGATCTAAATTAGCCACATCCCACATCCTACCCCAATGCATCTTTTGCCTCTTTGAACAGTTATGGAAACGTTTTTTTCTGACATTCATCACCTTCATAAAAAAGGGCTTTATAGTAAAGGAAAAATCGTAAACCATTCTTTATTTGTCACAGATTTATTTAAAGAGTTCAACATTACTGGTGTGTAGTTCCTGACTCCACTCTGTGTCTGTAAGTGTCTTGTTATCAGTTCTCCAGTTACCAAAGAATGTGTACATAATATTTGTTAAAAATGAACAACTACAGTCAAGGCCACTAAAACATTTATCATCTGTGTGGCTGCCAAGATGTCTCAGCAAGTGGGATGACTGATCGAATCATTTCCAACACTCAGAACAAATGCATGGTTTCTCTCCCGTGTGAATTCGCTGGTGTGAGAGCAGACGGGAAGACTGACTAGATCTCTTCTAACACTTGGAGCATTTGATTGACCTCTGCTAAGTGCGATCTTGCTGGTGTGTGGCAGGTAGGATATTCGAGTGAACCCTTTCTACACTTCCAGCAATTATACAGTCCTAGAGATATTCAGCACGGAAACAGAGCTTTTGGTCTAACTCGTCCATGCTGACAAGATATCCAAAATTAATCTAGTCGTGTTTGCCAACATTTGGCCCAGATCCCGCTAAACCCTTCCGAGACATGTATCCATACAGATGCCTTTTAAATGTTGTATTTGCACCAGCCTCCACCATTTCTGTGTCAGTTCATTCCATACACACACCATTCTGCATGTCAAAACATTACACCCTCCACCCCTTTAAAATCTTTGCCCTAAAACCTTCAAACTATAATCGCAAGTTTGGACTCCTGTACCCTGGGAAAAAGACCCTATTCCCTACCCCTCATGATTCTATTAACTTCGAGAAGGTCACCCCTCAGCCTCCAACACACCAGTGTAAATAGCCCTAGTTTATTCAGCTTCTCCCTCCAGCTCAACAGCTCCAACCCTGTCAACTTCTTTGTAAACCTTTTCTAAACCTTTTGATTTTTCCTTGAGCAGAGAGAATAGAATTGAATGCAGTTTGCGAGGTTTCGTCTGTGTATATTAACGTGGTTAATGGGTACAGAGATGATGAACACATCCTCTTTATCTCGCCAGTTTAAATTGTGAAAATATCTGTTTTAAAGCAGTGTAAGAGGAGATTATCTCTTTCTGTGCATTTTCACTGGAAATGTTCAGCTGTGAACTGTCCGTCTTTACAAAAGCAGTGTTTGACTTAAATTCATTCTTAGTAACATTGAGGTAGAAAAAAAGCGTAAAGTTTCTGTGATTGGGTGTTTAAGTACATGAACATATGGATAGGGACAGAATCAGCTTGTGTGGCAAGGTGGCTTAGTTGGTTAAAGCACCTATGTAATCGACAGGTAGATCTGTGGTTTAAGTCCCACTGGTGCCTATGGCTTAGAATGAGGGTATCTTATCTAAACCTCTCGAAAATAGTGCTAGTTGCTTGGTTCCTAAAGGCAGAGTTGGCTTACTTCATTGCGTTTATACTCAATTCATTATTATTACTGTGCTCCCACTCCAGTTGCCTGAGCTTAACCCACTGGGCAGTTTTGTTTGTTGCTGTTTTGTGAACTGTAACAACTAACAATTGTCTGCTAATCAGAGAGAGAAATTTTGATAAATATGCCGATTTGACAGATAAAGCTGAATATTTCGCCTAATATTATATTATTGAAATGCATAACTAACCTAGTTCCAATTAACGATCTGTGGACCTGAAAGGTTACCTCTCTTTCCACAGATGCTGCCAGGCCTGCTGAGTTTCTCGGTCAATTCCTGTTTCTCTTTCAGACTTTCAGCATCTGCAGTTCTTTGACTTCTGTTAATTTGAATAATTTCTGGGACAAAACAGTCCATCTTCCGGCTCCAGAACTTCTTTCCTGCTCCTGACAATCAGTCATCACAATAAAGGAGCGGAATAGAACTCCCATTCCCTGACCGAAAACAGAACTCAGCCGACGGCGGTGGAAGCCCCAAACCCTAACCACTAGATCACCAGAAAGGATGCTTCAGACTCTGGTATCTTTTCTCAACGACACTGCTTCTGAGTTTTGATTTGCTATCATTTTGGCTGCAGATCAGTTTCTCCCTTTCATCAAAATACCATTTCCCTTTTTAATTACCTGCTGCACCTGCAATCCTACATTTAGCGATTCGTGCACGAGGTCACTCAAGTCCCTCTGCACTAAAACGTGCTGCATTTTTTTACCATTTAAAACGTAGTCCATTTTGCATTATTCCTACCAAAATAGATGACCTCACACTTACCAACATTGTATTCCATCTGTCAGTCCTTTGCCCAATCACTGAGACAGTCTATATCGCTCTGCACACTTTGCTCTACCACTCGTCGTAATGTCATCTGCAAATTTTCACACTTAGTCCCCAATTCCAAATCATCTATGTAAATTGTAAGCAATTGTGGTCCCAACACTGATCCCTGAGGCACACCATTAACCACTGAATCCAACGAGAAAAACAGCCATTATTCCCTACTTCTTGTTTTCTACTGGTCAACCAATCCTCTATCCATGCCAATACATTACCTTTAATACCGTGCAACTTTATCTTATGTAGTAGCCTTTGATTTGGCACCTTGTCAAATGCCTTCTGGAAATCCAGATACACCACATCCACAGGTTCCCCATTGTCCACATTGCAAGTCATGTCCTCAAAGAATTCCACCAAATTAGTTAAACATGACCTACCCTTCATGAACCCAGAAAAACCAAAAGAACTGCGGTTGCTGTAAATCAGGAACAAAACAAAGTTGCTGGAAACGCTCAGCAGATCTGGCAACATGTGTGGAGGAGAAAACAGAGTTAATGTTTTGGGTCCGGTGACCCATCCTCAGAACTCCACTTCTGAGAAGTGTCACCGGACCCGAAACGTTAACTCTGTTTTCTCCTCCACAGATGCTGCCAGACTTGCTGAGCTTTTCCAGCAACTTTGTTTTTGTTCATGAACCCATGCTGGGTGTTGCCAATGGGACAATATGTTTCCAGATGTCTTGCTATTTCGTCCTTAATGATAGATTCAAGCGTTTTCCCCACTACAGAAGTTAAACTAACTGGCCGAAAGTTACCTGCTTTTTGTCTACTTCCTTTTTTAAACAGTGATGTCACCTTGGCTGTTTTTCAATCTGCGGGAACCAACCCAGACTCCAGTGAATTGTGGTGAATTTTGGTAAATAATTACTAGTGCATTTGTTATGTCCCCCATCACCTCTTTTAGTATCCTGGGATGCATTTCATCAGGGCCAAGAGACATGTTTACTGTTAGCCCCATCACCTTGCCCAGCACTGCCTCCTTAGTGATAATGATAATCTAGAACATAGAGCATAGAACATAGAATTCTATCAGAATCAGTGAGAGTTTCACATCAGAGGTGAATTAAATGGGAAGAAGCACTGACATCCATTCCTTTCATCTGCTCAGAAACAGTACTACAAAAATGCTCTTTATTGAAACATACAGGTGTTATTGGCGATGTAACGGATTGGATGCAGAAAGGTTAGTTCCCTTCTGGGGCCGTCTAGGAACGGAGTATCTAATATCAGAATGGAGCTCGCACATTTAAGGTAAAGTCGAAGTGAAATTTATTCTCTTAGATGGTTGTGAGTCGGTGGATTCCTTTACAGAAGAGGGTTGTCGAAGCTGGGCCACTAAGTATATTTAGGGCTGAGATCGAAAGATATTTAGCAGCAAGGGTATCAAAGGTTGCGGAGAATTCCAAGAAAGTGCAGTTCAGGATTATCAGATCAGGATTATCCGTTCATTTAATAGAGTAGCAGACTTGATGGGCTGACTTGTCTCTTTCTACTCTAAAATACATGATGTTAATATAAGGCTGCAAAACTGACCAGAGTAAAATTCGCCAACTTAAAAAAATGTGTAGATCCCATCGGGGCACTGAACAGGTGCTTTACGAGACCATTGCTTTCAATACTGTGCCGCAGACTGAAGACTGTTCCCTGGAAGGTAGGTTTCCATGCCTTAGAAACTGCAATGTAATAGATGACAGGATAGTCTGTGCATTATAAACCAAGACAATGCAGTTCGCTGAGATGTGCAAAGGGCAACAAACAAAGGGGCAGTCATGTGGTTGATTGATCCGGAGTGATCTATACCAGGATAAACGGAAAAAAAAAACAGTCTTCAGCATCCACATTGAGCCTGGCTACATTAGGTCCACAGTTAACTCTCACAAACCACCATTGCCCTTCACTTTTCCTGACCTCCCCTCTTTTCTGGTCTAAAACAAATTGCACGTCAGGCAATTGCAGCTGACATTGCTGATGCAGAACTGTAATAGAGATTGAAGCGATACAGACTGGTCTACGACATAACTCTGCTTCTAAAGATCAGTCAATATTTCGCAGTTATTATTGCAAATTTTAACCACGAATAGAGCCATGGCAGTGAAGGTACTGAATCCTAATCAGTAGGCTACTAGGGAAGACTTCTATCTGTATGACCCTGGTCACTGTCTGATTCAGCATTACATCTCTCATCCATCTGCACACGATCCCCTCTGCTCCATCTCGGTTTTGTCGCATTGTCTTGGTATATAATGCACAGGCTATCCTGTCATCAATTACACTGCAGTTTCAAAGAAATGAAACCTGACCTTACAGGGCACAGTCTTCGCTCTGTTGCGCAGTATTGAAAGTAATGGTCTTGTAAAGCACCTGTCATGAGTTTACTTCTAACTGGAGCATATGAGAATGTTTGTGCACTGCTGCATCCAACCTCCAAAGGAGAACTTTCAATATCGTCTAAAATTATGACAATGTCATTTCCTCCACAGGCCAGCAGTTTGGTGAGGTGATGTATTATAAACTGCAGTTTTGACAAGGAAGCAATGGGGGACCAACCCGAGAGGGGAGTGGCCGAATGTTTTTTTCCTTTGTTGTAATCAGATTCTGGCTTTGAAATGTGAAATGGGACAATATAACCCAAATGGGTGAAATCCTACTTTTTGGGGTTGGTCTCTGCTGAGGCCTTTGTCACCTTCTTGGAAATATGTCTGTGTGTTACCTTCCGAGGGTGAAAATGTGGTCCAGTTCCCCACGGGAAAGTGAACATTTCAAACGGCCGGTCCATCGCCTGGTAGCACACAAGGCTGTGGGCAAAAGCTGGAAACCGGGATGTTGAGCCTCTTGCCGTGTTGTAAAAACACGATGATTTAATCATTTTGGAGGAGAAACAACTGTCGCAGAAAGAAAAAAAGCTAGAAGTTGTGTCATTAAGAAACGATGCAGTTAGCTGAGCCACCAGCCCTGGTGGTTTAGTGGTTAGGATGCGGCGCTTTCACCTCCGCGGCCCGGGTTTGATTCCGGGTCCGGAAATCAAGTTTTATTCTTCCTGATGGTGACAACAGCAAAGGCAATGCAACGACGTCCGCAATCCTTTCAATGTCAGTTCATGTCCCCGAGAACATCAGAGTCCATACTCCAGCCACTGAAAGAGCGGAAAGGTGCCTTAGCCGTCACTGCTCAGTCAGGCTATTTACCTTTGTGTGTTGTGCTGTTAGCAGGCACGTTAGCAGTAAGAGTAACATTCACAAGACAAACGACCAGCAAAGATAATCACCTTCGCTACTTCAATTCAATTGTCTTCCTTTTGTGACGCGGTGAGTTTCACTGCCATTTGTCGTCAGGAAGCTACAATTCACCCTATCGAGTCTGCTCAGCCATTCAATGACATTGCTGCTGATCTGATAAATCTAAACGCTTCTTTCTGGCTTTTCCTACGTTAACTGAGGTAAACTCGAGCCTAATCACAACATCAGAAATTACCGATATTTTTCGGAAGCTCAGATTACTTCAGTGACCTGTGCATGTTTGCATGAAATTGAATAATATGAAACGAGCCAAAAAAAAAGCCCTTCCCGCAATTCAACCCAGTGCAGGGTCAGCCATATGACAAAAGTCAGAGAGCGAAAACGTTACCTCCATTTCTTCCAGCACAGACTTCTCTCTTGACACGTTGAATACTTGCAGCATTTTTCATTCTTATTGCGACATTTTCACGGACAGATACCCCCTCAACCCACAAATAACTGCTGCCAAAAACGATGTAGCCTCAAATTAAATTTGCTGACTATCTTTTCATACAGCTTGATGCCTCAATAATCCCTGCTCTATGTCACCAAAAGCTGCTCCGGGTGAGGTTGGAGCTCACAGCCTCGGCATTTTACCACCTCTGAACCGTCATAGAAGGACCGCGCGCTCACCGATTGCGTCACTTCTACCTGTACCACCCTGGTCACTGCCTGCTTCAGCATTGCATTCTCTCATCCTTCTGCACATTATCCCCTCGGCTGTATCTCGGTTTTGTCACATTGTCTTGGCTCATCATGCACAGACTATCTCGTCATCTATTATCACAGCGTATGTCCGCACGCTCATTGCCATCCCCATTTCCGGTTATATCTTCGTGGCTGGGCCACTGAATTTCTCTGGTTGCGGGCCTGGGAACTGGGGTTATATGGTCGTATGCAGCAATGGTTACTTCCTTGTGTGAAGGAGCTGGAGAAGTATCGGATGTTAAACTAGATTGCTATTGAAAGGTACATTTGAACAAGAGCCTGCACTGTTCTCCGTGTCTTTCATAATTTGTAGAAATCTATCAAACTCAGTCTTCAATATACTCATGGGCGGAATCTCCACAGTCGCTGGTAGCATCGTTATTACAGATTCCAGCCCTCTGTGAATCGCCACATTACAGTGCACTGCTTGGAAAGAATTCCTATTGTGGATCTGGTGCTGTTCCTAACATATCCTCTGCCACTGTAATTATTGCTCTGTACCAGCAAGCTAATTCATGCGGCGCCGTGATTGTATAGTGGTTAGTACTCTGTGTTGTGGCTGCAGCGACATCGGTTTGAATCCGAGTCACGGCAGTGGGTGCTTGTTGCAATTTTTTTTTTTATTCCTTGTGACACGGGCTATAGAAATGCGGCAAGTATCAAACATCTTTACGTGAAAATGTTCTTTGAGTTGGTGACAATTATCTCTCAACCCCG
Organism: Ginglymostoma cirratum; assembly: GCA_024137785.1. Taxonomy (NCBI): domain Eukaryota; kingdom Metazoa; phylum Chordata; class Chondrichthyes; order Orectolobiformes; family Ginglymostomatidae; genus Ginglymostoma; species Ginglymostoma cirratum. The sequence goes on from JAHRHZ010000235.1 coordinate 226,166, forward strand.
CTCTCTCACATACCTGCATTTTATGTATCGGAATTCAAACCTACCACTCGGAGATTTCTCTCCCACCCACAGTCACTAATTCTCCTCTACATCCCTCATTCCACTTCGATGAGGCACTGCGCAATCTAACATCCATTTTCACATTGACATCATTCATTCTGTCAGTGTTGCTGTGTGAACATGGCCTGTCTCACCACGGGGAACTTTAAACCAGATGAAATATTTAGATACTGGGATGGTGATATCAAGACTCACATAGCAGCTTTTACTGACATGGACCAATGATTATTGGAACATCAGACTTAGGAAAACGACTCATGGTAAAAATGAGCAAAATAGACTTCGTCGGAAAAGACCAGTTTCTGCAGCTTTCTGCATCATTTATTGAATTTGCTCATTTGGCAAGAGCGAGAGTATTGTGTGCAGTTCTCTAATTCACGTTATTGTGGGATGTGATAGCACCAGAAACGGTGCAGAAGAGATCTACCAGGATATTGTCTAGGCTGAAGAGTTTCCATTATGAAGAGAGATCGAACAGGCGGTGGTTGTTTCCCTGAGAGCAGAGGGGATGTACAAAATAATGAGTGATATTGATGGGGTAGACTCATGTAAAAGCTCCCCCTTGATGGAGGGATCGATCACCAGGGGCCATAGATTTAATGTAAGAGGAAGGAAGCTTTGAGTAAATTTGCGGAAAAACGCTTTCAGCCAGCGGGTGTTTGGAATCTGGAAGCCACTGCCTGTAAGTGTCCTAGAGGCAGATATCCTGATGACTTTAAGAAGCATTCAAATGTGAATTTGTGATGCTATGGCATGGATGACCATGGGCTAAGCAATAGAAATAGAATTTGGATACTTAAGCGATTGTATTTGATTGGTGCACACGTAAAGGGCTGAAGGGGCATTTGCACTCGAGGTCCTCAGCTCTACAGTGGTTAGTATCCCTGCCTGTCATGCGGGAAACAGGGGTTCAATTCCCTACCGGGCTGGATCCAAGAGTTTTTGGGGCCTTTCAGCAAAAAGAACCCAGCTTCGATTTCAGCTTCAGCTGATGTCTGCGTGGAGTGTGCGCATTCTCACCATGTCTGCGTCTGAGTAGTTCAACTTCTTCCCACTGTCTAAACTTATGCAGGTTAAGTGAATTGAACACATAGAACATGGAAGAGTACAGCACAGGCCCTTCAGCCCACGACGTTGTGCCGAACTATTATCCTACTCTAAGATCAAACTACCCTGCATACTCTACATTTTACGATCATCCACACGCCTGTCCAAGACTCACTTAAATGTCCCGAATGTATCTGACTCGACTACCACCTCCGACAGCGCATCCCACGCACCCACCACTCTCTGTGTAAAGAACCTACCTCTGACATCTCCACTATACCTTCATCCAATCACCTTAAAATCATGCCCCCTCATAATAGTCACTTCTGCTCTGGGAAAATGTCTCTGAGTATCCACACTGTCTATGTCTCTCATCATCTTATATACCTCGATCAAGTCACAACTCATCCTTCTTTGCTCCAAAGCGAAAAACCCTAGCTTCGTCAACCATTCCTCACAATACCTGGCCTCCATTCCAGGCAGCATCCTGGTAAATCTCCTCTGCACCCTCACTAAAGCTTTCACATCCTTCCTATAATGGCGCGATCAGAACTGAACACAATATTCTAAGTGTGGTCGAACCAGGGTTTTAAGTAACTGAAGCATAATCTTGCGGCTCTTAAACTCAATTCCCTCGCCAATGAAAGGCAACGCACCATACACCTTCTTAACAACCCCATCAACTTGGGTAGCCACTTTGAAGGGTCTATCGATGACCCAAAGTTCCCTCTGTTCCTCTACATAGCCAAGAATCCTGCAATTAACCGCATATTCTGCATTTAAATTCGACCTTCCAAAATGAATCGCTTCACACTTCTCCAGGTTGAATTCCATCTGACACTTCTTCGCCCAGCTTTGTATCTTGTCAATGTCCGGTTGCAACCTCGAACAACCCTTTACCCTATCCACCATGCCACCAACCTTCGTGTCATCATCAAACTTACGAACCCACCCTTCCACTTCCTAATCCACGTCATTTATAAAGTTCACAAAGAGTGGGATTCCCAGAACAGATTCTTTCACAACACCACTGATCACCAAGCTCCAGGCTGAATAATTTCCATCTATTGCAACCCTCTGGATTCTTTTGGACAGCCAATTCCGTGCCCAGACAAACAAATTTCCATGAATCCCATGTCTCCTAATATTCTAAATGAGCCCACGTTGGGGAACCGAATCAAATGCTTATCTAAAATCCATATGCACCACATCCATTGCTCGATCTTCATCAATGTAATTTGCCACATCCTCAAAGAATTCAACAAGGCTTGTGAGGCATGACCTACCCCTCACAAAACCACATTGACTATTTCTAATTTAAATTATGCTTGTCCAAATAATCACGAATACTGTCTCTCAGAATCCTTTCCAATAATTTGACCACCACAGAATGACTGACTGTTCTGCAATTCCCAGGATTAGCCCCGTTGCCTTTCTTGAACAAGGGCATTACATTTGCCACCATCCAGTCATCTGGTATTACTCCAGTAGACAGTGAAGACGCAGAAATCCTCACCAAAGGCGAAGCATTCTCTTCCTTCGCTTCCTGGAGCAACCTTGGGCATACCCCGTATGGCCCAGGGGACTTATCTATACTCATGTTTTTCAAAATTTGTAGCACATCCTCCTTCCTAACATCAACCTGTTCGAGCGCATCTGCCTTTTTCATGCTATCCTCACTAATGTCAAGGTCCCTCTCACTGGTGAGTACTGTAGCAAAGTATTCATTAAGGACCTCTCCTCCCTCATTCTACTCTGAACAGAAGTTCCCTCCATTATCCCTGATTGGCACTACCGTTACTCTGACCATCCTCTTGTTCCTCGCATAAGAAGAGAATGCCGTGAGATTTTCCTAAATCCTACCTGCATTACCCCTCTTCTTGCTCTCCTAAGTCCATTTTTCGGTTCCTTCCTGGCTACCTTGTCGACCTCTAGAGCCATGTCTGATACTTGTTTCCTTAACCTTAAGTAAGCTTCCTCCTTCCTCTTGACTAGATGTTCCACGTGTCTCGTATATCCAAGGCTCCTTCACGTTACCAACGTCACGTTTCCTTGCCTCAGTTGGACAAACCTATGCATTAGCTGTAGCCAGTGCTCCCTAAACAACATCCACATTTTTGTTGTGCATTTCTCTGAGAACATCTATTCCCAAATTCCTTTCCGAAGTTCTTAACTTACAGCATTGAAACCACCCCCCTCCCCCAAAAGTGAAATAACATACCTGAGCTCATCAAGGATTTGTACCCAGGCCCTCTCGCATGTTAACGCTGCATAGTACCCTAAGCAAGGGTCATACCACTAATCCAACAAGCCTGTTTTGTTTTGGGCTTCATATAATTCATATAATTGCGATGGGAAATTGCCCCGCTGTGTGCAGGGATGTGCAGGCCAGGTTCGTCTGCCATGCTAAATACAGGTTTATGAGGATTGTCGGGTGTCACTATTTTATACTTGGCTCTGGACGAGAATGATCACCGTTTCATATCGGGCTCTAGGGTATAATGTTCACTCTTTTATGTTGGGCTCTGCGAGAGAATGTTCACTGTTTTACATTGGGCTGTATGGGAGAAAGTTCACTGGTTTATACTGGGCTGTGAGGGAGGCTGGTCACGGTCTAACATCAGGCACTGGAGCCGAATATTCGCAATTGTACATCGGGCTCTGGGGAGATTAGTCACTCGTTTATATCGATCCCCATTCTACTCCTCCTATACCTTCACAGGTGTGATATGTGCTGCAACAAATACCTGCAGCCCTTCAATCAAAACAAAGATGAATGGCAAGCTGAATGTATCTTTTAGGCTCGGTGACCAACAAATGCTTCGTGTCTGTGAGAATGTATATTCCGGTAAAGAAAATACGAGCTCTACGACATTTCTGGGATTTACATTTTCACTTTGGAATATGATTCGGCCTCTTGTTCAAACCAGAATAACTTTCCAGTGTAAGTGAAACGTGGTCATCGCCGGACTGCAGGGAAAATGCGCAAAGCTAAGTGAGCCACTTACAAGATGATACCGTGCAACATATTTATAGTTATTAAGCCTGTGATGCAAAATAGGGGGTTCTGAAAAAAATCCTTCGTCTCAAATGGTATGCAGATTTAGAATCCGAGAACGGCAGATCCCATTGCGAAATTGTTCCACAGGCAGTCCAGGCACGAGCAACATTCTCATAATCCCTTTCACTTTCCCTGTCTTTCTGCTTAGTCAGTCAGTATTCCGGCGAAGATTTCCACTTCTGGGCAAGAGCAAATACCAGAGGTCACACAACACAGTGGTTTACGAGAGATTATCTCAAAAATGATTTTTGCGATGTTGTCGCCAGAACCCAAAAAAAGTGAATGCGCCAGTAAGGGCTTCGAGGAAGCCTATTCCCCTCGTCTATTTTCTTAGCTGCTTGGCTATGCCCAGCTACAATATCAATTTGCCACCACATGCCAATACCCCAATACCCTGGGGCATTTTCAAACGTCTCCTCCAAATACACTGAAAGTTTAATTTATCGCCACTTCCGGAAACTGCTCAAGTCAGGAAAAAAATAGAGAAAGAATGACTCACGAAAAGTGAATGCGAGCAATCACAGTCTCGATTAGATTAGGTTTCCCTTCTGATCATCAATGCGGGTGCGCCTGCACCTCAACAATTGCAGAGGATCAAGAAAGTGGCTCATCAGCTCCCTTCTCCAGATCAGAAATGAAGGAAATAGGAGAACTTTCACATCGCAATACCCTCCTTTTCGCCAGAAAAGCCAAATAACTGCAAGTAGATTCAATGCAGGATTTTCTTTCACTCCAGCAGCAAAATAACGATCTGCATTCACTTTCAGTGAATAGGGTGAGCAACGCATTTTGCCTGGTTCATGGCGCAGCTGCACAGCCTGCTTGTTCCCGCTATCATGCTGGGGGCATTCCGCACGCGATAACCACTGCATCATGGAAACATGCCGTGGACGCTGACCCGATGGAGGCTTTGGGCTGTCCCACATCAAAGATTACTTTGGGCAAAACAAAGAGAAATTAAACGCAACTTCGGTATAACAGCTGGCCACAGTGGGATTTGAACCCACACCTTTTCAGAGACTAGAGCTTCAATTCAGCAGCTTAGACTACTCGGCTCTGTCACCGCATAGTCGAGCACCAGTTGACATATGATATTTTCCAATGATGCTACTGCACACAACTGATGCAAAGGCACAGGGACACTCTTGTGAGGAACCCTGTTCTTCTTGTCTGTTTAGCTATTCCTGAATACAACATCAGTTTCACGCCAGATCCCGATAGCCTTCGATCAAAACCAATGTCAACGCAAAACCGAACGCATCTTATGAGATTCGGCTGAGCAACAAATATAATGTGCCTGTGCGAAAGTATACTATGCTTCGATAAAGATTTCCGGGTTCACCCACGTCACTTCTGTCAAACACTGAAAACGCCCAGTTTTTCCCCTCTGTTACCGAGAATGAAGATTTTATTGAATAAACCCACACGATCACAAAAGAAGATAATTTTCCCTGTGAATTAGGTAACGTTCAGGGAGACCTCATTGATGTTTTCTATGATATCCTCAGAATTAGATAACTCTGGTTCAGCTCCATTTGACATGGAGCCGCCCAGGAAGTGACCATTCTCATCCTGTGACTTTGAACAGTTTTTTTTGGCGGAGGATTGGAGTCGGGCTTGTCTATTCGAAATATCATTTATCTCACATGCGGCTGCACCGACAAACTGATCCCTAGGACTTCCAGGAAAATGGAGAGAGTTTTCACTCCAAAACTGGAAACCAATCTCAACAAAAGCAGCACAAGGGGAATCATGTTTTGAGCACTGATCTTGCTGGCAGAATGAAGTGCCGAGCTTCAACTTCAGAAGTCAATCTGCACAGCAATCATGGCGCCCAATATGGGGCGCAAACCCACAAACCTGAGAGTAAGATACTCATGCGCTACCGATTGAGCTAGCCGGGCCTGCATTGATGTTAGAGATAAAAGGTACTGCAGATGCTGGAGAATCCGAGATAACAAGGCATGGGGCTGGATGAACACAGCAGGCCAAGCAGCATCAGAGGAGCAGGAATACTTGACGTTTCGGGCCGAGACCCTTCATCAGAAATTCTCGGTTTCCCATTTCCCCACGTTGAACCAAATTCGTCTGTTTCTACATTTCAAGTTGCTGAAGATGTTCCACTTCGAAAATCTCAAGTTTCCATTTCTTTCCTTTCAATTACAAATAACATCATTTATACCTTCCACTTATCGGCTGTTTTTCCTTCAGACCATTAAACCCATTTTCAGCGCTTGTTCCGGGATTTAACATTCAAAATTCATATTTTAATGTCGGTGCCCTCAACCCTCAGCACCCCATCTGATTGCCAGTCACTCTGAGAACTGGTGAATCTGCTTCAATAAGCCCAGTCATTTTTGTTACAGAGTGTGTGAAATGCATATCTGTCTGCCGAGTCTCGGCATTCTGCACTTTGTTTGCACAGTACATCAGCAGCTTCTGCCGCTTCTCCTTTGGGGACTTGATTTTCAGAGTTCGGATAAACAGATTCAAAGGACAAGAAGAATTTGCTGCAGCCGTTGAGAAATGTAAAAGGATTTTCGCACCTTTTAACATGGGAAGAACCATTCATAGGGAACAAGTTTCCACTAGTTGTATCGGTTGAGGTTTCCCAAGTGAGGCTCAGAAAAAATTCCACTCGCTCTGAGATTGTGTCAATGTTGCTCTGAAGTTTAGAGAGCGGGATGTAATCACCCTGTATTTTCCTGAGCCTGTGCTGGGTGCATTGGGAGGTTGGGCCCCGGTTGGCCGATCTTGCCTCCCTGGGATGGGCAGGAAGTGGCTGATTGAAGCTGCAGTGGCCGCTTTCTGTTGGCAGTGGGGGATTGGAGAATGCAGGGCCAAATCCTACTGTTTTTCCCTGTCTCACTCCGTGTGGAATTGGGGAAGAGATAATCATTGATGGGTTTGTTCGATTCCAATCTCTTCATAGATTGCTATGAATTAAATGCAAGTACATAGCGGGTGTAATAGTTTGATCATTATGTTGCGAAGAACTGCGTTAAAACCTGTATATCCGGGGTCTGACTGGACAACAGTGGAGCTGACAAAGTTTTGAAGCTGTCTCTGGAAGGCAAAATGCCGATTGACAATCTTCTGTGTCACGGGAAACGTTAATGGGTAGTAAAATCGAAGGGGCTGCGTTCCTGGGTAGTCTCGAAACACCAATCTTTTTCTCAATACACGAATGCACTGAAAAATAGCAGCACAGAGACTGTTGAGATTAGGCTCTGCAAAAGCTCCTAACGCCGGGAGTCGGCCTCGTTGCGCAACTGGAGTTCACTCAGTTTTCAGAACCTATCTCCAGTTTATGTGTGATGCTTTACGTGCGGCAGAGCTGTGGCGTTAGCACGGACATGAGCAACAGTGGTAACACTCACAGCGTGAACAACCAGCAAAGATAATCACCGTCACTGCTTCACTTCAAAAGTCCCTGCTTTGTGAGGCAGTGAGTTTTGCTAACAAAGAGAGCACATTTGTCGTCAGGATGCTGCTTCAGTGTCTTCTCTTTTTCTGTTGGATTCATCAGGAAGTTCCTTTCTGCTGTTCCACATGCACTCTATTTCTCCTTTTCTTGTATTGTCATCCCTTCATTGCCACTCAGGTAAGAATAATGAGGTGAGGCAGGATAAACTGCAGATTTAACATGGAATATTGTGGTCATGGCACAGACACAACGAGCTGATCGTTCTCATTCTCTGCTGTCCACATTCAGTCATTACACCACAATAAAGACATCGCCAAAATCCTATAATTGTGGTAGCATTGGGTTTTTTTTTGGTGGCTTAGGAATTCTATTTATAATTCTGAAGATTCACGATATTTTCAGAGAAGAAATGTCTCCTTATCTCAGTCATAAATGCCAGACACATTCTCTGGGGAAATCTGAGCCCAGGACCAGACACTCCACTCTCAAGAAGTCTCCGAATTTCAGATTCATCAAGAGCAGAAATGGGAAATGAGGGGTATGGACAGACGGAGTGCCGGAGAATGTGAAACGGGGCCAGGTGGATGCACAGAGACAAAAAAAGACAAATAGAGACGCATATTTCGGTAGACACTGAAAAGACCAATTCTCCATTTGACATGGCTGCTACCTGACAGAAAGGAAAAGGCAACCGTCTAAGCAGAGCCTTTCACCACCCCAGGGCAACGGAAGCAGAATTAGAGATGATGAAGTCTCTTTAAAGTTGTAAAGTTGGTGAGAGTAAGCTCATGAGAGGGAGTGATTTTGATAAACACGTTGATTCGACAGATAAAGCTAATAACTTCTCCCCCCATTATAATGTAAAAATGCATAATTAACCTAGTACTGACAAACAGGCAGAGAATCTCAAACGTTAACTTATTTCTTTCCACAGATGCTGCCAGACCTGCTGAGTTTCTCTGCCAATTCACGCTTTTGCGTCAGATTGCCACAGTTCTTTCTTTTATGTTAAATGAATAACTTTTGGGACAAAACAAATGAGCTGACGGCTCTTGAAATATTAGGAAGGAGGGCTGTCACCACGATAAATTAATATAACAGTGGCTCTATTCCCGAAGCGGGAATCAAACGCGAGCCGCGGCGATTAACGCCATGAATCCTAACCACTAGACCACTAGGGAATAAGGCAAGGGAGCTCTGTATTTTCTCTATGACACTACTTTTGCATTTTCAATTGTGATCATTTTCACTGTAGAACGGTTTCTCTCTCTCCGAGATTTTACAATGTGGAAGAAGACCATTCGGCCCATCGTTTCAGTGCAGGTCATTCATCCTCCACCGACCTAGTCCCAGCTTCCAGCATTTGGCCCATAGCCTTGTGTGCTCTGGCGTTTTGGGATCAAATGTCAATGAGCTTACCCCTGTAATCTCAAATGACACAACGAATGGGACTGAAGTTTGAGATG